>UXGC01000124.1:0-315081 GCA_900480045.1 Eurytoma adleriae
GCTTCGCCTCGGTTGACAATTTACATGCGATTTGAGACATTCTTTACTTTTCCTCCCTAGTTGTGTAATATACTATATGTGGATTTTCTGCAATCTTTACGTCGCAGAATTGTGTGCGAATATTTTTCAGTAATGACTACTGACAATATTGGAGATGGAATATTACTTTTTAAACAAGAATTGTCTTCCTTCCTGGGGGCATCAACTGAACTGTTAAGGTACCGTATAATTTTACTTTGTACCTTAGTAAAAAAAAGTGAGATATCTCAATCTTTACGTCAATACAAGATAACCATCCCCGGATCGTGCCAGTACCGTGGCGCTACGCAGATTACGCTAGGTAAATTGAATTTTCTCATAACAACGGGAGCCTGCAATCGATAATTCCGCTGACAATGTGGAAAGAACCGAGAGACATAGACTGCTGACGCTGACAGGGTCCAGAGCGCGAAGAATAGAAGTAGAAAGGGCCGAAGAAGTCGAGAGAAAGATGGAGAGGTGCGCTCGCGCGGGTGGATCAGCGTGCTTCCCCAGATTTCCCCAGCGATTGTCTCGGCGAGGCTCGTCGAGTCTCGTCAGACCATTCATCGACAACGTGACGAGACTATTTACCAGAAAGTTTTCCTCGAGACTTCTTTCTCGCTTGCGCCCGAGCCGGGCGGAGATATAGGTAAACGGTGAGTTTGCCCTGCAGACCGTCCGATGCAAATGATTTGTGCGATTCTGTCTAACTAAAACCATTGTTTTATCTAATGAGTTTTTTTTTTATTTATTTATTCAATTGGAATGTTTTGCAAGTGGGGTGTGATCTACTGCAAATGATTCTTTATAGCCATAGGGTATTATTTTTTTGCTTCCTCCTGGGATACCTTCTTTCAAGACTTTTAAAGGGCGCTTCTACCATTGAAGAGGAAAATAATGATGAGGATGATGATTGCGTTGAGGATGAAGGTTGAAGATGACGATGAGGATGAAGATGAAAAAATCAATGATGAGAGCGATAATGACGATGAGGAAAGCAATTAAGTGAACATTGATGACGAGTACGAAGCCGATTACGTGTTTCGCAATGACGACCATGATGCTAGCTATTTTTTTGCTTCTTCCTAGATTGCCCTCTTTCAAGATTTTTAAAGGTCGCTTTTACCATTGAAGAGAAAAGTAATGATGAGGATGGCGACAAGGATGACGATGAGGATGACGATGAAGATGAGGAAGACGATGAGGATGAAGATGACGATGAGGATGATGAGTATAAAGTCGAGTGTTTCACAATAACGACGACAACGGTATAAAGAATGGCAATTCTAACCACGACAAGGTAACTCGGAAAATGAGGGTAACGATGACGACGAATGTAATACCGAATACGTGTTAGCGATGTCGATGATGAAACGAGGAAAATGAGGAAAATAATGACGAAGAGGGAAGCACTGATGAGATGATGTGGATGATGATGGAAATGAGGACGAGGATAACTATGACGATGGTGGTAACGACGACGACTATAACAATAATAACAATGTGGTATACGATATAATAATAATCGAGGACTATAAGTATAATGCCGAAGAGATAGGTTATCGATAACAATTGTGGTAATACCGAAACCAGTACGACAGTTCATGTAGAATATTGAAAATATAAGAGAATTTAGAATTTTTTCAAATTGACAAAGAGAAACTAATATAATAAAGTGAAAAAAAGGAAATGTAAGCAATGTGAATGTATAAGTTAATACACAATCAAGTTTAATCTCATATAGTCGAGTAAATAAGAAATACACCGTGCACAGCACTGTCAAAATAGATATCAGGATACTCAGGATTTAACGATCGTCTGCCTCGTCTACTCTTACTCTTCCTTTGCGCATCTCTTTGCAGGAGCCACACACCTTACGACTCTCGGGGTATTAATTAGACGCGGCCCGGCGGTAGCGGCAGAAGCTCGAAGCACCTGGCCCTGGAGTCTCGAAGGTACACCGCAGGGCGGTCCGCGGCAAATTCACTGCTCGGATTTCAGGATGCGCGGGAGTAATTATTCAAACGGCATCCCTCGCGGCAAGAGAGTCACGCAAGAGTGCAACACTTTCAAAGAGAGAGAAGGAGGGCGTCATCCATCACACCCGCGCGCGCGCGAACCCGAAAATGTACGGCCCACATATTCATACGCGCACACGCGGCGAGACGCACTGCGTTTAATTCGCGGTGCTTGATTAATTTATGACACATGGTATATTGCTTTGCTTACTCGTATCTGCTTATTTTGATTGTTCGTCGCAATACAGCCACATTTTTCAGCAGACTTGATTGCTTCCAATCCACAACACTTTGTACGTAGGGTCTTCATTTAAAGTTTAGTATGGAGTATTCAAATTTTTAAATCTCAAATCATTAATTCTATCACTAATACTTTCTGATTTCTATCATGTAAATCATTAAGTAATACTAAATTTTTCATTATTGATTTTTGATGTTGCTGATTAAAAAATGCTTTTAAATAGACAATAGCTTCACGGATGGTAAAAGTTTCGCAAATCAACAATTTTTCGATATATTTTTACAAATATATTTAAACTTATAAAGATGATCATACCTTAAATGTACTGCGCGTTCTTTATTCTAAATGAATTTTTTGTCGTTGCTAAAAAGAGAATCGAGATTGATCGCTTCTCGTGAGTGACTAATTGAGGAGCTTTGTCTTTTCGAATTTACGCGACAAAGTCAAAGACATGCACGTGGTCGGCACACAACGATACGTAGTGTACGGAAAAAATGAGGTTTAAACGCGTGAATACGAATATATGTATTTTTATATCCTTTTAGAGGGATTCCGCTCATCTAGTATGCCGGCCGTGCCTTGCCGCGGGGAAAAATAATTGCTGGAGAAGTATTTTAAACGGCAATCGGTGCGAAGTCCGCTCCGCAAGTCTGTTTTTCAGCTGCGTGCGTCGTGCTTTAACAAAATTTGAGTGACGGGCCGAACAATGGATGCGACTTTTTCACGTGTTCGTGCGTAATTCAAAAGTAAAATATAACTCTTTGGTTTTGTTCTTTGCTTGTCACTTCGAAAATAGTTGAAATTCTGCGAGTGCTTTTTGCCTCCGAGCAAAATTTTTTGTTAAATGCGCATATTTTTTGTTAAATTCTTTGAAACCGTTAATTGAATATTAACCTTGCCAAGGTTGTTGTAAATTCTTAATATTATGTTCATTATTTCTTGGAAAATTTAATCATTTTTTTAATTAACACATATTCTTAACAAATAAAAATTATTCACATTTATAACAACAGACGTATACGTATTTCGTTTATATCTGATTAATTTTTTTTAATTTTTACCCATGCTCTGTTATATTATTACTGTACCTTTCAAAATAGTTATTTATATAACTTTTGCTTAATTTTCCCACATTATCAACAATTTGCAAAAGTGATAAATGAGTAGGTCCGAATTTTGTCATCGAACTCGATTTTCACTCCGATTTAGGTAACCGGGGGGCTGCCAGCGAGGGCCGACACCTGCCTAACGAACCTTGCTCTTAGCCAGGCATTTTTCCGAAGCCCGCAGAATGTGACTTGAAATTGTAATGCGACGACGAGCCCCCGGGTTAACCGCGTCGCGTGCCAATAGCATACCGATGCCGCCTTGCACATACGGCCGCGCGATGATTTTCACCGCTCATTCGTGTGTTTTTTTCTTCGGTCCAAAAATAACGTAAAAAATAAAGTATGCCGTTAGGACAATTTACTAACATACGTTCATCTTCGTTTATTACTTTTTTTATTAATTATTTTGTTACCTAAATTTGTTACGATTTTAGTCACTAAAATTAAGTAACAAGTAGTAACAAGTAGAACAAGTAGACAAAAACTCGAGAAGGAAATTCAGAGGAAATTCACTGGGGAACGGAATATATTCTTATTTAAAAAATGTGAAGTATATATTTCATTTCAATGCATCTTTTCAAAAAGTTTGGCATTTGAAATGTATGTCAAGCTTTTAAAAGGTCAAAATTTTGCTAGACTTTTATGAAAAGTCATATTGAAGTATATATTGAATAAAAAGTTTGGTTATACTACTGGTATTATGATACTCTATATTACGTCATTACCTTCTTTAAAAAGTAAGTAAATTGTTATTCTCATCTGTTATTTGTGTGAAAGAAATATAATTTAATATAGAACGCAGATCACAATGCAGTTGAATTATTAATAAGCTAATTCTAGAGATACTGATAAAACAGATTATTTACCCCTTACAATTCCCGAAAGTTTATCAGTTTTCCATCTGGAAAAATGACCTATCGTACAATTTAAATCGATCGTAACGAGAAGCCTGAAATTTATTCATGAAGCGAGCGTCGGAAACAAATCGAGCGCATCCGTCGGAATTAATCAATTGCCCAAACAAGTCGAGACAATCCTCGAAACAATGCGATATTCCTTTCTCGCCCACGGTTCTTCGTAAACTTAATAAACGAACGAATCGTATCGGTGCGGGGCTAACGAATCGACGCGGTTGATCTAAAAAATATCGGCGATCGGCTACGTTGACGCGGCAAACAATGGCAAGATGAAGCGTGGAATATAGAGTTTCGAAGGAGGCTCCGCTGCGCCGGGGTGAGGGAGAACAAGTAAAAAAAAAAGAAAGAAAAAAAAATAATGCCGAGAGCTTTTTCATGCAGCGTGGGTGTGTGCGCGCGCCTACGGAAGAAACGAATGTCCCCGACTCGTTGCTTTCCCTTTTCCTTTCCGTTCGTCTCTCACGCGATGCACGACTGCGATAGTTACGTTCTATTTATTTTCGCGCGTGCATGCTCACGTCCGTCACATATACGGCCGCTCGTTTATTTTTACGCCGAGGTGCAGCTTTTTTTCCTATAGGTTACTGCTCGACCTGTGTGCGTCGATTTTTTCAATACCGTTTTATTAGAGCTTGTTATTCTATTTTATATAAATTTAGCTAGTTAAACTAAATTGTTTTTTATATTTAAATCATCTTTATTTAACAATTGCAAAACTGCATTATCAAATTTTTGTGTACATTTAAATGTCCCTATCATTCGTTGAGGTTTATTAAATAATTAATTATAATTCAGTTGAATTTCATAATTGCATAACCAGTGTTATTTATAGTTATATTTAATCTGCAAATGTTTTCAAGAAACAAATTCGCTTTTGTAATCAATTTTTATTTTTATTTTACTTGACGTAACTTGATCATTTTTCTTAAGTATCTTTGAATCATACAATATTCTGAAAGCAAAAATATTATCTGAAAAATTTCATTTCATCTCAAGGAAAAAACTAGTCTAATCTTTGTCCATTTCCAAAACTAACTAATTAATACACGCAATCAAATTCATCAAAACATCATTATCAAAGAATTTATCTTCTTCAAAGACATCGAACTGACAATGACACAACACAAATTTTCCAATGAACACATCCTCCCGTCGATTACCCAGCGGGTCAAAATCAATCCTCAAGCGAAACAATCTGCAGCCACCCCGAAATTCGTGAAACCACGGCGAATGCGCTGTGTCATCTAACGAAGCAGCTCACGCGAGGAGCATTACGGCGACGCATCAATTTCGCGCGGGCGTGCACGTACCAACCCGGCCCAGCGGCGCGGAACGTCTTCGCGTAACGTCGCGACGGCAGCTTCGATAGCCGGCGAATCGCGCCGTTAGTCTGTCGCGTGCGTCGGCCGCTTCCGCGTGTGTGCGAGCCGGGGAGGAGATGCTGCCGCGAGATTTCGCGGGCGAAGGTGCGCCTCCGGAGCTGACGCTTTTTTTTACCTCGCCTCTGTCGCGTGCGTGAGAAGCGCGGACTTCTCAGAATGGTGAGAATGAAAAATGGCATTTTATTGTATTGCAGATTTGACTTTTTCTCTGTTTGATGTGAAACATTTATTAGTTTTAAATTTTAGGGATACTAGAATTGTACGTTGCTCTAAAATTTGTTATAAATTTTGTAAAGTGGTTTAGTCCACTTTTTTCGTATGCACGTACAATTTTGATCCTACTGTATCCAATGAAACTATTTCAAGTGTCATAAGCTGAATGGCTGATTTAATAAGAACAAATATATAATTGACAATTAAATTTTTTAATAAATTTTCACGTAAGTAGAGATATTATGATTAATAAATTAAGAAAAGAAAATCTAAAATTGAGTCTGAAGAAATTGAATGTCAACCTATTGACAACGATTTTTTAATAAGTATTCCTAATTAAAATCAACGAATATAGATTTTAACATTTCATTTTTCTCAAGTACTCAAGCTTTGTACCTGCAGAAATGTACAATTTTTCCGATTTCATTTTTTCCAAATTGATCGTACATACGTAACAGGTTAAATAACGGAAATCTATTTGACAATCATTTTAAAGGAAGTGCTTGAATTACCCAATAATTTTGTCAACAGTTGCATAGCGTTTGAAAATGTTTCTAAAACGCAACACTCATCGTACAGAGGCAGTACGATTACAGTAGTCCGCGATATATCCTGGAGCGCTAAAGTACCGGGTTTTAGTGGTCGCGTAATAAAATTAAGTGTCTCCGTGAACTGCGAGCCGACAAAAACGCGGGCACGTAGTGGCCGTCAGCGTTTTGAAATTCGCGCCTCGACGACAAATTCGTGCTCGGCCGCAAAATGCGCGTCCTGACCGTTAAATAAGCGAAGGGTCGCGAAGGCGTACGAATCGTGCTTGCTTTACTGTCGCGCATGTCCGACAGGTTGGACGTATATAATGTGATAATGTTAATTTTACTGAAACTTAATTTCTTTATTTCACGGACGTTAAAAATATTCAGCAGATTATATTGTTCTCTACGTTTTTTAAATTTTCTGGAATGCCCAGGCAGAGTAACTAATTGTCCCAGAATCAGTAGTAACAACCCTTATCCGTCAGACGCACTAATTGCACATTTTCCGCTCTTGCAACTTTTCTTTAAGATCTATGAAGATATTTTAAACTATTTCAAATTAATGATTGTAATAATAATTGTATATTTTTCAAAAGGTTTGTTAAAAAAATTGAAATGATTTTAAAATGAAGATTGCAAGCGAGTGATGGGTCCTGGCGCAACGTCCCTTCGACTTGCCCGGCTCTCACGTACAAAACTCGCGGTCAGCCCGTCAATTGTGGCCCGCTAATTTCTCCTGGAAAATGTGCGCGCACGTACAATACTACTGTGCGCACCTTGCATGACATGGGGCTAATTTGGCCTCGTTAGCGCCGGTGTCGCGTCTCCTCTTCGCTCTTCGTTATACGACGCGCCGCCGTCGCGTTAATTACGCCTTACACGCTGTCCGAGCGCCCGGGAGATAATGTATCAACGAGCTTGCCTAAACGCCCGAGTAAGTGCCCCCGTCCGCAAAAAGCCCCGAGAATTAAGGTAAGCGACTTTCAACGTGATTCTGTGATTTCTTACTATTCGCGGCGAACGTGCTGGTACATTTTTCTTGTTGACATTAAATTAGTGTTCTTGGTATTAAGCAGTTGAGTGTCATGAGAATAGGCATAATTTTTCTGGGATCTTCTTTAGCTCTTGGAAGATAAGATGGTTGCGATGATGCTTTGTTACGTAAATGTTTATATCTTTTAGAAAATGAATCGGAAGGACGATATAAACGGTTCTTATAATTTAGCACTAAATAAAAGCTATGCTCTCTTTGGTAATTATGTAATCTGTCCTATTTATTAGTAATCTTTCTGGAATAAAGACTGTCGATATCTGATTGACGATGGTACTGCTATCAACACAGGTTCCATTTCTTAAAAATCAATTATCGATTATCTATTGATCATTTATGAATAAGTGCACCGATAAATACGACGTCGACGAAAATGAAGATGTGACCGCCATCCATGACGACAACCATAAGAGCAATGACGATAATGATGAAAACAAACTAAAGACTAGGTTGACGACGATGACGAAAACCAAGATGCAACTGCCATCCATGAGAACAACCATACAATACTGATAATGATGAAAAACAAACTAAAGACTAGGTTGATGGCGATGACGAAAACAAAGATGCAACCACCAACAATGACGAAAACCGTAAGAACAATACCGATAATGATGAAAAACAAACTAAAGACTAGGTTGATGACGATGACTAAAACCAAGATGCAACCGCTAACGATGAGGACAACCATAAGAACCATAAGAACAATACCGATAATGATGAAAAACAATGGTCCCAATTACTTTCAATAGAGTCATTATTATTTAATGCAAAAAGGACGATATACTAAACTTTTTGAATAACAATGACATTGCCTTATTTGAAAATCAGCTTATAACCATTTTAGCCTGCAATAGATTGTTAATATCATTATCACAAATGCAGGTGAAGTACGTCTGTGATCTGCAGAATGTGTCGCGTTGCTTTTTGGTCAGCGCGCGGAAACGCTGATCCAGCGGAGCAATGGCCTAAGGTGACCCAATACTCGAACGACACTGAGGAGTTTGACGAGATATTCGGTCGCGAGCTAGCGTGCGATTAGTTTGCTTATAATACTTCTCTCTGTCGCGTTGAATCAATAACCGGGAACTATTTTAAATCTAGCATCTTTTTCGCTCAACGAGTATCAGTGATTTCTTCAGGCACAGTGAAATACCCAAAAGAAGTTATATTACATTTATTTGAATAAAGGAAAACTCTTTCATTCAGGTAATGTACGCAGTAAAAAATCTGGCTCTGATAAAACACTCAATGCATTGATTTAGCACTTAAATGTTGAGTAAAGTGCAGATAAATTAAAGGATTCCCTTCTATGTTAATGAAAATAGCAAATATTTTTTAGCGTCAAAATTTAAGATGAAACTAATTTTATTATTTTTGCTGAAAATAGTGTTAACTAAAAAAATGAACTATTTCCATAACTTACAGTAATCTTGTCCAAAGCTCGAACTTATTAAGTAAATAGACAATACTGCCTGTCGGACTCACCTGCAACAAAAGAAACAACGTAATTAAATTAACAAAATAAAGCAAGGTATACTGCACAACTGATATTTTAAATTAATCAAATTTTCATAGCAACGTAATTCCGCATAAATTCGTTCGGAACAACGACGCCGGAATCCAAGATAAAATTCACGCATAAGCGACGAGACAAAGAGGCTCCGCTCGCATTTCGGACTTTGCCACTCGGGGAGGAAGTTTCTTGCGCCCGCGCCCAGACCAACAATGCCACTTTCTCTCTTTCTCCTTCTTTTTCACTCGCGCGCGAACATACTGGCACTCCGGCGCAAATTCTTGCGCCGAGGATTTACTTGTATTTTATTCAGGCACTTTATTCGGAGGACTTGTCACTGCTTTACATTTCTATCGACCGGCGCGCGACGCGACGCCGACGAAAGAAACGGGGATGTATAAAACAGGAGCGCGAGAAGGAGAGGGCGGAGGGTGGAGAAAAGTTTTTGCATTAACGTAATTGATTGTACAAGTTTATAAAGTATAACATTATGTCGGAAAATAAAAAACATCTGGTTTATTGCGTTTCTTTGAAGGGATCCGTTACTTTACGAATGTAATAAAAAAATATGGCCGTAAAATTTTTATAGACACATTCGTAATTGCCCTTTTTCTTATTACTTTAATTGCTAGAATATAATGTTTCGTTTAAATGGAAAAATAAGTTGTTTTAAATTTCTATGAAATCGTGGTACATTTACTTTACTCTTCAATTAATGAATTTTATGAAATGCATTAAAATAAATATGCGCTGTTTTCTGAAATTGAATGTATTCACTGAAAATAACCAATTAATATTTTTAGCTAACGAAATTAAAATAAAATATCTTTAATAAAGATGAAAATCATATTACAAAAACGAGCCAACTGTAATAAATCGAGTGGGGAGGGGACGAAGCATCTGGCAAGCTGCCGGCTATTTCTACGAGCCATCGGCAACCCCTTTGGCGAGCGCCGCCGCGAAAATCTCTCCCCGTCCACTTTGCGAGCCTCCCGCGTCTACCATCCGACGCTTTTCTTTGATCTGCCTCGACCTCCCAGTGATTCTTCCCTTCGCGTACGACAATTGATGAATGAGATAATCGTTTAAATATTTGACAATTGCTATAATTAGAAAAATTTAACCAGTTATAAATGGAAAGGTAGTTGATCTGTTTTATTTATATAGTTAATTATCTAAATCGTGATATGGACAGATTTTGGTATAAGGAAAAAAATATTGAACTGATGTTAAATCGTTTGTTCGATTTCTATGTTTCGGTGGCTTATTGTAAAGTGTCTTAATTCCTCATGAATCAAAGAATAAATAATTTAATTTAACCTCAGTTCGATGTGATGGTTCAAGTCAATTTTTATCAATTTCATATTTCCTTGTTATTTATTGTGGAAATAGAAAGATTTTGTCAATTTTTTGATTTAGTAATTCGATTTTTTCTTAAATATAATTTCCTTTCAATTACCTTCAATTAACTTTCACTTATGCAACGTTAACAAGGACGACCACCTTGAACTTGAACAAGGATTTAATTTAGGGGATCGATGAAGTTGTTTAAAAGGCATTTAAACTGGACGACAAAAAGTGTACTTGCACGATTTTTTTGTCATACGCGGTATAACGTAATGTTGCAGGCAATTTCTCAGAGGCGGCATTTTCATCGCATTCTTCGTCGCCACTTGAGGTAATCGCGTAATTCGCGCAATTTGCCGGTCTTATATGGGTCTCACGCCATCATTACGGCGAATGGCTATAAAATTTCCTTTCTGTCTGACAGGCAAAATTATTTAATAAAACATAAGCGTTCAAAGTGTTCTCAGACGTATCTATCTTTAGACTCGGTATAAATAGTCCTCTTCATACTCTTCACGAAATTAATTTACTATAATTTACGTGCTCATCGGCTCATGTCGTAAATTGCATTAAACATTTAAAAGCAGGCAAAAGAAAATCTCGCATTTAACATTCAACCCATTTTTGTTTCATAAATATAATTCGAACGATCTGCAAGAGAAGGCGAGAATTAAAAGAAATGCTTTCACAAAATTTCATTGGGAATTGAAGAAACTGCAGCTTCGTACCTACTGACATTGATAAGCCAATTAGCCAAGCTCTCGGCTGTTAATTCATCGACATTATATTTTTAATTAACCGTCTGTAAGAGGAGCCGAGAGGGGGGGGGCGGCTTAGGTGATGCGAGGTGGGGATAATTCAAAATTCCTGGGCGCTCGCACGGCGCGTCTCAAGGACCTGTCGTACTTGCTTGCCCTGGCACGTTCGCTCCCTCCCTCGGAGGCTCTGCGGTCGCTAAATGGATTCAGCCGCATTACTGCGTCAGTCTGAATGCGGCTCAACCCTTGGGAAAGTTAACCCCTTTCGCCCAGACACGGAGCTGGAGATTCGACGCGGGAACAAAGTCTGCGCAATGACGCCTGTAATTTCGTTTCGAGAGGGTCTTCTCTTTCGCTCCCTCTCTCTCTACGTAATACCGGAGACGGGATATATATCGTAGCATCGGAGGCGTCCCTTAAACCTCGTTAAGTACAGGTGCAAAGGCCGAGGTGGTACGGATTTTGGGGGGTAGGAGCGCGGAAAGCTTCTTTTCAGTGCGAACTGAATGCGTTGCGCTATGTTATTGGCTAATGGTGAAAATAAAAGATTGATTTAGGAGGAGCGTTAAAATAATAAATTCATGATTTAATTGACTTAATATCAACAATCGTCTTTCTATATAAACCCATACACGAGTAAGTCGCACTTAAGGTACATTCATCTGTTAACATGATCAAGAAACTGTCCTAAAATGATGCGACAATCTAGGGACAGGTGAAGAAGTATGTCTACTTTATCTTTTCCTTTTTTCCCATTGGGAAGGTCCAAAACTTCCTTTTTTCCACGAATAGTTTATTTAAATGTCGTTTCACGATACACTTCTTTTAATCTATCACTAATCCTCTTATTCCCTTTCTTCTTATCTTTTTCATAGTTCTTTTCTGTTTACTTTGGCAAATACTTCACCTTCTTGGTCTCCCGAGCCTTATTACACGATTAAATGGGCATCGCACGTCGTGCAAGTGAGTTGCACTGGAGAATTGCGAATTCTAGCATCGCAATGTGGTATCCGTCGTCGCCATCGTCGGGATGTCTTCGCCGCCCAAAACGGCTAACTATTAAATGTCTCATTAGCGCGCACCTCGTAACTTCACCTGCTCGCGTGCCAGCCGTTGAAATTATATGCACCATACGTTACTTGTACTCTCCGTCGGCTCTTCCCTGTGCATTAGACATGACGGTAGTTCATGTGGAATCATGATTTTTTTCTGTGATAAAAGTTGCGAATGAATTCCATGTTCTTGCAATTTTTTGTTACTAAAATTATATTCCTTACAGTGTAACAGATGATTTAAAAGATGAAAATTTACCATATCGCTTGTATGTCTATTAGAATTTCAAATTCGCATAAAGTATCACGTTCGATACAAAGAAGGAAAAACGTGTAACTATCCTCTTTAAGTAAAGTACTGTAATTTTAACAATAACAGCTTCCTTCGAAACGCAGTACCCGTCAAAATTGAGAAAACTCGATCTCAAAGAATTCATGTCCTTATCTTCGAAAAAAAGAAGAGACATACCACCGATCAGCCCATTTCCCTCGCAAACACCTCGTAAATCACTGCACATCAAGTGTCGCTTGGAGCAAGAAAAAATCTCGACTTGTGTCGCGGCATAATACAGCGCGCCGTATCGCTCATGTAAATCTGCCGTCTAAACTCTCGACTCGCGTCTCTCTCGCGCGGAGAGACGCGGCGGGCGTCGCGCATTTCAGGACGCCGCGGCTCGTGAACCGAGAGAGAGAGAGGGGAGACAGAGAAAGATCCTTTCGCGTGGCAGACTGCAAAAGAGCTGCTGCCGTTGCCCCGGCGTAGTCGCGAGGAAGGGGAGGCACGGATAGTGCCGTTTACGCGCTCACCGCTCGAGGTGTGTAGCGTTCTAAACATTCCCGAGATTTTTGCCGCGTCACGGCCGAATGGCCCGTGAATTTTTGTCCCTCGGTCGAAAAATTGTCATCGACATCTCTTTTTGTTAATGACAAAGTTAATATTTTAAATATACGTTAGTGTACGGATTGATTAGGATTCTCTTGAAATTTTGATTACATTTTTATTTCGGCGTGCTTTATTGTGGTTTAAATTTTAATCGTCTAATCGTTGTAATACAGGGGACTTAGGGGTATTACCTGGATATCCAACGGTGACTTTAAGTTTGACCTTGACTTTGACCTTGATTATGACATTGAAGATGGTTAACTTTGATTTCATGATTAACTTTGCTTTTTCAAATAGGAACCCTGTTTTTTTATTTAAGATTTTGTTGATCACTTTGAATCTGATAGATATTTCACATTTTCCATTCTTTTTGAATGTGACGTCAGAATTATGAGTTTCTATTAATTGAAAAGATAAAGGTTGAGGTTGAAATAACCTTCGTTGAAATAGTAAAAGGTAAACACAATGAATTGCCTTATCTACCTGTGCTCTTATAGTGACATTGTACATATTACTACGGTTCACTCTGTTACTTTATGCTTTTTAAAAAGCACATTTTTAAAACTGGTTTTAATAGCATCGTAATAGTAGCAAAATTTTTTTAAATAAATAGTTCGTTCAATTTTCTAATAGATTGATTAAAAGTGTAAAATAGTATTTATGAATATTTCATTTTAACAACAAGTCCAGGAACGCAGGAAACGCAGAGCAAAAAGGAACAACCAAATCCTCTAAAATCCATCCCAAAACATTCGAGCCCGAAGTCAATCCTGCAAAACCACCTTCCCCCCGTGCCATCGTCGCAAATCCTCCTTCCACGTCCTTCCACCAATACACGCGATATTCTCGCGCATAATGGAACTCGCTCGGCGTCGCAGTCGCCTCTAAAAGCGGTCCAGCGCGAAAAAACAGCGCAAAAAGGCGCAGAAAACGCAAATACAACGCGGCGAGGACAGTGCACGTGTACACCCGCACACCGGCATCTGCGCGTGCACGTACGCACGTGCACACGAACGTGTGCCGCAGGTGAATTTAAAGTGTGCGCGCGTGCGCGCGGAGGGGAAAGAGCAGAACCGGCCCGCGAGGCGCGTGCTGTACAGGCCTCGTCGAGCATTGCCTCCTGGGCTGTGTAATAACGCGCGAAAGGAGTGAGCGAGCGCGCCAGGGAAAGAGAGAGAGAGGGAGAGACAGGCGCGGGTACAAGCACCTTTCGCATGCGCGGACCGAGCGAGAGAGAGAGGCGGGAACCGTGAGATGGCGCGAGCGCGATAGTCACGGATTAATCGAAGAAACGAAAGGACGCGCGTCGCCGGCGCCCCGTAAGTTGCACAGCATTTCTTTACCCTCCTGCGCTTTCCGCTCCCTTTTAATATTCATAGACCGTGCGGTGGCGCGGATGCGCGCCGCCCTTCGTGCGTCGCCGCGCGCCCCGGGTAATCGCGTGAGAAGGAGGCGCGCGGGGCACGTAAGCGCGGTAGCGGCGCTCTGATTAAAGAGAGGGATAAACGGCGAATTAACGGAATTAAACGCTGGATCGGGCTAATCGGCTATTCTCGCGGGTTAATTGATGAAATAAGGGGGGAATAAGTGCGCGAGTTTGTATTAATAAGCGCCGGGGACCACCAACGCGTTGCCGGCGAGCGTGTGTGAGGCGAGAGGCTGTCCGTGTGGCGCATGCGCGACTTTCAACTTGTCCTACTCTCGCAGGTGGAGAGCCCGGCGCTTCTTTGGAGGCTGGAAAATCGTTACTCATTTCATCATTCTTTCTTCATAAAGTCTATTGCGATTTTTTTTATTGGTGCGCTTCGTAATATCGATTGGGTGTTCACGGTATTCAATGCGAGGTGCCGTTTGACTTTTAACGCAATAGTGCATGGGCATGAAGTGTGAAGTCAGATGACGAAATAATAGTACTTTAAAATGATAAAAAAATCTTAATATAGTAATTAATTTTAGAATTATTTTTTGGAGGAACTCTAATAATCCAGTAAATTTGATATTATGCATTAATACAATCCATACATTAAACACTAAGAGAGTACGTGATGAAACGATAGGAGACTTACATACTAAGATGCAAGAAGACAATTGTTCGGACTCTAAAATTTAACAGATTTTCAGCTATAAAGTATAATAGAATTAATTTCGTAAAATATAATTCAAAATAACATTTCTTCAAATATTCATAATTCAAAAATTAACCACAATTAAAACACGAGATCGGCTCTGTATTAGAAAGTGTGATAGAATGTACCAGTTTAGATGCATTCTCGATTTTTAGCTGTGATTATAAATAACTTTCTAAAAAAGCTTATACTTTCTTGACTCTAAATCTTGGCTTCTTTTGCTTTTATATATTATGAAAAAATCTGTCTAGTTATCTTGAATGAAAAAAGATCAATAAACTATAACATTAGAATTTTGTTCAACCAAGACTCGAGATTGATCTTGGTAACATCTTGGTCTTGGACTTGGTCTAAGAAAATGTTTAAAAATCTCTTCTTGTCCCTAATACCAAAACAAGATTAATCTTGGTCTTGCGGGAAGTCCTACTAAGGAAAACAAGTTTTTATCAATTTGAAACCGCTATCTCATGAGATTATTTTCCCTTTGGTTCACAATATCCGCAATGCAGATTTGAAATCTGTCGAACTGTTCAAAAATCCATCAGGCGTCTTCGGCCTGAATTACTCTCTCCGGCGAAGTTTCATCGTACAATCAAGCCGCCAATCAGTGCGCGGAACCCCGAAAACATACTCGGGAGGCACGTGCTGCTCCGTCTTCGATTTATCGCGCGGGCCCGCAATTACGTATGCACCGTTCCACGCCTCCACCCCCGCGCTCACGGGAGGAGGGGAGGGGGAGAGACGGACAGCTGCGTGCCTCCTCGGCGAGCGTGCGAACCGCTCAGGGCCAGGTCCGGCGCAATGACTGGGTAATTCGTTCCTCTCCGGCACCAGAGACGCGCTCTCGTTTCGCCGTAGCACCGGCACACTTCGGCCTTTTTAGCCCCGCGCGACTGGTTTAGAAAGGTGTATTTCACTGTTTTATTATAATTGGGCGCGCGCGAGGGATGCACGAGGCTATCGCGTGCCCGGGCACCTCTCGGCCGTATGATAAGCAAAAACTTTTAGTCTCATGCAAATCGCTTCTGAAAGGTGAATGCTTTGAGCGAAGAGGCTAAATAATTTACTGGCTGTATGGCCGTTTCCGTGAGAGCTGTTCGTCTTTCACTTTGAAATGACCGTCTTTTAAGTAGAAATTTAAAATGAATAAGTCTGTAGTTTATAATTTGATATTAAACTGTTCAGGCTCTTCGCTTTCATCTCTTTTATAACTGACATTATACTACAAGGTGTAATGTTTTATAATCTATTTTTTGTGTTTGAATGCATTTCCACTCTCTAAATGCGAAAGACCGATTAGAAAATATTTATTTTATTATGTACTTGAATATATCCATTATAGTTTCACCTTCAAAGAGAAAAAAGGAAAGAATTACAAGGAATTTATATAAAAATATTAAAGGACACGAAGATATTTTTAATCAAATCTTTATCACTTGTTACTCTATCAGTTAGTCTATTTTTATTCGCAAGTTCTTAGCTCGTAGAGGATCGGATGGCCACAGATTTAGTGGCTCGATCCTTGATGTACCCGAATGATAAGTCACCTTCTCTATTCGTTTTATAGTAATGATCAATTACCATAATTCTGGTTCTCTAAAAGTTAAAGACTACACGTCTAAAATTTTTAAGAAAAAGAATATGAAAAATGAAAAATGAACCCAAGAAAATAATATATACGGGGCGGGAGGGGCGGGGGAGGGTGAACCTCTCATGGTAGTAGCGAAATAAGAACCAGAATCTTTTTAACTCCGAAATGTCTTGTACATTGCTTTTCATACGTCACAATTTAAGTGATTTGTATTTATGAAAATTAGCCGTCTGGACTGTAATGTAATCGACCGTGAAACGACTGTTAAATCATTCAGCCGTCCGAGACACTCATCGGGAAGGGAGAAAATCTAAATTACATTGTATTCACGAGCTCGTCTCGAAAATTCGCAAAACGGTTACTTCATCGTGCAAATTCAATACGAAGACCCGAGAACATGGACAAAACCTTCCCGGACAGGCGAAATCGAGGGTAAGAATAAAAAAAAATAAACTCGAAGCTTACGTCCGCTATAATTAGTCGACGAACAATTTACAAGTCAAACAATGCCCTCGCCGCGAGTCCGCCCCCCTTCGCGAGGTGTGCGCGCCTCTCACCAAGTGCAAGTTCACCGCGCGCAGTCGCTCTCCCGCTCGGCCGCGCGCCAGCGCTTCTTTTCCGCCCGGGCGAACTTGAACTTAGCGCGCGCGCCTGCGCCGGCTGGGATCGGCCGGTGCGCGCTTCAATCGCTCGGGGGAACTAAACCGCGAGCTCGACGTTTTGCTTTCTTTGACGGTACGTAGCCGAGAGGAGCAGGCCTTAAGATCGGATTTGTCGCGGGATCGGCTGCGAGCGTGCGGGATTCACGGAGTGAGTATTTTAGAGGCGTTCCTGCTCTCCTGAGTGTCCGCGCGAGCATGAGATGCATTTTTCCTTGCGGAGATAGCGGAGTGATTTTGCTTTTTTACGCTTTCGAAAGGTAACGGTACCGAATGTATGCGGAGCTTCGCTATTAAATGCAAGCTTTATTTGACGCGGGTGTTGTAGAATAGAAATTGTGTATCTGCATTCATTTCACACATATTTGAGACATCTATACAGTATGTATTATATTGAAAAGATTTGCATTTTCAAAGTTTTAGTTTAATTCTTAGAAGCAATCGCATTTTTTGCATCCGTTGGTACTATTAGGTGGATCTAATGTCCACCAAATTACTCGATCTTTGTAAAACCGGTTACAACTTGCTTTTTTGTGCATAAGTTGGTATCGTCCCACCTTTGTGAACAAATTTTTTTGCAGGAAGTCAAAATCATGCAGGAAAATTTCTGCAGAATTTCTGCAGGATACCTGCAGGATTTTTGAATAAATTTTGTTCAAATTTCTTGCAGGATTCTTGCGAAAAATTCCTGTAGAAATCTTGCACAAATCCTAAAAAGGTTTGACTTCCTGTAGGACTTAGACTTCCAGAAATTTATCGAGAAAGATTTTTATATAAGTGATGTGTCTAGTAATATTATATTGATTCTGAATAACAAATACATTGTCTGCTTCAATCAAACCATTTACTTACTGTCTCTCGAATTTCATAATTTTTTAAATAAAGAGACTAACTTGTGCAAATCTTCTATCAATTCTATCAGATGTAGTTCAAAGTACAATTAAAAATCTGATTTCATTAAGACTGGTTGCAAGTTCAAGCACACATTACAACTACACAGTCGTACTGCAGACAATTTTTCACAACATCATTTCAGCAATAAAGAAACCGAGCGAATAAAATCGTAACGCGCAATGGAAAAAAAATTTGCGAAATAGAAACTCGAAAGCAATACATCAACCGCAACGGCTGAGTGAACCGTAGCGCAAATAATTAAACAAGCAAATCACGTCAATTCCACCTCTCGAAAAAAAAAATCCGTCACGCCGCTAATACGGCGAAAAAAAAGGCACCGACACAATATTCTCGTCGTAAATCACCAGCGAACAAATTACACCCGCGCCGTTCTCTCTCTAGCTTAAAAAAAAAAATACTCGCAACACGGCGCAACCAAATAAATAACTCATAGTTGGCGCGACACGAATC
The DNA here is from genome assembly GCA_900480045.1 of Eurytoma adleriae. Taxonomy (NCBI): domain Eukaryota; kingdom Metazoa; phylum Arthropoda; class Insecta; order Hymenoptera; family Eurytomidae; genus Eurytoma; species Eurytoma adleriae. The sequence goes on from UXGC01000124.1 coordinate 18,783, forward strand.
TCTCTCTCCTTCTCTCCACGGGCGCGCTTTATTTCGGATTACAAATTGACCTGACGCGCACGCCAGCGCGGGAATATCGACGTCCCGCGTTAATGCGGCTCGCGTGTAAACGCCGGCGGGCCCACGGGGATTCCGGGGCGGGCGCGCGATTCCGCGAGCGAGATGGACCCGGATGGCGCTGTCGCGGGGTAAACGAGTTACGTCAGTCGACCGATAGGACTAATTATAATATTTACCTGGGTGGGCGACGCGCCGGTTCGCCCGCGGCACAATTAACGCGGCAGCGCCGCGTCTAGTTTGCGGCCACTTACGTTGCATCGATTTATCGATCGAACGAAACGCGATAGAGAGGGAGAGGGAGCTGACGATCTTCGGTAGGCGATATTTCGACTGGACGTGTTTGCCGCGCCACTGATCGCGTTTGGATAGTGCCCGCGATGATGAATCTTGCGTAATGTGCCGATTTCATCGGTGAGATTGGAAAGCGATCGCGACTTTTGTGTACGAGTTTCCGCTGCTGGCTAATGAGCTTCTCGTTTTTTTACACATTAAAATTTGAAAATTTCTATTGTGAAAATAGATATATACTTATCGTTGATTCTATAGTAAAATAGTCTAATAAAAATGTTTTTGATACTTCCGTTTAAATGCATATGTTTCATTATTTCTGCAAACAGGGTAGAATGCAAAATTTGAATCATATTGCATCGTTTAATTTTAGAAAAAATAGATGACGACATGCAGCGAGAGATCAGTTTTACAGATTATAAAACTAGCTTTCTGTTCATTACAGTGATCAAATCCAATGATAACTTGATACAATAGTGGTTAGTCAATAATCAATATAAATTTGCAAGTGTATATTCTAATGCTGTTTAAAAATTTAAATAAATTATGCAATGAGTTTTTTTATATTAAGCAAAAATGTACTGCACAATAAAAAAGTGCTGTATTTATTATGTTTAATTTTGCTAATGACAAGCTTTACTAACTATATAGAAATATTTCGTGATACAGTTAAGGCTAAGAAAGAAGGTTTTGCTCTTATATAACATGAAAGAGAAAAATACTTTTAAGCAAATTGTTTACATTGACTCGAAAAAAATCGAACTTCGGTATACATAAATGGCAACACGAAACGATACCAGACCTATGAATATTTCAGTAACTTGTCGTTTCCTTTTACATAATGATAAATGCTCAAAGTAAACCAAAAATTAACAAAGAGAAACTACCTTCATTCAATAGCAAATAAAACTACAAGTAAAAAATCTATTTACGATAAAAAGACCTTTAAAAGGCCCTTCGCAAGAGATATCAATCGACATCTCTCTCGGCAGCATTTTTCCACTTTAAGCGGGCGGGAATGCAGAACAGTCGAAAATCTGCTTTGAGCTCGTACGCTCTCCTGCCGTTTAATATTTCAGTAGAGAAGCTGCCGTTGGCGGCCGGACGCATTCTACGCGTTGTCAATTCCCATGAGTTTATTGGAACGGGTCACGTCGTACGTGTATCGAACGCGAATAATGCGCCTGTACGCGATCGCTGCATTGTCGTCGCTTCGGTCGCACACGCGTGCGCACACCCACACACAAATGTACACAAACTCACACGTACAAAAACGCCGGTACATACTCACATACGTGCGGAAACACACGTGTGCACCGACACACGCGAAAATATACACTCGTGGAGGGATACGCTGCACACGTGGCCGTTGACGCATGCAATCTCTCGCGCCGTCCCGCATGCGATCGCTCAAGCCCCTGTAAGACGAGTTTTCGTGTCCGCCGCGGAAGTTTGCCAATGATGAATTCGTGATTCCGGAAGCGACGAGGAGCTGCGAGCCAGCTCAATGGATTATCGATGAAGTCCTGGGTGCTTGCGCTGGGGGTCGATCGTTGAAAGTCAGGGGATCGATATTCCAGTTAATATGTTGTAAAGTTGTTGGGGAAGCAATTATTTTGGTTATTAAGGGATTTTCAAGACTTATGCTTGAAAATTTTACGTTTCGTAGGCTATCTTGAAACTATTATTTTGTTGTGCAAGTAAATTAGGGTACGTAAATTTAGTCAAGAGTACTGTAGTAATAAAAAAATGAATTGTGTTCGTGGAGGAAGGTTGAACGTAAATGATTTTTTTATTTTGTGTCAAGGTGCTATGATTAAAATTAGATGCATTATTATATCATTTTTTATTAAAATAGATTTTCTAGAAAAAAACAAGTGCTGTATAAATTTTAAATAAGTTACTAATCGGATACAGAATAAAAATTATGGAAGATATCGCAATGTTTTACACAGTATTACAATGATACTTCGGTGAAGATCTCAAGTAGTCTCTGGTTATATTCTAGCTATTCTGATGAAAGGAAATCATGTCTTATTTTACTTATTCATTGACAAATCAAATCACGTCTTATAATTTATTCATAACGTAGTAAAAAAGTAGCGGAAAATTGCCATCGAATTTAGTTGTAAATTTTAATATTTTAATCTCCATTTCATTAACATTCTATAAAGATGGTGTATGATTTAATTTTCTGCCAGCACGCTCTTGCATCGTGCACCATTAATAAATGTTGCAGAGAATCCCCGATGCATTCAGTTTAATATTCCATCCGATACATGTATTAATTAGTATCCAAGCTATACGCAAGTCTATTTTTAAATAAACCCTCTAAATATCAAAGAGTAAATATTCACTCTTTTAACTTTAAAGGTCGTTTTCGAAAAAGTGAACGCATTACAACATAGAATAATTGATCATTCACTCCTTCTACGTTAATTTCACTCTTTAATATTTAGATAAAACATCTGCCACACATTCAATTGTTAATCAAGTGGCGTTCGAAACTCAATTAACTTCTGATCGCGGCAGTCCCATCGCATTCCAAGTCCCGCTAAACAGCCGCCCGACATTCAGAACCGGGAATAAATCAACCGCGCCCAGCAATAGCGGCGAGTCCTTCCCGTTCCTAGGAAAAACATCCCATGCAAATCAAAGCGAGGAATCGCTCGGAGCACCGCGAGGCAGGCGCGCACGAAGAAACACGCGCCCGTATAACAACTGGTGCCGGTTAATGGACCGTACCGCGAAGGAACACCCAGCGACTTGCGAACACGTGTTCGACGCTCGCGCAAGTTCAGAGAGAGAGAGAGAGAGGAAGAGAAGGAAGAGGCGATTAATATCGCCACGGCATTCCGCGAAAGGCGCCTTGGAGCGTTCGCGAGGCGTCGCTCCGGCCGATTGTCATTATCGCGTCATCAGGCTGTCACGTGAATTAATTGAATAATTAGGAAAAGAGAAAGACCGAGAGATAGAGAGAGCAGGAGCGAGAGAGAGAGAGAGAGAGAGAGAGAGAGAGAGGAGGAAGAGAGAGGAAAGGAGGAAGAGGTTACCCGGCACTGATGTTTTAATCGCTTCGTGAGTATCTCGTTCGGTCTGAAAATGCACATCGAAAACGCTGCCATGAGATAATGGATCTCGCTTGGAAACATAATTAGGTGAGATGTCTAGTTCAATTTTTGGTCTGATATTAGTTTTGATACTAGTTTCATTGTACTTATTTATTGCTGTATAGCTTGAAGCAATAAAGAACTAATTGTAAGACTTAATTTTGAAATAAAAGTTGAGCTTAAAATCAACTCTTTTCATTACTTTTTTATGAGTCTTCGTAGATATTTGCGTAAATATTCTCATAGTTATGCAGTAATTGTGCATTCTTTTGCAAAATAATGAAGTACTCGCGTTTTATTGCAAAAGAAAAACTTGGAACAATCTCTTACCTGTAACAGAAATAGAAAAAATATATTGCAAACATTATTACCGACAAACAAATTATTCAATTTTAAAATAAAAAAATATATTTATAAGAAGAATAACAATTGTTATAAAGAACTATCTCCAGAAAAAATTATATTAATGTCTTCGAAGCGCGAACATTCCAGTGATATTCAGACGTGCGATAACTACCTCGTCGTGGAAAATTATAGCACTTCAAACGTTAAATTACCCCAACTTTTTCGAGTAAGTGGCAATTTGACGCGGGAACTCAAGTACACGTGCATTGTGCTAAATCCTAAATTAGTATCTTTGAAAATAAAAATCCCAGCTTAACGGGACGTCAAATAAAGGTGTATTGGGTTCCACGTTACCGGGACGTAGCGCGGTCCTGCAAGTCACTCCGGTGAGTTTGCAAAAAAAAATTGGCTTTCATCGTCCGCGTTTGGCGTAATAAAAGTAAAGTAAAATGCAAAATTAATCCTTGAAATTGTATGGTAACGCTTACAATACATTTTATACAAAATTTATTTCAAAAATAATTATAGCGGTTAATGCAACGCATTTAAGCTCTTAACTGATTTTAATTAAAACGGCTTTTCAAAGGATTCCAATTTTACCGTACACTTTGCAGTCAATAAAATTGCAAATTATCAGTAAATCTCGGAATATACAGTGCACAATTCTTTACGCTTCATGATGCATAGAGCAATTCTGTATCAGAAAGACCCACATTCTTCGGTTTTGCTTTACAATTCTAATTCAAATTGAACTTACATTCAATAAATCTAGCTTTTCCATTAATAAATACATAAACCCACCGCGCCGTGAATCGCATTAAATTTATCAAATAAAATTATTGAACGTGGTACCCAGAAGAGGCTGCTTTTTTTTTTTGTTCGCCAACTCGAGGAACAATCCTTTATTCAAGCAACCAGGGCCGAGTGGCTCGGGTAGGCCAGCCTCACGTTCGATAAATCTGCATGTATATCATACATACGTGTAGCATAGAGGCGCGGGCCGATTTCCGAGAGCGCGAGAGTGGAGGGCAGCTCGTTATTGAATCTCACAATAGCTACCGTACAGCGTCTCGCCCGGCGAAGAGATGGAAATAACGAGCAGGCCGCGGCTCCGGGAGGAACACACAGGGCAAAACACGTACTGGTACAAGGATGCCGATAATAGATTAATGCATTCCGTGGTAACGCGCCGGATAAAGGCGACAGATGCGCCTCCGCCCGTGCGACGGAGTAACGTAACGAGGAAACGGCCCGGGCGACGGAGATAAAGGAGAAAAAGTAAAGGAGCCCCCGGACACAATGGAGGGAGTCGCCCGTGGAACAAATAGAGATGGGAATTAAGACGGCGGAGATGACGGTACGACGGTGTAAAAAGAAGTGTAAGGCCGCAGCGTCGCAGTCGAGGAGATGACGAGCTCGCGCGCCGGTTGTTTGTGCATTGTTGTCGTGTAATTAAGATGCGTCCGGGTGATACGACGAGGGCGACAATGGGAAAAGCAGATGACGAAGGGATCGACATTGAGGCGGCTGTCGGAGAAGTTTCGGAGAAAAATCGAACTGGGTCATCTACGGCTGGACCAGTTTGTAAGTCTCGCCCTTGTGTATATATCGACGATCGTTCGGTCCATTGTTTGGGATTCTTTAATTTATGAAAGGCGGATGTATACGAAACTCGTTTCTTTTTCGGAGGATAATTTTTGTCGATGGAAATGTGACAAACATTTATAATCTTTATGTAAAAGTCTAGAAAATAATTAGAATTAGATTAAAAATAAGGGAAAATAATGAATTAAATTCTACACATGGTACATGAATCGTCGGAATAAAAGGCATCGAGAGCAAGATTCGGAACGAAGGTGTACAATTTCGACCACGAGATCAACTCTAGTTGATTCCTACCCGATTGAGGAGATCCTCAGGATCTTAGTCTGTAAACTTGTAATAATTATTTAAATTAAGTTCGCGTCTAAGGCAGGGTCAGATTCCACACCTTATTGATGAGTCCACTAGTGACTAAGCTGATTTAAAACGAAATGAACCTTCAGCTTAAATTATAAATTATTCCGAAAAGTATTTTTGCATCACAAGGAAGGTGGATAGACTGTACGTTGAATCTATTGCCTTCATAAGCTAAGCAAAGTTCCGAACTCAAAATAGCACAAATTAGTACACAAGGCAAGTCCTTCAAATTTATTACGAAATAAGAAATTTATTCCAGTAATGAATCAAATGGATATGCATTCCACGTAACATTGTAGCAGCTTCTATCGCCTTTCAAGCGATTCAGTCAATTTACTCCCCATTCAGGACAGCTTAAATCAGAATTCACTGCTTCGTAGAATCGCTTCATCACTCGGCAGTAGACAGTTTTAATCTACTGCAATAAAAATTAAACTCGACATTCCTTGTTACGCCGAATCCATTCGAAAAGAGAAAAAAAAATCAAAGCTCGCGTACTACGAATTCCTTAACACGTACTTACACTCCGCGGGTACGAGGGAAAAACGAAAAAGGAAAAAAGAAAAAACGAGAAGCAAAAGAAGTTCGCTCTCGCCGACGGCGAAAAGAAGGCAAAGGGAGAAATTCAGCGAGTGGATGGAAGACGGAAGGCATTGTGCGCGCTCGCGGCAATGGAGATTGCAGCGGGGGCCGCGACCCGCGCCGCGACGATTTGTCAAGCGGCCGGCCGACTCTAAGCCGCTAACTTCGCCGCGGCGGCGTCGTAGCTCATCGCGTCGCGGCCTTTCCGCGTCCGCCTTTCTTGCCGCTTTTATTTTTCGGCGCGGCTGCCTCGCGCAGGTAGCCGATTTTCAATTACGGCCGCTCGTTAATAAATGCCACGGGCTTTTCTCGTATTAAGCGTACGGGATCCTCGCGCGAGAGGCGGCGCAGGGGGGAGAAAAATTATTATGATGACGGTAATGGCGCTGAGAAATGAAACGGAGAGAAATTCGCTTTGCGGATCTGATGCACTGCCGGCGCGCCGCGCCGTTACTAATGCCTATCAAATAAACTTCGCGTCGTGTGTGTACTTTTGTAGTTATAAAATATTGTATTTTTTGTAAAATTGATAAAAAATAACTCGTAAGATATAAATTGTTAAGCAATTATTTTCGCAATGAAAAGTAGAGGCAACACGTGTAAGTCAGTCACGGAATTTTTATTATTAATAACGAGACTCTTATTTCTTAGAAAAGTTATCTTCTTTATCTAGGTATAATACATGAGGTGAAGGGCTTGTTCGCGTAAAAATCGGTGTTTTCCAAGCGAGCACTTATAGTTTTATTTTTTTCGCCGCGGAAGGCCTTGTATTCTAGAGGTTCGATGGCATCAGTTCCGGAGTAGTTTGCGACCCAAAATCTGATGAGTATTTCTGCGGCCAGTTGGCAACTGTTTCGCGAGAACGAAAAATGTAAGGGCTTTGGCCAGACGGTTATCTATGGCCATCTCTTCGCTTGCTAGAATCAAATGTACCTTCGCTGCAAAAGAATTCTCACTGAATTCTCGATCGTGAAGGTGTTCGCCTTCTTTCTTTTCTTCTTTTACAAGAGTTGCTTTGGATAAATCACTATTTCAAATCTCAACTTAAAAAAATAGATTTCAGGATTGATAGATTATTACAAAATTAAGGTTATTGATAATTACAATTGATTAATACAATTACAGATGTTGTCTATTTTCAATCAGGGAATTCTATTATTCAAGATTTAACAGGAATATTAAATTGCTTTTGATTAAAACCAGATAAAATTGATGTTCATTAATTTAAATATTGTGAATAAGAAAGAAATTTTCTTTTCATGAGAATTTATATTTCACAACATTAGAATATCATTAAATATTTTTAAATAAAGTTATCCTATTGAATAAAAGTGCAGGTGATGCAAAGTCTGCATCTACAAAATTTGCAACGATCGACTTTTTAAAAGAGGTTACTGAAATCTAATTACTGATGACTACGACTGTGATTGAATTGATTTTCTTACAAATTTTTTTTACTTTTTCCATGAAATCTTATAGATATTTCAATCAAAAAGCTGCCTTAAAATCACAAACATTTTTACGGTGGTCGTAACAATTCAAGGAAAGAACAACAAACTGACTCTCGCTCTCGTAAATTTTGCATAACCATCATCCTTACTCGGAACCCAAACTCCATCAAGATGCGTCGATTCGATTACGCGAGCCTCTTCTCTCTCTCCTGCTGCGTTTTCTCCGCAGCCCAACTCCAAGGATCCGAGAGAAGGAAAGAGACGGAAAATCGCCGCGAAGCGACGGAGCCCGCAGCCGATATTCCATTTGCATAAAATAAGAAAGAGCCGCAAAAGTGGGCGTGGAGCTCGCGAATTTGATTAAAATTAGCGGACAAACATTAGGCGCGCGACAGTAACTGGAGTCGCTGCCAAATCACCGGGACCGGAGCTCCGGGGTAACGGCTGCCCGGAGGGAGGTGCGGGAGGCGCGGGGGGTGCGCCGCTTCCGGCCCAGTCCAAACAAGCGGAGCATAAAGTTAGTAACTTTGCCGACGCAATCTCCTCGTCAGGCTGCGACACAAGCGGAAGAGCGAGCGGCGTCTCGACGCCCTCGGCCGAGTCTAAACGAATTAATCTCTGGCTGCCGCAATTCCGCGCCTCCTCCGCCGCTCCGCGAGAGCAACGCCGCGAGAATAATTTTATATTAGTTCCCGTTGTTCCCGAGCGCGATCCTGGAGGAGATCCCTATACCTCCTCTCGTTCCTCTCTCGCTTCCACTTTGATGCGCCCTCTTTTTGAGCCTTCGCGCCGCGCAGCTCCGGGCAATAATCGAGCCCTGGCGATATATCGCAAAGCGAGTGGAAGCGCTCGAGTTTTCTTGGTGTGATGGAACTTTTGAAATTAGTTCGGGAAATCACATTTGAAGAAAGAACTTTCTATCTTGCTGCTGGGCTTCTGATGAAATTTTCTTGTTGCGGGCAGCAGGATTTTTTCCTTAATTAATTACGGGGAGATAAAAACCAGATATAAAACGCAATTGAATATAGAATTCTCTTTGTATACTATAGAAAAAAGTTTGGGATGGTTGGTCATAATTGGTTTAACTACCAGTGATACCTTTGCGTTTGTTCAAATAGCAATTCTATTCTCATTTGAACTAAACTTTATGCATCTAAATTCCATCGAATTTTGCATTCAATCCAGTGTTTGGTATAACAATAAATTGATACTCCAATTATCTTCAGTTTTCTTTGTCAATTCTGATTTCTTCTACTGCTTATAAAAATCCACTTGTCTCCTACAATTATATATTTTTTAAAGATAGTCATACGTGCAAGAAAAAAGTTGTAAAATTCTTTAGGAATCAAGACAAGCCACACCCCTGAAAGTTCGTTTATCCTTTTGCTAGATAAACACTCACATTCTACTCTTCTGTATAATTCTGCTCTTGGCGGTATCAGAAAAGTTTGCCCCACCATACCCGAAGAAAGCCAAACTGCTCAACTTTTTTCGCGCCGATTTTGAAAATTTTATCGCCGGCCGTTAAATTTCAACGCGAAAAAAAGGAGCGCTGCGCTCATGGAAAAGAAGGAATTTAAAATCACGAGAGTCACCGGGAGACTCTCCTTAAACGGAGATACGAAGTTGTCTCGCAGCTTCGCCGAGAGGAGGACGTTAGCCCAGTTTTCCGCCGTCGTCGCAGTCCGCTCGACCATAAAGACGCAGATAAGGGCTAGGAAGTTTCGACCCCAGTCTCGCGTGCGAGTGCGATCCCCAACTTCTTTAATGCCGGCGTTTAAAATCCGTGAATTTTCATGGCGTCACTCGTCGAGTCATTAGCGAGACGAAGAAGGAGGTCTTACTTCGTGGGTGAGTCGAGAGGCAGGAGGGAAGACAAAATAAGTAAAAACTGGTGACATTTAACTACGTTTGCCTTTTTTAAGTAAATAAACAATTATAATGGCAAAATATACTATGTATCGATGTACTAATTTAATGAAATTTAAACATCCTGCTCTCGGAAGATTATGAGATTGTAGGATTATGATTCTATAGAGTGAAGAAAAGTAAAGATTATTCATATTTCATATTTCTGAAATGATATCTATTTTGGATACCAGCTATCTGAGTATGATGTGAAATCTCTCAGATGACAACTATTTTAGATGTTAGGTATGTGAGAATGGAATCTCTCAGATCACAAATTTTTTATATACAATGATTTTTTCACCATCAAATATTGTTCATCATAAATTCTGAGATTTTAATTGTAGAATTTACATCCTCTTTAACTATAAAATAGTTTAAAAACTGGCCACTTTTTAGAAAGATATAAGAAGATATTAATAATACAATTTAATTTTTATTTTAATTAAAACAAAACCAAGGTTATTAAAAATAAAGGCCACCTCTCGTGGAAGGAATAAAAAAAAATAATTGTGCTTCTGCGTAAGCAAAAGCGAAAGCGCTGTGCCCTTCAATTCCGACTCACCCTTTGCCGTCTGGCCGCAATGCAAATGCTTCGCAGACACGTTAAAAAGCCGAGAGAGTACGCAAAACGGTGAAACGCAGATGGGGGAGGATAGAAAAAAAAGGCACGACGTAACCGGAGGGTCGACGTCGGCGGTGAAGGGCAGGGAGCTCGTGAAAACAGCAAGGACAAGAAGGACGCGCCCGTCCCCCCTGTCGGAATCGCGCGAGCGAGTCCGCCGTTGCATTTTCACGGCGAGACAATCATGCGGCCTCGCAGACGAAAAAGCCCCTCTGCGTTTTTACGCGGCTGCGCGACGAGGCGAGGCCCGCGATGCGTGAGCGTCTCGCCGAGCAAAGGGGTTGAAAACGCCGCTTTTCCATGCTCGACGATTCCCGCCGTGGAATTAGCGAGGAAACCTGGAAAGAAGTGCAAGAGAGAGAGAGAGGGAGAGAACGACATTTTTCACTTTTATAACATGTGCAGGAGGAGGCGGGGGTGCGTCCGACTCTACGCCGTTACCATCCACTCGAGCGATAACGTTCCTCAAGGCATTTAAATTCACTTTCGTTCTCCTTAATTACGTTAATTTCTTAAGAAATTAAACAGCCTCTTTAATTCGTACGAGCAGACCTCTAATTTTCCTCGAGCGAGCGAAAAAAAAACCAGCAAGACGCTTGAAAAAACCCCGAGCAAAGACAATCGCCTCCTCGACTGAAAAAAAAGTGGTAAAAAAAGAGGGCGCCTCCGCTGGAAAAGTGAAAACGACGCGGAGGGCGAAGCAGAGGGTGAGACGAGGCGGCGGCTCCCCCCCACGAGGGGAAACCCCAATGTTTACGGGAGAGCTTTTGCGGTTTACCTCGGCCTCGCCCCCTGCGAAGGAAACGGGCCCTCGCTCTTGAGATGCGCACACACCGGCGGGCGCGCCTCTCCTTTGAAATCCAGCTCCTCCTATTTTACCTATCGTTACCTGTCCTCGTTTCTTTTTTCGGGCGTCTCTCTTTTTTCCGCGCCGGAAAAGGAAACTCGCGCTCGAAGCTTTTCTCCGGAAACGACTGGCTTTGGATGTGCTTTTGATCATCCGCGCGCATTCGTTGTTCTTCAAGCGCGCGCGTTGAGTCCGAACGTTATTCTGGAAATTCAAGAGGTGGTAGTGAGAATTTTGTATTTTAAAAATACTGAAATTTCTGCGAGATCATCAGTCTTAAAGACGAGATATCATTTAATTATTATCGAAGAGCTACGCACTGGAAGAAATCAACTAAGAAACCAATCTAAAAATAGCTGTAATCTTTAGAAATAATAGAAAATCATTGGGAATCATTTAAAAATTATTGTATCTTTGGGAATCTTTGGAAGTCTTGAAAGTCTGCAGTCTTTAAAATTATATGGATAGAAATCTTTAGAAAACTTTGAGTGCAGGTTTCGCGAGTACAATGCCCCTCTTAATTGTTATGGATAGGATTCACTTTTTATAATCTTGAAATATTAAATCGTCGCTCACCAGTAAGAACCTTCTGTATTACCAACTCAGAATACAGTTGAAGAAGCTACCAACCAAATCTTTTCGAACCAGGTTCTGGGTTGGTACTTTCTCCGACTGGCTTCTGGATTGGTACCTTCTCCAACTGGGTTCTGGGTTGGTACCTTCTCCAACTGGGTTCTGGATTGGTACCATCTCCAACTGGGTTCTGGTTTGGTACCTTCTCCGACTGGGTTCTGGGTTGGTACCTTCTCCAACTGGGTTCTGGGTTGGTATCTAGTTCAACTGGGTTCTAGGTTGGTATCTGGTCCAACTGAATTGTGGGTTGGTACCTTCTTACTCGAGAGTACCAAAATAATGGTTTTAAAGGATTACATGAAAATCAAAAATTCTTTGCGAAAAAATTATTGCAGAAAGCGTGTTATTTTTTTCTCTTTAGATCGTAGATCCTGATTTAGTCGGAAACAATAATTTCGTACTAAAATTTATAAAAATAAACTTTATTTGTTTCTCTTTTTTCGTTGAAATCATAAAAACAATTGAAAGCCAGCAGCGCGATAAAATTAAGTATAAAATGATTTAAAAAACTGAGAAAGCACAAGTAACTTCGCGCCAAACTGTATTCGCGCTGTAATAACGCTTCAAAAGTCTGTGATAGCTTCTCCTCGACTAAACAGAGTATCGCGAAAAATGCAGCAGCATGCAGCGGGCGGGCGAAAGGCTCGACGAGCGGTAGACAGACGAGACGCGAGGCACCGCGTAATATCCGCGAGAGACGCGTGTTCACCTCATAGACCCCCGTGTACGCGCGAGAGATTCCTCCGAGCGCGCGCTGCTGCCGTCTCGTTTGTCATACTCCTCCAGTCGGCGCTCTTTCTTTTTCTCCCCTACCCGCCGTGTCTGCCTTCGTTTTCGCGAAGGGAGCTTTATGGGTGTCACTTTGAGACGCAGATGAGAGTATCCGTACTCGCCGTTCGGAAGAGCGACGTTGGCCTTGGCAATTCAGAATTTGCACAGGAGTAACTTTGAGGAATTATAAGGGTTGTTTGTTATTACTTTTTTGACCATAGTGAAATTTTCTCGCAAAGATAAAAAAAATTAATTTGCACTACCAGAATGTATTTATGTGGAGTTTTTCCTGGTATTAAATTTTTAAAAATCATTAATAAATTCATGTTCCAAAGTTGATTCTAACGTAAGTAGCAGTCTGAATTTCAGCATGCATACGCCACAAAACAGCAATATCATAACAGACTAAATTATCCGATGCAAACTCCTAATGCGCATTAAGTAGAAAATTCACAAAGTGGCTTAACGCAAAATTATGTATTGCTACGAGAGAGTCGGTAAGCTTTCGGCGATTCAAAAAGTTGTAAATCGGATCAACGTTAAAAGTTGCGTGGAAATTCCTAAAACTTAGCTTTTAATCTTGTTCGAAAACTCTTCGCCTGAAAATTCATCTTAAACTGGCTAAACAAAAGGCGCGACTGAGAATTACGCGCAATCGATGCCCGGCGAAAGACCCCCGGCGGAAGACGCCGGGCTATAAACCGAGGAGGGTGAAAATTTTTACGCCCCGGTCCCGCGCGGCCGCAGCTCGCGGGCTCGTATAATTCACCGTGCGTCAGAAGTTTCTCTCGTAAACAATGCGAGAATCGCGCGCGCCTTGCCTCGGTTTGCATCGCGCGAACGGCGCGGAGGTGGGTCGACGATGGGAAGCCAGGCAGTTTCGCACCGAACGGTGAGCGTCGAGCGATTTTCCAATGCGGTCAATGGAGTTTTAAATTGCAGATTTAGGGGCAATCATTTTTTAAGTGAATTTTCAGTCATTCTTTTAAGTGGTAATCGTTTTTTAAGCGAAGTACAGGAAGACTGTATTTTTTACTCGTTAAGGATGGAAAAAAATTATTTAAAATGCACATCTGTACGTTGACAAATGCTTACGAGTACGTTGGTACACTTTTATGATTTTTATACACTTTGATCTTCTATATGCGTGAATACACTATTGCATCGTTACACCAATTGAAGGTGAAGATTGAACCTTTGAAGTGGATTGGAAATTATATAGAAAGAATCTAAAAATAAAATGAAAATTGATGAAGTGTCAAGGTTTAATGAAAAATCACGACATTGAAAATTACCTCCTCGCTCTTAACAATAATTTTGAACAAAAATTCCTAATATTAGGTCGTTTTTTCAAATTTTATCATTCGAAAACTGTGCTCAATGTTTTATTCAAACAAACAAAATCCAATGCACTTCGCACTTCAAATATCTCATATGTCTTTATTTACATATTATGCATAGATTTTTAGAAAAACTTTTTAAATTTTGGTACCATTTAACCGGATGTACTCAAGAACCAAATCTCATTCTTAAATGCTTGATAACATCCTGCCATAGATTTTTTTTCCAAACTCCTTGCACTCCTTCTAAGTAATATTTATCACTACACAATAAAAATATCTATATCGTTAAACATTTCCTATTAGATTGAAAAAGTATAGTATTACCACGGCGGAAAGAAAGTTCAAGCCGAGGAGTCGATCAGGAGCCGAATCTCCGATTCTAATCGCGCGCCCCAGACGCCCGGCGACGTCCGCGGCGTGACGAGCGCGCGCGGGAGACGCTCGTTAACGTTAATAAGAGCGGCGAAAGTAACACGAGCAGTCGCTCCTCAGACGGCGGCGAAGTCGGGCAAACGTTAACGACGCCGGCGCGACGATAGATCAGAGCCGCGGGCCGCGGGATTCGAAACGCGTAATAACGCGCGAATCTTGCCGCGCCGTTTGATCTCGGCTCGCGTAACACTCGAGATGTCGCTCTTTGATTTTTACGAGGGTCCAACGAGCGCGCTGTAATTAATGGCGCCCTCGTCCGACACCTCGTTCCGATGCGCTCGAGCGTCTGCGCTTATGTTTTCGTCTTTTTGATACCGATGCGCATCTCGTCGGTGCGGTTGAAGAATCATCGCTCTGAAGAGGGAGGAGTAGTTTGAACATTTTGAAGACTTAAAAGATTTATCTTAAGTTTCTTTGTACAGTACTTTTACGATAATCTTTCAGTTACTTTTTATGAATCGAGGAAAAAAGGCACGTTCCGATTTAAGTTCAAAAGACAGTTTTGTACATCTTTGCTAAAAGATGTGTAATTGGTAATAGCTCCTTAACGTAAAGGAACTTTAACTTATTTTAGTTTTCAATTTCACAGACCTTCTCAAGGATAATCAGAGTATCTTTTTATAATTTGGATGAACCTTGAGTGAACACTTGAAAATTAAAATAAATCACCGTTTAAATCCCGCATAAAAGGGGATCTTCATAACAATTTGAAAATGAGTAGCCTAGTGTTATCAAAATCCCTCATCACCATAAATCAACCGATAAATTTGTCCTCGCCCGGCATCTCCTCTTTCCTCTACGTGTCCTTTGTCGCACATTACGCTCACCCGATACAACCTAATTAGTGCTCGCTTTCTCTCTCTAGCAGCCTATTATTTTCACCCGATAGTATGCCAGAGGAGGCCAATGTAATTATACATCCATTCGGGCTTTTGATGCGGCTTTAATCCAATTCCAGTTTTCCTCGGATCGAGCTCACGTGATTCCGCCCGCGACTCATTCGCAGTTTGATACAGGATATTTCCTAATAATCTCCGACAATAGTGATTGCCCCGATCAATCGCAAACTGAAGTTCATAGAGGTATCAGGTGCGAGCTGCAGCCTTTATGATCAGTTCAAGCGGTGTTGTATACGTGGAACGATGTATACAATCTATAATAATCTTCTATGCTGGATTTTCAAACACGTTCGAAATTCCCAATCCGCTTCTAACTTCATAAGTATTAATGAAGAGGAAAAGCTCATCTTGGTTAAACTTGCAGGGAATGAATTGGCGGTTCTAAAAATTACCTTGATCATGATCTTGAACTTCACCTTCAAGGTCATTCGAAAGTCAGCTGCCCATTTTTTTTAAATATCGAAACTACCGATATTGGTTTCAAATTCAGAACTGAACTCAACCTTTCTAGCTGTAGTTAAAACAGGGATCAAAGTACTGATCATAACCCAAAATTCCTCGCTCAGAATCTGAAATAAAAAATAGGGGTTCTTAATTGAATAAAAACTGCGACCCTTAAGTAATCTTGAAAGTTGACCCTTAATTGATCTTGTAGGTCAAGGTTGACTCTTACTTAATTTTGAAGGACAATATCATAATTAAAGCCATTTTTAGAATCTCGGTATAATTTCCAGCAAGTTTAACCCAGCCAATTCTTCATACAATTTAAATTTAAGAACACAGAGGATTTGCAGACTTTTTAAACCCTGTTTCAGCATTTTATCCCCTTAACAATTATCTTCAATGCAAGCATTTTTTAATGTAAGGATTGCAAAAACAAGAAAAATCCGGAATGTTTCCATGTCAATTCTTGTAAAAAGATTATCGAATTTTTCGAAAAATCACACGCACTCATCGCTTCCTCTCATCTTGCCAAGGGTGCGCACTCGAACCACCGTAGCCGCGGCGCCTAAGTAAAGGCCGGCGGGAGATCGATCAAGAGTCGGCTGCCTCCACAAATCTCTAGCTAACGAGTCTTCGGCGCGGGGTATAAAGGGTTGAGAAAAGAAGGTACATAAGAGCGGTAAGGCGTCGGCGGTGGGCGTGTTCGACAGGTGGCACGTCAGGTGCCGCAGCAGCGCTTCTCTCGCGCATCCGGCCGGTGTTTTCGCTTCCGCGGCCGGTTCTCCCTCACTGGGTCAAAATCTGGACACGTCGGCCGGACTGTAATTTATTTCGGGGGGCATGCTCGCAAGCCGCGCTGACTTGCCAACACAATGCAAGGTGTTTTCTTTTCTCTTCCGATGTTCAAATTCCCGTTTTTATTTACTCTTTTTATTAAAGACTTTTAATGGCTTTGTTCACTAATCAAGTAGTTTTTTACAATTTACGATATATAAAAACTAGGACTTCCCTCAAGATCAAGATTAATCCTGATATCGTCTTGGTATTGGGAACAGACAATATCAACGCAAGATTTTAAATATTGTATAGGCCATCAAGAACAAGGCCAAGAATAAAATTACATTGTACTCGAATACCAAGGCAATACCAAGATTAATCTCGAGTTTTGGTTCTAAAAAAGTTTGAAAAGTTTGTCATCAAAATCAGATTATGAAGATATATTTTACAGTGAAGACATGTCCACGATGGTTACGAAAAAAAAAACAAATTTAACGGGTGATAACTTATTTTTAAAGTTTATTGATTTTTTTCATTTGAGACCAAGATTTTCTTAGTCAAGACCAAAGCAATAATTTTTTCTCAAGACATTTGTAAGACCAAGACGTTTCTTTTTTCAATATTTTCCAATACCAAAATCAATATCTCAAAAAATCTCTTATTGGTTTCATTTTGGAAAGCTCTTAATAAAACGTTATTTAATTTAAAAATCGAAATATCGCCATACCTATTTTAATTGGAATTAAATTTGAATCATTTAATTTGAAAACTAAATTTCGCAGCGAGTCAGATGGTAAATACACGGTAATGGCCATAAATTTGCAGCGGATCAATCGAGAATCCAACCTGCGGCGCTGGTGAATTCAGCCTTAATTTTATTGCCAGTATTTAGTTGCACAAAAGCACAGCAGCTCCGATCACCGAATGGAGGCACGGGCTAAACGTGGAAAGCCAGCGAGTTATTCAACGCGTCCATCCGATCAGCGAAATCAAGCGCTCGCGCGTTGAGAGCAAATCCGATGCAAATCGGCAGAAAATAGACCGGAACCCCGGCGACACAATCGTCCGCTGCAGCCGCGTCTCTCTCTCTCTCTCTCTCTCTCTCTCTCGCTCGTTCGATCTCTCTCCTTCTCTATCTCGCTCTCTCTTTCGCAAGCGCCGCTGTAACATCGTCGCGGAATCCCTTCGCGGAACAACGGCCGATCCGAGGGGATTAAGGGCCGCTCGCTCGACGAGTTAATCTCGGAGAAAACGAACGTAACGGGATACCTAAATATCGATCTAGGGGGATGTGAAGAAGGAGAGGGGGGAGGAGGGCAAAAGCCCGTGATTCACTGCCGCGGACTATAATTAAATTCCTCGTTTTTCGTGCACCCGAACGCTTCGGCGACGATCGATTCGCGCGCGGGCTAATTTATTACCTCGCCGAACCGAAGTACCACTACCTACCGCGCCTTTTTGCTCCGAGTTCGCTGCTTTTTTTCCGGTTCGAAGGTCCCCCCGTGCGCAGTCTTCTCTCATAGCGATTCCGCGGGTTTCTTCTAGCGGCTCTCCAGCCGAGCGGGAAATAAAACGTCGACTTTATCTTGAAGTTCGAATCGAATCGCGCTGAAATTGTAATTTTTTGGCTTTCGGCCTTCGTTTATCGCTCTGCGCGCGCGCACCGCGTCGAAGTTTTTTCTTCGAGTTTAATGGCATTCTAATAAGGAGTCGGTAATAGCACGTTAACCGATACTTCATTTACCGATTTCTTTTCCAAAATTCAACAAATTTTTTTTGTTTATTGTAGAATTTGAAATTTTTTCATAGAACCACTTCAAGGATCTGTGTTACTTTCTCATAAACTTCATTGGTATTTTTCTTACTATTTCCTCAGAATAAAATATTACAGTGTGAAATGACGTAAACTGTAAAAATTACTCAGGGAACTCTTTTTTATTTTGAGTGAATTAATTACACAAAAGAAAACATAAAGTTTTCTTTGAAGACAGCGCACTTCTTTCGTTCCTTTCATTCGTCCGAAGTAATTAAAAGAGTATCGCTAAAAAAAAATAAATACCTCGGAAACATCGCGGCAATCTCCTTGAGAGGAGTATACAGAGCGCGCCCGCAAAAAGTCATAAAACGAACTCGCGGAACAACAGCTGCGGCTTTGTTGCGTCCTCTCTCTGACGAGGCCCACGTCGGTTACACGCGTATTAGCGTGGCTTAATAGGCGCGCGGCGCCTTTTAAATTGGGCTATCGCCACGGATATTTTCTTGCGCTCGGGTCCCCCCTTTTTTTTCGTGCCTCTCGGGGAGGCTCGAAGGCTAGTTTTATTTGGCGTCGAAAATTGCCTCGTTTTCTACCTCCTACCGTTTTACAGGCGCGCGCGCGAGCGCCGATGCCCGTTCCCTCCGTAAACACCTAATATATCTTGGGATAACGAGGATGTTAGATATGTATGGGGTTACGGGGCTGCCTCCAGAATCGGACGTTGCGAGTTTATTTGTCGAAATTTGCGGCAAATTGCGCGTACTTATTCACACTGTGCGATTTAAAGGATCATTTTAATTTCTTTCGAAGCTGCAATAAAAAGGTAATCACTTAATCTCGTTAATGTAACGCATGCACGCATTGATAAGCTGAAGAGATAAACAGCGAAAGCAATTAAAAAAAGATACGGAGAAAATTGCGAAGCGTCAATCTGCTAAATTGGAGCCTCGTCAACAATCCGAAATCACAAAAGACAAGAAAACGATTTTTTTCGCGCTCGCTTTAATCAGCGGCCGTACGGCTTTCTTTTCAGCAAACACGCGCCTCCTTCTTTTTAGCGCCGAGCGCCGTCTTAAAACCCGTGAGTTTGCGTTTTTTTCCTCGCTATCCCCGGTCTTCCGCGAACGTACGCGCAGCCGCGGCTCCGTTCGATGGTTAATAACGTACCCTTTGTTGAGCCGCTTGCTTGGATAATAAGGAGAGAGGAGAAGAGAAAGGGAGAGAGAGAAAGAGGAACGGCCCGAGGGCCGAAGACGGCCACGGGAATCCAGCGTGAAGAATCGAGGGAATCGCGAGTCGAGTCCACGGAGGGGAGGGAGGATCGCCGCGGTCAAAGCACCGAGGAATTGTTGCTTCGAGAATTTACGCTGCGAATACCTAATTAGATTGCAATTTCGTTTGGATTTTATTGAGCATTCGGCTGATACGATAATTAGAAAAAAATTAATTGCTCATTTCCGTTAATTCCGGTCTGATTTTTCGACGCGCAGATAAGATAGAGCGCGAAATTTGAAAAATTGTATTATTCAGAGTACAATTGAATTCAAAGCTTAATATTGAATCCTGCACTAATTGAATTCTTCTCCACATTGTAGAAGCATTTATATTAAACCAAAAAGATGTTGAATCAATATTCATTTAACTTTTAATACTCCTCATTTTCTTAATTACCTTTCGACGTAGCTCATCGCGGTATTGAAATACGCGTAAGTAGTAACAGACACTTCGGTCAGACAAAGTAAGTAAAAAAAAGTAGTTTAACCACGTGCAAGGAATTTTACATGAACTCCCTACGGAACAATGCAGTGCATCGTATATAGAGCGGTCAACGTCGCGAAGAAGCGGGGATGGTACTTATAGAGACGCGTGCAAATAGCATAGCAGCGCGGTACACGCTTTCTTACATCGTAAGAGCACGGCGCAGTGCACGGGGAGAAGCCGAGCTCGTGACCGATGGCAAGGTTTAACGAGAGAGCCAGTATGCAGGGATATAAAACAATAAAGACGGTACAAGGGGAGGGAAGCTATAAGTTTGTACCTCAAAACAATCGATAACGTATTTATTTGGAAGAACAGATGTAAAGGTTCGATTGCAACGTTTTTCATATAATTTTTTAGAATATTTTTTGTAGAAATAGATGGCCTTGATTATTTTATTTAATATGTTTTTATAGTAGCTGAGTGGTGTTAGTTCATGAGGTAGATAAGCTAGGGGTCGTAGTTTTTGGTTAGACTAAACAGGGACAGGATTTTAAATTAAAAACAGAAATTTGAGATTAATCCCCAGTGCAAAATTAGTAAATAATGTCTGTATTATTCCGATTGCATATTCCAGTTATATTTAGAATAAATATTACTTTGCTTGTTACCTACAAGAAATATCTGCATTATTTGTATACATTTATTTACAGGGTATATTTACACAACACCGAGTATCAAGATTTCTGTTATTTATTACATCAGTACACTTACGTGGCTGACGATTCTTCAGAAAACTACAATAATTTTACGAGTAAACTCCACATTGTGTCATGTCAAGTCTTCCATTTTTTAAAATTGCTCACATTTTCAAAGAGTTACTCTTCTAAACATCAACTATTAATTTCAAACCATGCAATTGAATTACTACAGATAACATTAAACCTTAAACACTTGCTGATAAATTCCACAAAAGATGCCTTCAAGTATCAATAATATTTCATTGCTTATCCAAACAGAATGATAAAAATTTAATCTGGCCGAGCGATAAATATCGCATTAAAAATGCCAGATAAAATCCCCGCGGAAAATCTAGCGGGGTGCAGCCTCGCCGCCGAGGCGTTTAGCGGCGTTTAACGGGCATTCCGCGAAATGCCCGAGCTCCGCGAAATAGAGAGACAAAGACCCTCGCGCCGGGACAAAGGGAGCCTAGAGGAGGAAGCGCCTAGGATAAGATTCACGAGGGAGATTGCGCCGCGCTCCTTTGAAAATGAAAAAATACGAAAAAGAAAAAAAGCCACGGTATACCCGACGGGTATACGAGGGGGGAAAAAAGGGGCAGCGCCCGCAGCCTCCGCGCATATTCGCCTCGATGATTTACCGGCAGATCGCGGCCGGAAGATAGCGCCGTTAGGCCGCTTTCGGGCGAGAAGCGCGCGCCGCGCGTAAAATTGCGATTTCGAGGGCTCAGGTGAGGTGCTGGATAAACAAAGGCGCGTGTCGCGACGATTTTACGCCACTCGCCGCGTGACCGGGGCCCTTTTTTTTACGCGGCCGGACGGTACAAGTCGCGCGACTCGGCGATTTTTAAGTAGCGCGTGATGGATGTGGGCGGCGCGGTGCTGACGCGTTTATTTCCTGTTTACGTGCGTTTTTAGGGAGCTCGGGCGATAGGCTGAGTTGCGTGCGAAGGGGGAGAAATGGTAATGGTGTGCTCGAATCTGGAAAAAAATTGATAATGCTAAGCTCGATGGGGTTTACGCTCAGTGTAACATTCCTCGTTAAGATTTTGATTAGATTGAGATAACAAAAACGAGGAATTAGAAAAACTTTATTACACGTTATCCGTTATGATTGGAAATAAAATGTTCAGAATAGAATAAGAAATTTTTTATTACGTACTATGCGATGATCATAAGACGAAATACTGGTGAAAGGTCTTACCTGAAACATAATAAATGTACACTTTGTATTAGAAAAGATTTTAAATAGATTATATTTAATTTATATTTTTTTACTTGTTCATTAACTCAGTAAAATTTTAAGTACTAAAACCATCCCCTTATCAAAGATGAGAAAATTTAATAATTCTTTTATGGAGTAATTCTTATGTTAATTTTATACCTCCTGCTTCTTACTCTTGGATGTAAGATAAAAAATATTAATTTCTTATCTTTATTTACTATAATATTTTAGATGAGTTAAAAAATTCATTTAACCTTAACTATGCATTACGTACAAATTCTAAATATAAATTACTTTGTTAGGTATATTACATAAGTAGCTTACAACAAGCATATTTCTATAACAAGAAAGGCTTTACTAAAATAAGTAATATTTGCTTGCTTCTTTTTAGCCTAAAATATTGATTTGCAGTAAATTTTTCTACTCTTCTTCTACCGTTTTGTGATATAATTCATTTAAATATATAATCTACTATAATATATTTCTCATCAGCATCGAAATAAATTATGAATAAAAATTTAATCGAAACTAGAGATTAAAAAAATACGATGAAGTAATGCGAAAAGGCCCATCAACAACAATGAATCCCTTTAAATTCTTTAGTAATAATCAAAGACCAAGATAAAGTCTCAATTCTACGTAGCATATTTCTTCATTAGCATGCCGTACAGAAGCATTAAATATGAACGCGATAATTTCAACCGGTATACCAAACATCATAATAACGTTAATTTCCCACCGGCGGATTTTTCGAACTGGCAACGTACCGCAGGCCACGCGTTACTTTCTTTGTGCCCGGGCGCTAAATTAAAACGCCATTTGTATCAATCAACGCGGGCGCGTAAATCCGTGATCAGCGAAACGAGAAACGCGAGGCGCGCGCGCGCGCAGATGAAACTCGTGCGGGGAGCGCGCGGTTAATCGCGATCCGAACGAGCCAATAAATAAGGATCGTCGCGCGGCTTAATTACATTAGCGAGTTCCCCGCGTTAATCCGGCCGAAAACGCCCCCTTTTTTTCTCCCCCTCCCCCCCTCATACGTCCGGGGGCCGAAAATATAATAATCTCGCCGCACGCGCCTTTCCTTCCTCCCCCCTCGCCGTCGGTAGCGCGCGTCGCAACGCGGGCCGCATCTTCAATTAGTAATCGTGCCTTTCAAAATTTATGGACTATTCGGCGCGGAAACGTTTAATTAAGTGCGCGGCCGGCCGTAATTCACAATAAGGTCGTTAGGATGCGCCCGCGTAAAAGTGTATCCGCGCGCTTATCGGGAATCGATATCGCGCCGATCCGAGCCGGAAATCGAGCCGCGCGGCCTCAATCCGACGATGCGAATACACTTTGCGCCGGCAGGTTCGGTGGAAACGGGCGCATCCTTAAAGGGTCGAGGTATTTCCGCGCGTTTGGTACAGAAATGGTAACGCGGATCTTGGAAGATGTTGCGAAAACTACGATTTAAAACGATCGATCCCCGTTTATTTTATCCAGAAATAGTTTAAAATCGCATTTTAGAAGTAAATTCCAGGGTATCGAAATAAACTTGTTATTTATGTAACCTGAATCAATTCTGAAGTGATTTTCAATTTAACCGAAGTATAATTAAATTGATACGCTGCAATATCTCGTAATCCACTTAAACGCAGCGATAATTTTATTTTAATTAAATAATTTTATCAAAGCAAGAAGACAGTTTAAGAGATTGCAATCTCATTAAAGGAGCGATCATCATATTTCTTAAAACGAAAGTACAGTAGGAAATTAAACGATAAGAGGGAACGAACGAATCACAGCCTCCGAAAAACAATAGAAAAGTAAATCAGGCGCGCGGCGTCGTTAAATTACCCAAAAATGTCCCTAAACAAAGAGCCGGCGACGGGACGACGTCGCCTAACCCGCAGCTCTTTATTTATGATTTTTCCGCGCACGACACCGAGGAGAGAGGAGATCGGTATCTCGTCGTCGAGCGGCGCACGGCAGCGGCCCTTCGACGAAGTGGCCGTCGTACGTAAGCCCCGGCGAATCGTGTTTCACAGCGGGGGAGTGGAAAGCGGATCGGCCCGATTGGAAGCACCTAATAATCGAAAAATAGTCGTGTTCGTACGTTATAAGGGATCGCTTTTTTCGATAGACTTAATAATTTCCTTTTTCATCGACTGTACTTAAAGATAAACTGTTGGCGAAGGGATTAACATTGCGTTTGACATTCAATTTTTAGCGGTGTAAAATTAAGTCACTTTTTGCAGTCGATTTGTTAGAGTTATGTTACGCGAGGTTACCGATACTGGATAGAAAAGATTTTAAAGATAAATTGCGCGTTTAACAGAAAGTAATATCAATGTTAATAAATAAAACAAGAGTTTAAAATTCATGCCTCGGAGTGGGATCCGGTAGGATATTAATTTGCGAGCTACACCCAGCTACCATTATACAGTAATTTACGCTCCCTAATCGCGTTTGGCGCACATAATATGTGAAAAAGCTCCTGCCCGGCGAAATCCGTGATTTATCGACCAAGGCGGACGTTTTATCGTGCCGATAGGCATCGAATATTTGCCTCGAAAAAAAAATCCCTACCCATGTCCTTCGCAGTACCATCAAGGACATTGGTAAGTTTGTAAGACTCTTGGTATTCACTTAAACGAAGAAATCGTTAAAGGTATTTTAATCTATCCGCAAATTCTTTAAACGACATTCATAGCGTAATCATTAATTAAAATGTTCAGCTCACCTTTTCTTTGTAAATTCAAAGTAATTGGGCATTTGTTATTTATTCAACATATCAACAAGGAGAATAATAGTAAAAACCACTATTCATTCATTAGTAATTTTTATCCCTACTTTTCGAGTAATTTTTGTCGATCCATTCTCTCTGTGTAATACTGTGAACTTTAAAGTCCGAAATATAAAAATCATTACAAATCCATAATTTAAATTCAAAACAATTTAAAAAATTTAGTACCTGATGCAACATAGTTTCTGAAACACGACTGTTTACAAGTAGATAGAACATCGAACATTTTTTGAAAGCAAGGGAGCACTAATTTAACCATCAGACGAGCAGCAAAAGTGAAAAAGTCGCGGGCCCAATAAAATCACTTACAACGGCCATCGCGTTTAATAAGCGCCGGTACGATAATCCCGTGTACCGGCGACGAAGGACACGTGTCCTTAAGTCGGCAAAAGCGCCGCGCAAGGTCGGCGAACGCCTTTTAAATGCGGGGCCCGTATCGCCGCGCATCGCTAATCCGGGCCGATCGCGTGCGTCTCCGCGGGGAATCCCCCCCACATGCCTCCGGACTGCTTTATGCAGCCTCGCTTTCGTGGGACACTTCAGTCGTGGCTGATCCTTATTTTTCAGCTTTAGGACTTTAAGATTAATTCTATTTCGGTGCTGTAATATATGGGATCCTTTACTTTCGCCTTGGTACTTTGAATAAATTTATGAAGTTGTGCACCGCCGGGAGTTGCTTTAGACTTTATTTATTTGTTTATTTTGCTTTGACGTAACTTGCGCTATTCACAATTTTTTATTTAATTTTCATTTTATATTTACGCCAATGCACTTGAAAAGAATACTAGTTTCCAGAATTTATTCAATTAAATGTATGGATTATAGGAGAATTATTTATTGAAATAAAATTATTTTATGAGTCCTGTATTTTAAAAAAAATAAGTTCTTGGTACGCATTATCAATTAATTTTATAAAATTTACAATTTTTTCAGGGTATTAGGAAACAATCGTACTTGCATCTATAATATACGTACGCGTTTGTACGAAAATCATTTTAAGATCAAAACCCTCGGAATAACATTGAAAAATTTTATCAAAAAACGGCGGATAACAAATTATTAATTATCAACAGACCTGGAAATATCTCATTGGAAATTCCAAGTGCCCAGTTTTCATCCACTTGCAAAAGTTTCACTCCTTACCATATTCAATATCTTACACCTTTCCTGTTTAAAAAAAAGATCAGAGCCACGGTAATCCCATTGTACAATCAACGTAGAAGTCGTGGTGGCGTGGGCGGCTCGTCCTCGTCGCGCAGTGCGTGGGCGACGGTGTGGCTTACTCGAAAAAGCCCTTTATCGCATTACGGGTGTCACTCACTCGCGCCTCGTGTCCTTTATCTCGGCGCCGCTTTTTTTTTCCTCCTTTATTTTTCGTCCGTCACTCGAATGATTTTTGACGTTGTTAAGGCTAATAGTCATACGCTCATGATTGGCAGAATTATTCCTTCCCGAAGGCTGGAGGTCAAGGTCGAAGGATTTTCCCGGTGATTGATATTGAATTTTCGTTCGAAAGTGTCAGAAGACTTTTTCGTGTTATTTTATAATCGCGTGAAAACTTTAGTCAAATTTAATTTCCTGCGGGCTTTAGCTGATGGAAAAGGTCAAATGATAAATCCAAGCTTATACATTTTCACGTGTCAAAAGTATCTGATTTTTCCATTATTCAATAAAACGTTTTATTTTATATTCACAGAATCGCTAATGAACGATTAATTATCAAAATGGTTCGAGTGATATAGAAAAAGAGAAACTTTGAGCGTCAACTTGACGGTAGAAATTCCCTTGAACCGGATTAACAATCGGTTGATCTCTAATCTAACAAGACATAAGATGTTTTAAACAAACGAATATTTACCATAAATAAAGTATCTATTCTGAAAAAAAAATCAACGCGTGCCGTTACCGACAGTCGAAAGGGACACCGATCGCTTGAGAAAGCGTAAACTTATATCCCGACGAATTTGTCCGGCAGTGAGAAGCGAAAGAGTGACATGGGCGCATTAACGTATTAATATCACAAGACTCGGCGGTACATCAATATGCGTGTAAGCCGACGGGGGCAGCGTCCGGGCTTCGGGGCTTAACTCGCGAGCCCCAGGGTATCATAATACACGGTAAGCCCGAGACGCATTAAGCGGATCATATCATTCGTAAAAGACGCGCGCACTCGCAAGAGTCACGAGAGCACGCCGGACTTCTTCCCTCCCTCGCCCGTCGACGCGGCGATTTCTTAGGGTACGACCCATCCTTGTATCGCGTACACCTTGGCTGGACTGTAGGTTCAAAAATAAATGACTTAGTCATCAAAAGATCAGCTGATTTATTCTTTCAGAAAAGGTACTGTATAAGTTCACATCGATTTAAATGTAACTCGAACGTTGATTTTCGAAAATCATTCAGAGATTCGAATTATCTTAGAACTTACGGCTAAAGAGTTTAACAAATTTTGGAATAAATGGGTGATGAATGCTACTTCGCAAGAGGAATCTCTGCTAGATTTTTCACGAAAGGGGAATTCTCACATCGCAGTGGAGAATGTAATAAATCTTAATAGCGATCATTTCTCCCGAAATTTCAAGCAAACAAACCTGCCAGAAATATCAGATAGACCCGCGGCTCTTTTTGAACTACTTCGTGAAACCAGGGAAAAGCGACTCCGAAATTATGAGAGGATATCGGCTTTTACAACCGAACAATGCTGCACGAGGTCGTCCTCCTTCTCGTTATCGAAAATCGCTCTTTTTGGCCCTCAGGGCTTTTACGCGCGAGATCCCCACCTACCATTGTTTCATGCATCTTTTCGTAAACCGGCTAATTATTCGCTTATACCGCATTATAAACTAGGTCATCTTATACCTCTAAGAGATTTGTTCATTTTTGTAATCTATTTTTATAGTATTATGTAATCTTTAATGATGTTCAAAACTCAAATAGAATAAATTTTGATCTAGAAGAATTTAACACCTGCATTCAATTGATTTATAGGATGACCTAAAAGTTCAAGGTTTAGAAACGGGTTTCACATAAGGATTTTTCTCTCCTGGCATTATGATAAAATTATAGTAATCTTTTAAAATACCACATTACACAAAATTCTTTAGCGAATGGACCACATTTACAGTTGAATTAGAGATTAAAAATCCTACAAGATTTCCTGATGTACAAAAGCATTGCTTTTCTTAGAAGTTACATATATAAAGAGCAGTCCCCATTCGTCCATTACTACGATTTACCACCTCACGTTATAAAATTTCGAACCTTAAAAACCAAAAGATACGAGACAGCGCGAACACCGCAGGCGTGAAAACGAAGGAGAGAGGCGAAGCCAGGACAGGGTAATAGGGGAGGGGGTTTAGAGCGAATTCGCGCCTCATTATAATAATCGCGAGGTGGCATACACGAGGCTCGCGCTGGAAGTTCGGCTCTCTCCTCTCGGAGACGCTAACTAAGCGCATTTGTTAGGGGCTGGCGCGCTTATGATGCAACGCGACGTCAACGACATTTCCACATCGCGATATATAGGGGGAGCGAGGGGGGGGGAGGGCGAAGAGGACGCGGAGGAGGACGACGACGATGTCTTGTTAGCCGCGGCTACAAGATGTCCTCGTTATCGCCCTGACACCGCGCGCGCGCTCCTCTCGATGACGACGCGCCCCGGCTGTTCGCCGTGTGTTTTCGCGCCGGGCTCGAGGAGTTAACAATGGTAGAAAGGAGAGCCGAGATGGGTAGGCGGCTCCCTACCCCCGGTGATCGCGAGCTTTGATAATTAAAAGCCATGTGGAGCACGCGGACCTGGTCCAACAGTCAGTAGCTATCAAATGAGGAACCAACCACACTGGTTACCTATTTGATTAATATTATTGAACTATATTTTCTATTTCTTTTTGCTTTCTTTTTGTTTTGAAGGCTGACTTGCTTAGTTTGCCTTATTAGTAGTATTGATAAATTTAAACAGGGTTATCTCTATACTCATTCCGGTAAACAAATCGTAATTTGGGGTTTTTGCATTTTCTGATAGTAGGACAATTCCTTTTTGTCCCTAACTCCTTAAATTTTAAATACAAAAATAATTTATGATTAAAAATAAGCAATATCAATTATTCTTCATACAATGTATGAATGATGGCAAGATAAAATGTTTGGCTAAATGGTTATAATCATGATGATCAAATCTAGGAAATTTCCTAAAATCAAATAAAAAATTAGATCGGGAGTTATTGTGGGTAATCAAATCAGGATTCCCTACCTTTTACATGTTACTTAACATTCCCTAACTTTTTCCAGAAGATACGTGTATAAGGGATGGCCTAAATCCTACTTGGACACAGACAGTTCTTCCTACTTTTTCCTTAGTAACTTAACAAATCCCCAACTTTTCTCATAATATCTCAAAAGACTTCAATATTTTTGACCATGGGGTCAATTATGGAATTGAAATAAAGGAACCATCTTACAGAAGCATACATCAAATGAGATAATTATAACATGGTATTTTTAAATTCTGATTATAAATCTTATATTTTAAAGTTAAAAAACCTTAAAGTTCTTGCCGCATTGCAAAATACAAATGCAAAATAAAACATCAAATTTTGGCATTAGATTAAGCCAGAGAAATTATACAAAGCAATTCGTGCCAAGCTTCTAAACAAGTTGAAATCCGGTAACGTCACTGCGGTCTCATTAAGCTCCGACAGCCGGGTTATTGCTCGGGAGAGCGAGAGGCCGGCTCGGTCGAAAGAGCGCAAAAAAGTCGAATTCTAGTCAACAAAGCGTCAAAGCGATCGAAGGCGCAAAAGCGCCCGGGGGTTCCTCGTACCCGACTGCAGTCGCGCGTGACTCTGCGAATAATCGCCGGCGGCGCGCGTACGCGTGTCGAAGTCGCGCGTGCACATCGGTGCGAGCATTTTCGCGCGCGCACAATCGGAGGCCCGCATTTTGAAAATCGCGCGGTCCCGTGCCCCGTCCCCTCCCGTCGTCGCGATCGTCTGCCCCGTGGCTTCATTAATCCTGCGATGAGGGCAGCGATGACTGGCCCGAATCGCACCTCCGGACCTAACGAACGCGCATTCAGCGCGCCGCTCGCGTCGTCGCCGCGGTTTTGGCCCTTTTTTTCTGCTAAGAGGCCGTGATGGGATGGATGCATTTTTTTTTTCGACACGTCGGCATTTAATTAGCCGCGTGACGATCGGGAATTCGATCGCGAAATCATACGCTCCGATCGGGATCGAGCCGCGGTTTCTCGCTGTATTGTTGTTTAGAATGGCAAGCTTTTGTAAAGATAATGGAATCGTCGTGACTCTGAAGACTTTTGTTAAATTTCATTACAGATTTTTTGGGTTATTTTTGTTGTAAATAATATGTGGAAGACAAATTTAAAGTGACGTTCAAATCTAAATTCTGAATCTTCCGTTTCCTTGTCCTGGATAGTTCGAATAATCGCGTGCTGCCGCAGATATTTCTCGTTAACAAATCCAAGCGTTCTGAACAGCGATTCGGAAGTTAGCAAATTATTTACCGCAATCATCTAGCTTCGAAGATTCATTTTTAAATAGGAATCTTCCAGAATCTGCAGGGATTCAAAATAAGGTTTCCCAATAAAAAGGAATTGAGTTGACCTTCAAATGACCTTGAATGGTTGAAGGTCACCGTTGGAAAGATCGCTATTATAGGCAGTTGATGGCAAAATCAAGAGAGGTGCAGTACATTATATGAACATCCTGCAAATTTAAACTATTAATCTAAATACTTTACTGACAACTCACTTAATAAACTTGTCATGAAACAACAGTGTATGCACGCTTAACTTCCACCAAGATTATGTGTATCAAGGCAACAACAGCCAGCCATCAGTTGCAGCCGCAACTTCACCCAATGTACTTCGCGTGTCCCAGTTACTCTCGCATGTTTAACGAGTCGAAGCACATGAAACGGCCGGGCAAAGAAAAATAGAACCCGGAGAGGGCAGATAAATAAAGTCACGGAGAAGGCGGAGAGGAGTGACTCGGACTCGTGGGTGGCTGCGGAATGGATTTCTTCCAGCCGCGCGCAGGAGACACGAGCAAGGCGGGAAAGGGGATACGCGGCCATTGTCCGCACGAGAGAAAGAGGGAGAGTGTGTGTGAGAGAGAGAGAGAGAAAGAGAGGGAGACAGACAGGCATGAGACAGCGACAGAGAAATATAGAAGGAGAAACAGACAGACAAATACAGAGAGAGGAAGAGAGAGAGATAGAGACTCGCGCAACACCTGCATCACCTCGCGGTGTACGCAAAGAAAAAAATTATCCGATTTATTATTTTCGCCCCGCGGGAAGTTCGGCGCGAGTAATGAACGCGCGTACCGAGTCGTAAAACGAGGGAGAGAGAAATTAAAGCACCTGCCGCGCTTAAAAATCCGAGCGCTTCGCGAATTGAATTTATCTCGACTGCAAGGAGAGTGACGTTTCGCGCGATGAAAAATGCGTTTTGCATTCACCGCCCCGACAGCCCGCGTAACTCGAGGTCGGGGCGCGCTTTCGGGATTGGCGTTGTTTGCTCGTTAATTTACGAGCTTTTTACGATTGCCCAGGCGGATTTTAATGCCTATCGATTCGCAATCTCGTCTTCGGGTCCTTTTTTTCGGTAACGCAATTAAAGGGGTGCCTTTTTTTGCGCCGGAGTCCATTGATAATGAAACGAAGTAAAAAGTATAACTGTTTATTAGTGTCCCTTCAAATATTTACTTTAAGTTAATGATCGTTGTTGAATGAACTAATTGGAAATTGAATTAAAGAGTGCAAATTACAGTACTTAAATTTTTTTCACAAACAAGTTTCGAACATTGCTTTCCTTTTCACATTTTGAAATTGCGAATGTACACTGAGAAAAAAGCTTATTGTTACTAAAGAAATCTTACTTGATTCAAGAAACATTTAATTTATTCAAGTAAATATTACTTTAAATCAAGTAAGATTTCTTTAGTAACAATAATTTTTTTTCTCAGTATACGTATCATTCTTTTGAGATTAGCTATGTAAATACGAACTCAATTCATCTCCAATAACTGTAATAAGAACTTTTCAAGCGAAGATGAAAATAGCTCAAGGAATGCTTCGATTGACGCAGAAAAAAAAATGCTTTTTTAAATTGGAGCAAATTCGAGCCTCGGGCGAGTCATAACAACGCCTCCATTGGGACGAAATAAACGGCGCGTTGCTTTGTGCGATCGCGCATTGTGGTGCCTCCTCGAAAGAAAGTAACGCGTCATCGGGTCTAACGAAGCTGCGACTACCCCGCGTCAATGCCAATCGTCGCTCGATCGTCGCACTCTTCGCTCGCTCGGCTGTGCTCTCTGCCGATCGCAATCCGCGCGATAAGAAGCGACGATAAGAATTTCACGGATCCGCCGTTGCGCTTGATAACTCGTGATTACCTTAATCGAGGCTAATTGCGCCACGAGCGTGAATAATTTTCAGTCGCTCGGAATTTTGTGTATGCGCGCCAGTTTGTTCCTCCCTCTCTCCTTATCGCGGATTTCTGCGTGACGCGCAAGTGAACTGAAGATGTTTGAGAATTATGATGATTGTTCTGCTGTTAATTTCAATTTAAAAAAATATCATGAGTTATCGAATTAATCGTAATTTGAATTTTTGAATTTTTATGAATATATCAAGGATAATTTTTTCCAGTTTAGTGGCAAGTGGCAAGTCTTAAAGATTATTATAATAATATAAGTTTATACAATTAACAGTCTAATTAATTACGTAAATTTAAAGAGTTATTTCTAAACACAACATCCTAAAAAATTATTCAGAAATTTCTAAATAAAGACAACACTAGTGATCAGTGACATTCAAATGTATCCCTATAAAGGAGGAACCTCGGACACCGAAATCCAGGGCAGGACTTCAAAAAATGATTGGAATTTGACGATAGGTAACAAACTTTGCTATTGGAAATAATCACAATAGATTTATTTTATAACCAGCCTTCGAAATAGGAAATAAGCACTAACATTCCTTAACAGCTGTATTTGCAGATGTTCATCGAGGTCAGGCATTAACGAATTATAAAAATTGCACATCCAACGTATTCATTCTTTTTATTTGTTCATCGATAATCAAATTAGAATTCATAATCGAATTTGATAAAGCTCCTCAAAAAGAAGCATTATAAATTGACATTCAGCAGTAATAATTGATCCAAATATAGAAGTCAATTTTGAATACTATCTTTTCCAAGTTTCCACAATCTTTCGAGTTGTACAAAATATTGTCGCTTCCTACGAAGATTAACTCATTTCAGAAAAGGCCTACTTTAATTTGACATTTTTAATGCACTAGAGCAAAGTAATCTCTTCCAGAACCTGACAA
Organism: Eurytoma adleriae; assembly: GCA_900480045.1. Classification (NCBI taxonomy): domain Eukaryota; kingdom Metazoa; phylum Arthropoda; class Insecta; order Hymenoptera; family Eurytomidae; genus Eurytoma; species Eurytoma adleriae. The sequence goes on from UXGC01000124.1 coordinate 51,819, forward strand.
ACTTTCGGTAACATTTCAACGATACTGATTTTTCAGGTCCTACAAAAATTCATTTCACTCTGGCATTCTAAAAACAGCGAATTAAAACCGACCTCTTTTGAAATGTGTTAGTCTTCGTAGGAAGCAATGATCTACACTCGCAGCGTCATGAATAATCCACGCTAAAGTGTCCCGCGGCAGCTCGCATTCCGGGCATCGCCTCGCGGTTTTTTTCCGCGTCAATTACGTTTCCCCCGCAATCGGCGCGAATCCCCGCGAAGAATCGAAGATCCCGCCTCGCCATCGATCATCGTTAGCACTTTATTATCCGCAGCTGCGCCCGCGGAAGCTGGCCGCGTGTGCGTGCGCGCAACGAGGCCAGGGCAAACAAACGCCCCGGCGATTGCGCCTGCGCTCGCCTTCGAAATTGTCGCTTGTGCCGGTCGCGCGCGAATTCCCGGGGACTCGCGGATAATTCACTGGTGAGTTACGCGCGCGTCGCGAGTCGTAAAGCGGAGCGCGCCGCGGGAGCGAAAAAATCGGAAATGCCTCGTCAAACGTTGTTTAGCGCGCGTAAACACTGAAAACTCGCGCGGACGATGAGCTCGGTAACAGCAGTTTCAGCGATCTATTCTGTCTCGCGGCAGTGCGTTGGAGTAGCCGTTTCGCGACCAGTGCGAAGGTCCGCGGTCCCGAGTGAGTTGAAAAAAACACGATTGTTTAAGTGTAAAATAAGCTCGTTTTATCTTTATTTGTACTTTTATTTAGGCTAACGTAGATAGTCACTTGCTTGCTGGTCGTTTAATTATTCGAAAAGGAGTTGCTTTCAGTGGTATTTATACAGTGTTTTGTGGTCGCTTCTTTACATTTTCGGTCAAGTTTCGAAATGTCACGTTATTTTTTTGGAAGAAATGACTCGCACCAGTGACCTTTCAACTCAAACAGTTAGGTATAGCCGGCTGGCTTCTCCTTGCTTTTCGTCATTTTATTTGGAAACTTTAGTAAACGGTCTGCTTTATTTGCACACGGCTGTTCGCATTCGTGTTGTGTCTGTACTTGTTTGCATGTTTACATATTTACGCGTTCAGTGATTGATGAATAAAATTATGTAATTAGATGTTTGCCGTCGGTTAAATCATCGGAGAATATTTACATTTAGAGACAGTGTAAATACTTTTAAAATTACACCGCAATCTGCATTAAAAATTATGCGCATTAATAATAATCATTCGGTTACAAATCCAATTACATAATAAATGACCACAATGCATATTCAATCATACGCCTCTATTTCATTGCTATTTAATTTTAGTCCACTGCAAACAACGTAAATTCTAAATGCGTCAAGTTTGACAACTACTAAACTCCACGAGCGAGCGTACTTTGAATTCCGCTAAAATCGGAAATCATCCGTTACAGCATCGGCTATAAAAAAATTGCGGGCATTAAAAAATTGCTCCACGTGTACGACCGCCTGGCAGCGAAAAAAAAATGAGCTCGATATTGGCTGCATCTGCATTGCACTTAAAAATTCGATTTCGCCACTCGTCCCTCCCGCCCGAGGTAGATCGATCACCTCGCGGTGAAAAGGCACTTAGAGGCGTTACGGTACGAGCGTGCCCCCCGAGTCACGGCCATTGTCTTATCGGGCGCGCTGTTACGAAAACCGGATGAAACAGAGACGCGCTGCCCCCTTTCGAAAAATTATTATTGCGACAAAAGTGCAGCGTAACGACGCGTCCATTGATACTTCCAATATGTCGGGCGACGACGATACACGTTATAGGGAGAAAAAAACGAAAGAGGGGGGCGGGAGGTGTGCGCGTTTGAAATTCACTTCGTCGTGCTTTGATCGGCCTCGCGTCAAACGGGACGAGAATGATTAGGGAGAGGCGGATTTCGAGATGAGCAGTTTCAGAGGAGGAAGTGAAACGATTATCATTTTTTTAATGGGATCGAAATTTATGTCGGAAAAGGGATATGGTTGATTAGCATTTTTTAAATATATTAAGATGGATCAATTTTCTATCTTGACGTGTTTACTTGACGAGTAAATCGGAACTTACTTTGTTCCGATAACTGTGAAAAAGTGAAAACTATTTTCAAACGACTGCAGGAATTTTCTTTGTGCAGCTAATGGGAATATTTTCCAACAAATTTAATAGCCTCTATAAAGAATGAAAACTCTAATGATGAATAAATTAGTGGAAAACTGTTAGAAGTTAGTAGAATACACTGAAATTCAGTGAAATGTGTTTCTCTAAATGATGCTTACCAAAGAATATTCCATTAATATTTAGTGCATTTCACTAATTTTTAGAAGTTTTCCACTAATTCAACTTTGGAGACATCAAGCGCGCTAATGAAACCTACACTTTGAAACTATAAAACAGTGGTGAAGAAAAAGCAAAAAAAACAAGGCAGAAAGTAGATGATCTAATTATTGAAAAGGGTGGACATTATCCCCGCGAATAATCGGATAAAACTATAAGGAAACGCTAGAGGTGCACGAATATGCGAGGGACCACGAGTTTCTGAGAAAGGTGGCTCGCTTCGCTATATAAAACGTTCTCCAGCGGTGCATCTCCCGCTATGGGATAGTATACGGCGGCGAAGCGTGGACCAAGGCACGAGCAAAGGTAAACGGTCGCGCCGCTGCCGAGGGAAGGAGAAGCTCTTCAGTCACTGTTTAAGACGGCGATACACACGCTTTCTCGCCTCTCTTTCGTCTTGCACTCGACCATCTGCCGTCCTAGCCTTCCTTTCTTTTGTTTTTTTTCCTCCGAGGTAAATATTACTTTTTTTTTCAAGTAGCTGTTGTAAGAATTTATCTCTTTACATAAAAAGGATTTTATTTCCACAGTTATTCTCGGAAAAATACTAAAAAATTGTTGCGGTGTTGAAAAATGAGGTTAAAATGTGGTTATTTTCAGTAAAAGTTATACTTCATGGGAATTAGAGGATTTTCTTAAAACTTATCCGTGTAGAATATAATATTACTGCTGAGAAGATTATGCAGTTACAAACAGAAACTAATTTATTGTTAAATTTATAATACAGTTTTATATCTTTATTAAATTGATCCAATTTAGTGTAATCTAAATATGCAGGAATGTAAAATGTACATAGGATTTGAATATCCTGCATATAATCGATTTAAATGATTATCTAGTACATACATACATAAATATTTATAAATATTAATGGCAAAATGTATATATCCTTAATTTCTTTGTTAACATATGTTGCGTCCACTTCAGTAGTCTTTCCTCTACTTAAAAAAGAAAGCTGAGTAATGCTTGATTTTTCGAAAACCATCCTCTCTTTCTCTCACCTCCTCTTATTCATCGCCATTCTCTTTTCGTCCTATCTTAAAAGATTGTTTTCTCCTCCTTCTATCGCCTGGTACATTCCTCTTTCGGATCGCGCCTCATCTCCAGCTTTCCTTCCACGCGGCAGTAACGAGAGATAGAGATAAGCCCGATAATGGTTAATCCGAGACTTTTCAAAAAGTGACGTTGCTGCTTATCCGCTTCTCTTTCACTCCGGTGCTCTTAATCTTGAGCATTTAGTCACACTTATTACGGTCACTTTGGGGTTCCGCGCGGTGACCGATGAAAAATGTATGTGTAGCATGGCGCTGACGATCCGCATTGAGGCGGGATTAGAAAAGTCCAGTTAGGAGTGGCTACCGCTTAAGTGGGTCCGATGATGGTGAGAAAAGCGACACTGGATACGACTGTTTATGTATTTCAACTTGATTTCACTTTAAGCTTAATTTATGGTCCCCTGGGATGACGAATGGAACTGCTTTCTATATTCGTATTGGACCGTAAGTCTGTACAAGTTACTGCTGGTTATGTCAATTTTTTAGCGTCGATTGTATATTTTTGATTGGGTAATTCTTCAATTTAAAAATAATAATTGTAAAACTATGATAGGGAAATATATAGAGATTTACGACACTGCAATTACAATATTATAGACTTTCTCTTAATTGGCGAATCACATCACTTCAATGACAGTAGTGAAAGCAAATACGTTCACGCTTTAATCCCCTAGTTTGCATAAAACACGTAATTCAAAATCTAATGCATAGTGTTTACTAACGAAATTTATGGCCGGAATTTTATTAAATAAAAATAAATAGTTAATCTTAAATAAATAAACTATCTTTAAATCTTTAATAATTATAATTTTTTTAAAATAATGAATATTATATAAATAATTGTATAAATATCGTACAGGGGATTTACTTCCGTTAAATTAATAAAATAACATAAACATAATTCCATTATTAGTGACGAAAAAAATCGCTTCCTTCACATTTTTTTCTGCTTGCAAGTATTAATAGCCATCAATATTGTAAGTAAACGATGCAGAGGAAATAATTTAAAAACATTCTAGGAACTATTTTCAGTACAGGAAACAATGTCAAAATGATCATTATCTACTGCAATGACGTCAGTCGAAGAACTTCTACATTTGCAAAAACATCGCTTTATGCTCAATAGTCAGTAAAACTAGCCTAAACAATGAAATAATCAAGTTTACGTAAAAACGACACCAAATAAACAAATTTCGTAGTGCTAAACGAGCATGAAATTAATCGAAAATATTTTTTTTGGCAACCGACCCAGAAATCATCGGATGAAACAGTGCAAACATTTGTCAGAGCGACGAGTAATTGCAGATAACGCGGCGGTTCGCGACGGAAAGCCATCGCGCCGCGATAACGAGCGACTTCCGTTGGCATCGTCCGCAATAACCCACTTTTCGCGAAAAGGCTCGTTTCGTTTCGAAACCCAGATATACACTTACTCCCCGAAAAACTGCGCGAAACGCAGCTGGTGCTCCGGCAACAATAACGCGAGCTCGCTTTCATTTGCGCGTGACGCGCTTATCTGCTCCGGCGAGAAAAAAAAAATGTTAATTATCTCGATCCGCCGGCTGGCCGCGCGCTCATTCGTAAAAAAGATGGGCTCGCGCGGTCAGTCGGCGCTATCGAGTCCGAGCCTCCGCCGCGTTACGAAAGTGGAAGGCGTCGGCGGATACTGGCTTTGTTTACAAACTCGCCGATAAGACCGATCGCGCCTGGGGGAAGCCGAGGAGGACTTTGCACCGAAATTCGGACTTTACACAATCATCTCGCGGACGAGCGCGCGCGCGGGGGGGAGGCGCGGACGCTCGGACAGATAATCCGCGACGCGGCGCAGTCTGGGAATAAAAGTCGGCGGAGGCGAGAGAGAGAAAGGAGGAATACACATCCTCATCTCCAAGTTGGCGAACAAGCCGGCGGCGGCGCGCGGCTGAATAACTTGAATTTTAATACGCGCGCGCGCGAGGTATACGTCCCGGCGGTGCCGCGCCGACGGAATAATTTAGCGGGAAAACCGGAAAGCAAACATTTTAAAAAGTTATCGGCGCCGGCCAACGCGCGGAAGGGAGCACGACACGAGGGATTTGTTTTCGTTTAGCGAGAGGATGAGCGGCGCGGAGTCGAAGCGCCGAGTTTCGTGTCCCTCTTTTATCCTTCTTCAGCGCGGCCTTTTTTTTCGCGCCGAGTCCCGACGTGGGGCCGCATAGTTTCGAGTACATTAATTCGCGAGTGGCTTTGACTCTTTTGTGAGTGCTTTTGGGAGATAATAAAGGGAGCTTATTGTTACTGCGTGGAAGTTTATTATTTTGAAAGATCACTGGAAGTTACATGTGAGTACCCATAAGCGAGCACAATAAATTTTATTTTAAATTTTTTTGAAGAAACTTGTTTGTGTTTATGAAATAAAATTAATTTCGTGAAAGTGGTCAAGATGTGTGTGATTATTATAAAAATAAAATTTTGAAATTTCTTAAGTTTTGCAGATAGAAAGTATCTACATTAAAATCGATAAACAATTTAGTTTATAATATTATTAGTTATTTTAAATAGAATATAAAATTTTAAGTTATTGCTTAAGAGTAAATTTAAAATGCTCATAATATTTTACGACTTTAACGACATTGAGACAATAGTCATAACTAATATTTGTAATAATTTATGAACCTGAAGAATTATGTTGCTGATATACAGTAGAAATTGCGATAAATGAAGGTGTAAAAAATAGGTTAAACTAATCCCATCAAATACTGCACAAATACACGTTTTTATATTGACTTTTATAGCGTTATTAGAAAATACTGCTCCAATTTCTTATTCTAAAAAATTATTTGTACAGTTTATTTTTTGGTGATTTTAATAAAATATTGCAAAAACTTACAATGGCAAAATAGTAAATACAAACTTTATGAAAAAAAAACATAATCATACTCTAATAAGTAATATTCAGTATTAATAAAAAAAATATCTTACTTGAAATAATTGTACAAGCAACCAAGCGTTTGCTTGATTTTTCTATAACATTATATAATACTTTTGATCACTATTTTGGATCTTTTATGTATTGTAGTATGATTCACAAAAGTTTCAAATTTTAGCTAATTTTATTTTGTTATTTAAAATCACCAACAGTGTCGCAAATTATTTTAATTATAAGCAATCTATTTTAATTAAAATTTTAAAATAATTTAATTCACACTGTATATCTAAAACTGATAGTCCGAAAGTTATATTTAAAAGATAATTTCTGCTCTTAATTTTAATAAATTCATTTAAAAAAGAGCATAAAAAAAGAATTTAAGCAATAATCATATTTGTTCGTTTTACAATGTCTTGGAATTTTCTTGTCGAATGACAATTAATACTCTGATTTACCGAACGTAAATGACCTTAATGAACAGCCGCAAAATCATAAAATATTATCAGTCATTAAATTAAAACGTCATAAAACTACCTCCGGCATTTTTACGACGCTTCGTTACACAACTAACAATACAAAATACACGGACGAACAATAACGCCACCCACTACATCTCCATACCATCGCAGGATCCCTGCTACGCGTCGAAAGCGAATATCAAGTAATTTCCCATTTAAAGCCGGCGCGTATAGCTCGTAGCATTCCTCGGCGTGCAATTCCGCAAACAAAAACTCCGGTCGCGTAAACAAACAAATATATATTTCCATATTGGATCGAAGTGACGAGCGAACTTTAATGTCCGCTGATTGAACTGTTTAGAGCGGCCTGGACTTGGAAGTGGCGCAAGCAGCGGCGAAGTAAAAACAATACGCGCGGCGTCGCGTTTGCGAAGACGAGAGAGAGGAGGAGGAGGCGCTCGAGTCTCGCATTTTTTTCGCCACGGCATCCATCCGACGCGCTTATAACCTCCCCGCGCGCACAAATCGACCAGCGCGCTGCCCGATGATTGAATGAGATTTTTCGCTCTCGCAGGCGTGTAGGCGCCGCAGTCCAGCTTCGGTCGAAGTCCGGCGACATCGGACCGCTTTGTCCAGGCTCTCTCTCTCTTTGTTCTACGCGAGGCTACCAAAATGAGTGAGTATGCTTTCAGTTTGAAATAAATTGGTTTAATTCTTCTTTCTTTTTTTTTTCGACGTCAATTTAGGTGCATTCGATTTCGGGCGCGACAGTAATCTCCACCGGAAATGTTGACGCGAACAAATGACACTTTTTTAGGTACTTCACTCTGATAAGAGTACAGTGTGGACACATTTCTGTTTTTTTAGAGTCACGAATCGTGAAAGTGAAAGTTTCAGTTGAATATTGAGTTCGATATTTATTATTATCTTGCTTAATGAACGTACGACATCGTGATTCAGTTTATGTACGTGATAATTTTAGAATTTTGAATACGAGCAGGATCGTGAATTTTCGGAACGGTGGAACGGAAAAGCATTCCATTGATTTGCGGTATTTTAGTGTTACAGCTCGTTCGTTCAATAACTTGTTGCGGTGGCTCCATTGTTATAACTCTCTTTTAGAAACTAGAACTGGGACAATGAAAATTTCAGATGAAAAAGTCATTTCATGCCTATAAAATTCCTATCAATTATATTAAATTGGAGAGTTCAAAAATAGCTTTGGCACGGGACTGAGATTAGATTAGGATATTGAGTTACTGTTTGGACAAAAATTTATCGGAGAGAATAAAAGCGAAATTTAAAAAAAAAATACGAATTTATGACATATTCGATAAATATTTCTCATAAAAATGGAATGCAATAATAATATCTAAAAATTGATAATCAATTGTTTGTGCTTTGTGACAGTCAAGTCGGTGCGGTTCCTTTTCGCGATCATGTTGTGCATCGCCAACATGATCATTTATGGATTGAAAGTGAACATCTCCACCACCATCATCGGCATGGTAAAGAGAAAATCTCCCATGAGCTTTGAGGATAACGCCCCACACGAGTGTCCAGAATTCGATAGTTTGACCAATGGCAATGTTACCGATATCGATGGACCATACGACTGGACTACAACAGAGCAAGGACTCATTGTCAGCATATATTTCGCTGGTTATCTCGTGGGGATGTTCCCATCCGGATACTTTGCCGATCGGTAAGACGTCCTAATTATTGTTGTGTCAGCAAAATAGTTACTATTGTCAAGTTTAAATGAAATTTAAGTACTCGATTAGAAAGTTGACTGGCATAACATTGTAGTTCTAGGTCAGGGTCTTGCTGGAACTTCTTTTCTAAAATTGACCTCCAATGACCCTACCTAGTTGTGTAAAGTCACGCTTGATTGCACTCTAATAGAAGCTATTTATGGTCATTCGACCTTTAATGACTTCGGTTGTAAAACAGTGTTTGTCACCTAGTAAATATTTTTGCTGAATTTTTTTATAGGATTTCAGAACTTCAATAAATTGATTAGTGCTAAACTTCATTACAAGGTTTATTATATATATTAAATATTTGCATCATTGAGATGAATTGTTCGAAGGCATTTTCTAATTGGCTTTACCTAAATGAAATATTAAAATAAAAACTAATGATAAAATTTGCGATACAATTTCAACGCCATCATTCATAAAGTATTTCACCTTTTTTTAAAGATTTAACACGAAGTGGATTCTTCTGATCTGCGTCTTTTTCAATGCTCTCTTCACGCTTCTGGTGCCCATAGCCGCAAAATACCTGTACGTTCTGTTCGCACTTCGTTTCCTCACCGGCCTGGTGAGCGCGGCAAATTTGCCAATCGTGAACGTCCTCGTGGGCAAGTGGGTGGTTTACGAAGAGAAGAGCATGTGGGTGGGCATCATCTATGCGGGTACTTCGATCGGTACCGTAATTTCCATCCTGTCGTCCGGCTGGATCATGAACTACCTGGGCTGGGAGTCGGTCTTCTACATCCACGGGATCCTGCCGTTCCTCTGGTGCATCGTATTCGCCATATTCTTCGCGGACACGCCCGAGACTCAAAAGTTCATTTCGGAAGAAGAGAGACAACTGTTGATCAACTCCTACGGTCACAGGAGTCCTGGCTCGGTGAAAGTCAATGTTCCGTGGAAGGCTATTTTTACGTCGGTGCCTTTCTTAGCGTTGATCGTCACAAATTGCTTGGGCAACTTCAGCTGGTACTTCCTCCTCACTCAGATGCCGCTCTACATGAATAAGATGCTCCGTTTTGACATAAAATCGGTAAGATGATTCCCGAGAAAAGTAATTCTATTTAATATTTATTTTAATCACGATGCTATAATATTTCTAATTGATGTTCAGAATGCGACGATAACTTGCCTTCCGTATTTGGTGAACGCATTTACAAATTCTCTGATTGGAAAAATGCTGGATTGCGGCCGCAGGAGAGGATGGTGGTCTCAAACTGGTGCTCGAAAGATAGCAGTAGGCATAAGTAAGTGACTTGTTCAATGAAATCAGCATCGCCTATTTTAATCAAATTGTCGATCTTCGCCCTAATAGATGTGATTTATAACATCTAATTATCAACATGCATTAACAGGTACCATCCCGGTGTCTGCATTTCTACTTACAATTGCCTACATTGGATGCAATCGGACGGTATCGGTGTTCCTACTGTGTCTAAGTATTATCACATCCGGAGCAATTTTTGTTGGACACTTGACCAATCAGAACGATCTCGCACCTAACTACGCTGGAATCTTAATGGGAGTCACTAATACACCAGGAACGATTTCGGCCTTTGTATTACCGGCTTTGGTTGGCGCCTTAGTACAACATGGGGTAAGATTTTGTTTTCTATTTGATATATTTAAATTTTTTTATTTAGATTTTCTAGTTTATTGAATATAACGAATGCCACTCTCTTATATTCTAGCATACATTCCAACAATGGCGCTACGTTTTTTGGATAAATGTAGTGGCTCAGCTACTTGCTTTTATCGTATTCACGATATTCGGCTCGGCTAAAATACAGAATTGGAATTATCCGGATGGTATTCCACCAGTCCAAGCGAAATAAAACAACGAATCATTCCATTAGCATCCTTGGGATTTTATAAACATGAACGTTGCTTATACGTTATATATTTTTAATAAAAATATTTTTTATATATAGTCTATTATTTTCGTAAGGATGAAAGTTACATATTTTTTATGGATCACAATCATGAGTCTTTTATAGTATAAGAAGGAGCGCTGGTCTGATGAACTGCACAATCATGATTCACATTTTCTTACACATTCCGAAATATTTGTAAAATAAATCTCATAATTTCGATTGTAAATTATAAACCCAAATGTACATATTCATGTTGTCTGATTCAATGAAAAATTGAAACTAGATGTAGATAGTTATAAATTTTAGTCTTAAAACTGCGTACATACATTTAGACATAATCTTTTTTTAGCTATTTTAATTGTGTTATTTTTACAATAAAACTGTTATAATTTGATTATCCACGTGTACACTCAATTTATTCCACAAATTATCCAATAATCCAATGAAAAGATTTTTTTAATCAAACAAAGTACATTACCGCAATATGACAATTAAATTTAATAATCTACCTTGATTTTTTATTACCTCTGCAATACCCACTTGCTAAAAAAAGGCCAAATTAAAAATAATTTTTTATACGATTATTTATTCGAAAGAATAATCAAACACTTCACGACTCGGAATAGGACGATCCCGGGCGTCGCTTACATCTCCTCCGGTATTAAAAACAAGCGGACGCGCGCGCGCACCGTCATCGTATTAATTACGCGGGTCCGCCCGTTCGCTGGCCGCGGGCGAGCCTTAAAATTCCAGATGCGCGGGTGGCGGCGACCTCCTTGCGTTTACTAATTCATGAGCTCGAATAACTTAGGGATGAGAGGGGACCCCGCGCGCCCTATGAATAATGCCGCGCCGGGCGGCGCTTTTCCACGGCGCGATGATGAGACCCGGGGCTGCCGGCGATACCATCGATTCGCGTACGCGATCGAGGCTACCCGCGGTTTTATTCGGGAATATCGCGCGCATACGAAGTGTGCCCTCCCGCACCGGCGAGCCTTCCTCGACCGGGGGAATTGCGCGGCTCGCGCGAGTTTCGGGGAAAAGTCGAACGAGAGGTACGGTTTTTGCAGGTATTGATGACATTGCTGTAATGCGAAGTGTTCTTAATTCCTTTTTTACATTCAAAGAGTGGTCATAATGGTAAATTTTATCTGATAGTTTTTAGAGTAAAATAGCGTCCAATTCGATGCAATTTGCGCTTTCCCTTTTCCAACACTATTAAAAACTACTCTCTAAATTTTATTCAGTGATATGTCTGCAACTGATCCGAAAAAAGTGTATATACACTGAAAAATTAGAGACTATTCACTGTATTCACTTATTTTGCAGTGATTATACACTTTTTTCGGATCAGTTGCGGTCTTATCACTGAATTAAATTTAGAGAGTACTAAAAGCTACTAATGAACTACTTGACTACTTGACTCAAGTTGTAAATTGGCAACTATTGTTCAACTACTGACTACATTTACAAGTATTACCAGTTTTTCAAAATTTCGGACTTGTTCTGCGAACAAATATTTCGGTTGAGTACACAGTAAGTTTCTGGAATTAAAATAAAGCTTTTAAGCAAATTATTATAAGTCAATTAAATTTGTTCTTTGAATTATCCCGAAAGGTTAATTTAATATCCGATTTGATTGAATCATCTTATTCAGCATTCATTTAAAAGTTGGTTAATTGCAATTTTAACTTTGCGGAGTATTTTAATTATATTAGCCGTAGATTCGTTGTTTTCTGTTCATTTTAAAAGCAAACACTTCAATCAACTAGGCAGATAATCCTTTATTTTTCCCGTTTCGCTGTTTTGATTCGTACATCATAAACAAATTGAGTTCAATAAAAAAACATTTTTAATCGACGTAGACTCTCGTAATTTACTCTAGAAACATTGAAACTTGATACAAATAGATCAGCAATTCTGAACCATCTACGATTATTGCCTTTATTAGTCAGTCGAGTAATCAACGAAGTTGAAAAAGCATCCACTGCATCGTCCAACTGTTCCCAATAAAAAATAAACAATCCGGTATCCCCTGACACAAAAATTGCATCGAGCATCGACATATTGAGATTTCCCCGGAATTATTACTCGCTCGATCGAACCGCATCTCATCGGGACACTTTCGCCGGCTGGCGATCGCGCGGACCACCAGCGACGCTGGCCGGCCAATTAGCAGCCACCTGCTCCTCTCATCCTCAATTAGAGACGGCGCGGAGTGACGCGCGCTTGAAATATCGTCGGTCACGCGCCTATTTTCGTCCGCGCGCGACGCCGCGCTTCCAGGCCGTTCCTCGAAGCAGCCGCACATTTATCGCCTCTCGAAGCCCGTTAGCCGCAAATAGATCGGAATTTTTCCCTTTTCCTCCATCGGAACCTTCTCGCTCGCCGCGTGACAATGCCTGCCGGGGAACTGCGGCGCGATCGTCGAGTTTAGTCTACGCCGGCTTTCGCGGGACTCTTATTTTGGATGGCCGCGCGGTAACGATCCGTTTGGGAAGCTGAAGTGTGCATATTTCACGGCGGCCCGGCCGTAAAAGTTCCTAAGTACGGGAATAGATGCTGGACCATAGTTTTGTACTTTGTATGAGGGTCGGGGCTCTAAATTATTTAGTGATTGTTCTCACTTCTGAAAACTCATATTTTTATTTTTCAGACGAATTTAGATTTAGAATTAATTGCATATTTAATGTTTAATTTAATTTTAAATCTGCAGACATTACCATAGATTACCTACTTAAAACAATAGACGTAATATAAATAATTCGAATAACATTTAATTTTGGATCTGCAGATTCGACAGTAAAAGGTACGTACAACAGCACTAATTACACCATTGAATTTGTTTAATCTCTTCTATTGTAAAGAACTCACTATATAAATTATTGTGAACTTCTTTATAAATGTATTTATATTAAAAAAACGTTCAATGTATGTTGCCATTTCTCCTTTCCATCAGAAAATATATCCGTCAAATGCGCTATCTCCTAATGATGGTCCATCTCGTGGATTTTCTTATTACCCGTATTGCCCTATTCCTATTATATCCCTATTATTTTATAAGTTCTCTCACTACTTTTACGGTCTTATTGCCACTTGGAATTCCCATAAACTGAGATCCACCATGCGAGACTCTCTAATGTACCAAGTATGTACGACAGTCCTTACGCTACACCTTTTTTACTACTTCTAACTCGCATGCACAGGTAAAATAATTTTTTAACACTCGGTATATGCTAAGTGCCAATTTCGTGAAAGCAAGTATGCGCTAAATCAGCCTTTAACCTCGTCCTATTAAAAAAAGTGTTAATATATACATTCAAGATGATTCTTGACTTGTGTAGTTATCACCTTCGCTTCGCTCGGCTGTCTCTCTGAAGCTATGATCAAAAAATACCATAAATCAGCTACGTACTTTTAATTTACCTATGCAATCCACAAAATCAATATAAATAACTTTAGTGTTGTTAAAAAACTTTTCATTTTACTAAGAATATTTTTTTATACAAATTCAATAACCCGTCCGTGGCTTATTAAAATTTCAATTTAAAAACTATATCATTTTTTTCTGTCATCCAATAATGCTTGGCATTTTTAATTTCAAAAGTACACAAAAAAATGATTAAAGTACCGCATAGTGTAATGACGTTACATCTTCATCGCTAAGTAAATATCGGAGAGCGTACCCTCCCTCTTCAATAAACCTCCGAAACCCTCCCCCGAAACAAGCGCAAAAAATCCGCAACCAGCCCTTCAATTACTTAGGACACCGAACAAAAAATGAGCAAGAAAAGCAAAATAAGGAACATCGACTCATCCCAAAATGGTCGTACAAGAAGTGGAAGGAAAAACAAGTCGCCCGGCGAATTTAATTATTTTCGTAATGCGAGGTACGGCGGGGGCCTGCTTAGGCTGGAGGAGAAATTAATCAACCCACGTTGCACGTGATCCTTCCTAGCGTGGAACCACGATGAAAAAATCAATGCGCAGCCGGACCATCGTAAAACAGCTAAAATATGTTAATCTAGAGAATTGTTAATTCAGCGGCTTCTTGTACGATAGGGGAAGCATGTGAGGGTGTATTCTCGGCACAGGTGAACTGTACCGTGGTTCTGCTAATATCGTCGGCGATGCAGCGGGAATAGGGATACAGCTGCTCACAGGCCCTTTCAAGATACTCGGGAGACCTTCACCTAGTAGATGAGCGAGAGCTGCAGGGTTAACGGAGACCGAGACCAGCCAGACTTGAGGGTGATTTAATCTTATTAAATGATATTACATATATTATTAAAAAATTCTGTAATTGGTCAAATTATTTTTTATCCTCAGCAATTAAACGTAAAGATCATGTATAATGGTTCATTTAGAAAACACTTACAAAAGTATTACGTTTTATATATACTGAATTTTTTATTATTCCTACTTATGAAACTTAAAAACAATTAAATCGTACAATTGTAATGATATAAAACAAAATAGCTCTTTAAAGAAATTATGAGCCTAAAAGTGTAGTCATCTATTATTCATTTGACAGCTCGTAACGTAATTGACTATAGCTACTTTTATATTAACACTTTTATTAATTCTAATTTAATGTAATTGTTCTGGTTTTGTCAACAATATTTAAAGCTGCAGTAGGAACTTTCATCTGAAACATTTAGGGACAAATTCATATTAATCTTTAGAGTCCATTTTAACACTAGTTTCTTCTATAATTCAGTAATAGCACTACTAATAAACACTCAAACAAATAGACATCCTATAAAGTGGACTAAAAGACTAGTCTGGTGGAAAAGTCGTAACACATCAGAAATTAAATAAGGGGTGCATAAGCGATGCAGGAAGCAGCCTCGAAGGAAATAGACCCGGAGACAGGGAGACAGTCCCACAGTGGCGTTGGCGCGCCATATCGCGTCTGGTATTACTGGCGATAAATCGCCACCTTTAATAAGAGAACGGCGGAGAAAGCGTTGGCCGTGCACACGTGGCGGACGAGAGGGAAAGCTGACGGAAGCTCGCTCGAGATTTTTCCTTTTGCCGGCTACGTTAATATTATACCTTTGCGATTTTTTGTTTCAACCTTCAATATTATTTTATGAAGCTTTAATGCAAAATGAAATGAAACGCTTCGTAAGTGGCTTAATGCAGTTGTATTTTTAAGACCTTTAACTTTGATTTTTTCGAATTTCAATTACTTAAATTAATGAAATATTTTAATCTGATAAAACGTTAATAAAAATTACTAAAATATGTTATTTTTATTTTTAAAATTTACTCGTTAAAATACAAATTAAATACGATGTAATTAAATAAATTTGATGCAAAATATAAACCAACAATTAATGTTTTATTTCCTTTTTAAAAGAATAAACACTAAATGAAGATAAGTCTAATTTTTTACTCTTCCAAACTATTTCTTGTCTCGAGTTCACCGTTCAACCTCAAGAAAATGTTAATTAAATCAGATGAAAAAGAGTATTTAAACAGGATTTTATTAAAGAATGCCTTATTGACACTTCTCGAAAGAGGTGTGGGTCTCGCAGAAAATGGGTCAGTTGTGGTTACGTATACAGGAGCCGAAATATGTAGAGCGCGGCGCAGCTGCACAGTGCCTCGATCCGCCCCCTCGAGAAGCTTTGCCCGCTTTCCATTTCGAGGTGCACCAGTGGAAACACCTGCGTGAGAACGAATATCGCCGGATGGTTATGCGTGCCCTCGTATTTCAGTAGGTGCGCTCGCAAATTTCTCCGCGAGGAACGGAGATGAATTTTCGGTATATTCCATTGAGATAGGTTTAAACGACTTACCGCTGGAATATTTCTTATTTAATATCAGTTGAAAGAGCCTCGACTATATTTTGCATGAAATTCGAGTAAAAGCATACTCCGCATGATTGATCAATGGATTATTATTCAAAAATAATATTCTTATTCATACACTGTAATCCTTGAATTAAAAGGATTTTCAATGGTTTTCTCGGTTGAGTATTGTGAAAATAATTTTGAATAAGCTACCTTCGTTAAAGCGTTGAGTCTCCATTGAATTGCGGGAAGCAATTTAGTTTTCAAAAATTAAAGCAGTGATGAATATAGTTAAATTAAATGAATGTTTAAGAACGTTAGCTTCCATGAGAAATAGAAAATTGTCAATCCTCTGTTAGTGAAATAATTTCTTCATTTTCAAAATTTAAATGTTTTAATAAAATTTGAGAGTTTTCCTTGACTGTCCGAGGATGATCCTAGTTTCGACCTTCATGATTTCAGTTATCTTACTATTTAAAATTAAAATCCTAGTTTTTGACTTCAAATTTGGAGAAAACCTGAAAATTTTACTTACACATATAACTTATATTTGTCCAGGTACCTTACTAGAAAGATAGTAAGTTTCTGTTTTATGCACACTGCAGTAAAAATTGTAAAACGAAGGTATACATGAGTATTTGTCTTACTAAACAGAGATTTTGATTTCAACGGATTCTTTTGACCTCTAATGTGGATTCATATTTCAACGTAAAAGTTCTTGCTCTTCCACAATCTAAAGTCAGGAATAGGGATTACTACTCGAAAAAGCTCAAAGACGTTGATATGAGCTTTAATCATCGTGAAGGTCAAAACCAACATCATCATCGGGTAGCAAGAAAAAATGCTCAAATATATTTTAGATTATTTAGTTTGGTCTTTTATGATTCCCTGTATTAGCAGACAATCAAATCTATAACAGTCAAATACTATCAAAATAGTAAATCATAATGAGCACCATTATATTCACTGCTAGTGGAAATAATGCTAAGTATTAAGTAGCAAACTTCATAAAAGCGAACAATAATATTTTATACATTTTAAAAAAATGATTTTTAATCCATGATCACATCTGTAACTCGAGCTAAAACTGCAATGTATTAAGTTATTACAGGAAATAAAAATATGCAATACATTTTCATTTTCTGTTACAACTCTCAATTAATACAAAAAAATATTAAATAATAATCTTAACATTGACTTCAACAATTCGCCTGCGAAATTAATAAAGCAAAATAATAATTATATCGCGCATTAAAATTCATGCCCCTGTAATTTCCGTGAATTCAAAACCCTCTCAAAGTCTTGCATTAGTGAGGGAGCTTTCATTTCGTTTCAAATAACACGCGGCATACGAATGCTAAAATGCGGAGGCAAAGCTACGGTGAAATTCATTTGAAACTCGGTCAAACCGTTTCTGATTGACCGACTCTGACGCGCGAATCAGAAAGCTTGTGTACGCCTGTAAAGTTAGCACGAGTCCGGGCTGATCCCTCGGGTACCAAGGCACGCCTCGAGACCTGCGGCATCGATTTACGCCGTATCGAGAGCTCAAGATGTCTGTGTAGGTATATCTGGCTCCATTACACGCGCTGCATATTTTTACGATTCGAGTAAGTTCTTTTATTTCAAGGGTAAGTTTCAAACGCTGATTACGAAAACTGACGTGGAAAATGCAAAAAAATTATCAAATGTCTTGAGATTTTAATTACCGTTTTTAGTTAACCAGGGAATAATGCTAGACCGTCTTTCTTGAACCTATAATTTTTCCAAACTATCCAGCCAGAATAATAATTGATTTGTGTATTAAAATTAATTTTAAAAATTATTACAGTAAGAGATCTAAGTATTCTTTTCAAAGAATATGAAAATTTTATAATTAATATTTAAACACTTCCTGATTAAGTGAAATAAACTAAAAAAATAACACACCTTCTCACTTCTTCGCGCGAAATATAAAAAACATCGCACTAATTAAAAAAGAAGCTAAAAGAATCGTCGAGCCTGAATAATAAAAGGTATCACACCGTGGATTCTAGCGATTCCCGAGTGACTTACACTTCGACGACCGAAGCGTCCCTTTATTAATTTTCGTTCCGACTCCCTACGCAAGTTTTGATTGCGAATACCACTCCATCGTAATTTCGTCTTTGCACCTCCGCACGGTTTTTAATATTAATCCGCGGCCCTCCTTCGCGCGGCGCACGCTCGGGCCCCCGGCATATTGCGCATGCATAATTTAACGCGGTGTTCGAACGAATAACAAAGCCTCGCCCGCGCACTGTCAGTGACATATTTTCATTTAGGGCTCTCGCGGCGTACCTTTTTCCCCTCCGTACGGTCGCGCCGTGCGACTCTTGCGGGCCTTCGTGTACCGCGGATTGGCAGATGCGCGTGAAATTTTTCATCGGTCGTGTCTGCGATGCGTGACGTGATTTTACGAATTAAAAGGGCGCCTGTGCGATTTAATTTGTTTCGCTGCTTTCATTTGCGGGATTTACTTTTTCGTAATTTGATATTTTCGTGATTTTTTTTAACTTGAGAGGAATTTGTTGACTTACTGTTTTAGTTGTGAATCAATGAAAAATTCGTTAACACTCACCTGAAACAGAAAATAATGCGATGGTATAGTTTTTGTTCGTATTAAAATTTGTTTGGGTATAGGATATTCGAGGTCCCCGGGATAATTATAAATAATTCTTCGGAAATGTATATTTTAAGATAAAAGCAAGCAGCTGCCGTACTCCAGAAATCATTGAAAAATGTTTAAAAAGTTAGTTTCCCTATGATCTCTAACGACATCTAATGATTTTCGACAATTTCTAATGTGTTCCAATAATTTCCCAGGTTTAAATTTTAGGAATTTATTGAAAATTGTTGAAAATCAATAAAACTTTTTAGAAAATTATTCAATGATTTCTGCAGTGTGCAGCACCTCAGTTAAAAGAATCTCGTGTGTATAATTATATTAGAGATAGGATTCTTTAAATTAGGACATGTCACTATACACATTAAATTCGTGAAATTTGAGAAGTTTCTTGACTTTGACCTAAAAGTTAACTTTTAAGCAGATAGTTTGAAATTCAGAAAGTGCACCTAATTTACACCCACAAGGTCATTTTACGGGTTAGATAAAACATTATCAGTTGCCTAACAAGTTGAAAAATATCGCACGTAATTAGAACGAGGTGGTCATAAAATACTTACTACAATTTTTTAACAATATTTAATATCTAAAGAGTTATTCAGACAAACTTTGTGGGTAGTCTATATAATAGATTCAACCATTGAACAGGAAATATTGGGCTATCAAACAATTAATTAATACATAAACTAATGATGACGCTAGATTAATTGGTAAATAAGATAAATGGATTACAAATAATAATGTATGATTAACGATAAGTAATTAAACGATTATTTATGAATCATCTGTCATTAAAAAAAAATATAGACATAAAACTTGTGAATCAGGAACAAAAGGATCGCTTCGAAAGCAATTAAATTATTCTTATTTATTAAAGAACTAGTATTTAAAAAAAAGGCCTTAATTGAAGATCTTCGTTATCTCGACCGTGGATCAACGACCTACGCGCACTATGATCACAATGCGCATGCAAACGTCAAAAGCGCACCGTCCGGAGAAAAACGCGGCGTATCAGCGGCCATTCGCTCGTTAGAGCCCCGCTCCCAGGCCATCGCGCGAACATTGTACCTCGGCGGAGCGCGTTCGAGTCCTTTGACGCTTTACGGCCCATAATACTCAGGGGAAATGGAATACGGCCGGCCGTACAGCTTGTAACGCCGCGACTCGCGCCACTTGTAATCCCCAGGTGCGTGCTGGAAACTTGGCGCTGGAATTAGGAGAGACCGCCGCGAGTTATACGATTTTTTTCTCTCGCCACCCCCTCTCCTCCCCTTTTTTTTACTGCGCGCAGTCTCGAGCTGCGGTCGACCCGATGCGAGCGAGCGCAGCCCGCGTATGAAGCAATTTTCCGGGAGCGCGGACCGATCGCGATGCCGTGCACGGGCGCAATTGCGGACGAATGCGCTTCGGGTAGTTCGCCCGGGCGGCGCCAGGGGGCACCATCTCTCAGACAACAGTTTAGCGTGCGGTGATCCGCAGTAGTCGATTTTTGAGAGTTAATTCACGTAGAAATTTAATAAATTGATATCAATCATGAGCACATGTAAAAGACAATTATTTAAAGATGTTTTGAAGCATATTGCATTTTTATGGATACGATTTACTACGAGTTTAGTTTTTGAATGTTAGAAAGTAAGAAATTATAATACTTGATGGAAAAATATGTCAAGCAGTTGTTTTTTATGTTGTACATATGTGTAATGACAAATGAAGTTGGATGAGAAGGAATTGTTTCCAGTGAGTTGTTGGTTTTCAGTCACCATGGATCGCCGTGTTGATTATTATGAGAAAAAAAAATAAATCGTCTTGATCTTGTAAAGCAATTTAGTTTTGTTATTTTTATTTTGCAGTGTATAGAATGATAAGAAATTGAAAATGTTTTATGATTTTTATTAACACTGATTATAATCTGGTCGACCGTACAAAAGGTATGCTAAGTTACATTTTAATTCGATTTGAAAGGGAGTTCCATACTCAACACTTCAAAAATGAAGCTTTGATGAAAAATTTTGTTGAAAATTATAGAGAAAGTAGTATAAAAATACCGTAAGTACCCTTAGGGTTATTTTAGTAAGTATTTTTGGTTGAGTCAAAACTATAAGTGCATTTTTTCATGGTTATAGTTGGTATATAGTTTCATGGTACTTTTTTAACTTTACAGAAGATTTCTTTTAAATCGAATATTTTATTTTTGGTTTGATTAAAGTTATAGAAAATATAGTTTTTTACCATTTTACATAAATGCTGTTTTTTTACCACTTCACATAAATATTGCAAACCAGTTTAGTATAGTCTCTTTAAATAAAAGTGGACTAAACCTTAATTAACCTGGCAATAACATAGCGCTAAAATTAGTTTCTTTAAATTTACTTTAATTTATACTTTTAAAAGAATAACGAATTTAAACATTTATCAAACTAATTATAAATCGAATTTTCGCAAACAAGGAAACGGTCGTAAAATCAATAAGGAGCAAGCGGAAATAGCCAAAACCATCAGCTTATTAAGGCGATGCGCAAACAATCGGGGCCATTACGCAGGCTTGAACTCTCATCACCGGGACAATGCGATCGCCCGGACAAATAAGCGTTAATGAGCCCGGCGAAAATCAAGGCGCGAGCAATTCGGCCACGTCTAATTCAGGAGTGCTGCGTTATCGGATTCTCCTAATTTTCGACGCGCACGAGGGAAAAGCAGACGCGTCGCGCACCCGCTATTTCCGCGACGGCCCGGGGGGGAGGAGGTGGAGAGGGACAATCACGCCGCGTTGTAGATTGTGCGGCCAGCTCGAAAATTCGATAAAGCCTCTAGGTAGGTACGCAGGCGCCTCGGCATTTGACTCGCTCCCTTTCTCCGTCCCCTCCGCGCCCGCGCGCCACCCGCGAGCTTCGTTGTCGGGGATGCAGCTGTATACTCTGTACATTTTCTCCGGGCTCAACTCCGCTCGCGCGAGTTAGCGCTTATAATTTGCCGGGATTCTCAGTCGTCGGTGTACCGGGGAAAAAGTTTAAAACGAAGTTTTTGCTGCTTCTTTTTTTTGCGTAGTGCGCTAGTGAGAAATGTGTGTTCCTTTATTAAATTCATTAGTTGGGTTTGAATAAAAACTGAAACAATTTAGAAATTTTATAATGAATGGGTCTTTCCTAGTTTTTTCCTCGTGGATAAAAACATTTTTTGGATATTTTTTGCTCATGCAATGGTCAATTTGGGAAAAGAAAAAAAAATATTGCAAAAAAGTTCTACGATTTCCAACAGCGAAGCATCAATTATGATTTTCATTCTTCGAAGTATGAAGATCTGACTTGAACTCAAAATGTATTTAAATATTTATTACCTAATACGTTGACCTATCAATTATTTTTATTCACATCAGAGATGTAAATAGCTACTGCACTCTTCCTACTATTTAATAATATGTATATGTTAAGTAGAATAAGGCCGAATCTAGTCAGACACATTTTTAGTGAAAATGAAAAAAGTCTAAAAAATGTGATGAATATCTGTTAAGTAGAATACGGTCGAATCTAGTCAGACACGTTTTTAGTGAAAATAAAAAAAGACTAAAAAATGTGTTGAATATCAAATTATTTAGTATGCAATGTTATTTTCATTTTTCTGGACAATTACTTTTCTGAAGCTAGGAAAGCATCAGAACTTTGCAAAACAAAATTTTAGACAAAATTTTAGACTCAATAGGTTTGAAGCTATGAAATATAACTTTGATGATTTTATTAACAAAAAGAAGTGCAAAAAACATAACCACAACAAAAACAGTCAACAACTGCAGCAACAAAATCAACAAAGCCATGATGAATAGACAATTCTCCGCGCGTGTATTCTCGCCGCAAAAACAAACAGTCGAGGTGATTCTCATTAATGCCTCGGGTCGCCTCCTTTAATTGTGAATTGCAGAAAGGCAGGTTGTTCCCGTCTCGGGCGGAAAAAAAAGCAGACTCGGGAGGAGCGCTCCGGGTAATAATAAGCCTCCGGGAAGACGCGCCCGGCTAGCGCAGCGCGGGAACGAGGCACTGTTTACTTTATGGGCGGCCGCGTCTCATTTTTACGGGGCAATTATGCAAAAGGCACCGGCGCGCGGCTCGATCGAAGGAGCCCCGGCGCGCGATCCGCCGGCCGCCGATAATTTCGTCCGCGCCTCCGAGGGAAACGGAGCGTCCGCTCGAGTTGCCGGCACCTCGCGGGAGGCGCGCATACCGGACTAATGCGCCCGTAATTTTAGCGCTGCGCGGAATCCCGAGATATTGCGGAAGGATTTTTCAGCGTTTCGAGATTCTAGCGGGCTATTGTTGCTTCGCGGAAGGACGGATGGCTGTGATTTATTGGGGTAATTTTCCTCGCAAAGTAGAGTAACGCGAACGACGGAGTCTTTGCTCTTGCTACTCCGAAGATCGGGTTTATCATCTGTACGGTTTTTCTGCGATTATTATCTGCAGCTTTCCAGCAGCGTGATGTAGTCCCTTTTTCGTGAAATAATAAACTCTGCACGGAAAAACGTTTGCACCGATAAAATCTATACTACATTTAGTATGCATAATTAAAGTTTTGATTAAAATACCTCTAACACAAATTCTAGTATCGATTAAAAAGGTACTGGCATTTTTAAGAAGGTTTTTTTAGGTGAAAACGTTTGAAGTCTGGTATATTTACGATTTCGTAGAGCCGCACTTAAACAATTGGAAGAATTCTATAATCAAAGTGTGAAAATACTTTTTAAACATTAAATTACTTATTTTGCAAATAGTACGACGAATTCACGTTTCACTATATAATAATTCTTATTCTTAAATATTGCCAAATTGAATTAATCACATTGCGCGCAATCCAGTTACACCCATACAATTTATATAGTTAGTGGCCAAATGAAAGAAATATCCAGTCAAAGTAAAAAGTTTAAACTCGAGGAGTTCTTCTTTACCGCCTAGCACCTCGTTTATCCCCACCGACTAAGGCCTCCATAAAGCGCGTAAAATAAATTAGCCTCAACTATATGGCGGGGCGTAAAGCTGCGCGCGAATTCGAGCGCATCTGCTGCGGCGCGAGGAAAAAAAAGGAGCGGGCGGGCTGAGGGGGGAATAGAGGCGGGCATTAACGCGATTGCCCCTGTTTATTAACGAGGTGCGCGGGCGCATAAATGCGGCAATTCGTTTCTCCTCGGTCGGGCTACCAGAGGAGGTTGTAAATGCAGTCGGTCCGCGTGCGTGTGGCCCCGCGGGAACGCGCCTGATAAAAATCCTTCCAACTTAGCGGACTTTTTAATGTTTAGTGTGTCCGGTTTATTGTAATAATTAATGTTTTGTTATTGTGAAAATCTGTATTATGAATTTGATTATGAACGTCATAATAAAAAAAGAAAAAAATGAAATATTAATTTTATGCCTAAACTTTATTACAGAGTATCGAAAAATACAGTATAATAATAAAAAGTATAATTGTTAAACAATGTAGAGACTGTACTTTGCGATTTGTTGCGAAGTGTGTATGTTAGACATAAATCTTCTCTGCTTTTGAGGTATCCATAATTCTATTCCTTGAAATTAACTATACTTGAACTAAACCATGAAATTCAATTAATCAAATCCTAAAATAAAATTCATTTCGCAACTAAACTAACGAGTCCAACCAGGAACGAGTCCACCAGTTTTTTTACCAAGTAGAAAAATTACGCTTAGGGTCAGTGGGTGGAAAAAAAAACTTGCCAAAAGAACAACCGCGAGTCTACCTTCTTTGACTCCTCCGGCCGGCTCGGTGAGCGTGAAAAAGGTCCGGAAGTTAATATTGCAAGTGTTTTTTGCCGGATTAGTGGATGCTTTTTCCTAGATTGGAGATTTTCGTGCTTACATCAGCAAAGGCCGCGCGCAGCAACGTACATTAGCGGAGTCAGCTGCGGCGCGCGGGTGCACTATGCAAAGGGTTTTTCGTTATTTTTAGTTCGCACACTCGCACACGCGGCTAATGAGTAGAGGCCAACGCGTCCGCTTCAAATTCTGACAGATGGGTGTTTTCGCAATTTAATTCTCTTAAACCACTCGGATAGATCAAACAATTTTAAGTACCCGTTTTTACAGGATATAATATGCCAGCATTAATATTTGTGACGTCACGCTGAACCTATTTTAATTGCAATTTTCTTTTAGATTTGTTAAGATTGTTAATATTAAAGTTATTTTAATTAATCTACAGAAAGCTTCCTTTTTCTTTGTTAGTCTTTTATTTGATATTATGTCGACATTAATTAATAAAGTTTATTTAATTTAATCAAATACCGAACTATATTTAGAACAGAGTCGTTAAATTTTTATCACTTGTGGTCTTCGTGCGCAGTGTTCGTACTGTAAAAGCTTCGAAAATTCATGACTGTCTGGTATATTGTAAAAAAAGAAACAAAGTTAAAAAAGAGAGAGAGAAGAATAATCAGACGGTCTAAGGAGAATACATCCTTTAAAACACTCCCTCGGTCTGCGTACATCACTTTTACAGCGCGGCCTCTATAACCCCTCGTAGTCTCCTAACTTGCTCTCTTCCCCTTATACACTTGCCGCCAAGGCACTCGTTGGGAGAATTCGTTTATGTAGGTCGAGCTCGGGGAGCATCTCTTAATTAATTAACCTCTTCGGCCTGTCTCGTTGACCCTCTCTCCGGTGGCTCCGGCGTCTCCGTACCGCCCGCAAAACCAAGAAGACGGAGAGAGGAGGGAAGTGCATAAAACGCGCGAGCCGAAGAGATAAAGGGATTACATGTTGAGTGCAGGTAAGATAAAAGTGAAGATCCGAGACTCTCCTAATAAATCTTCTTCTCCTCCCCCTCCCCGCGCGCTTTACCTTCTTTATTCGCGAAATTAATTGACTACGCCTTTGTGAGCTATCTCGGCTACTGTGTGCTTTTTCAATTTTACCAGGCTTCAGATTGAAAGCAAACGTAATTAATGTAATAAAATCTGCGATTCTCTTTGCAGCTGTCGCGCTTGTTACTGATTTTGATTTTGACGCAATAATTAATGCGCTTAGAGCGTCGGTGCTTGTTGTGCTTCAAACGATTTAATGGAGGTCATTGCTAATGGAAAATTTACAAGATACGCCTTTCTTGATTACGCGGAAAAATTAGAAAGAAACTAGAGGGACGTAATAAATTATGTATGTGAATGAAGTGAGCTTTTGAAGCTGATTCCACTTAATAAACACTGCTATTAATTTAGTTTGAGCTTATTAAAGGGAATTTTTCAAAAACTGTATTGTTCAAAACATTGAATTTAATTGTGATCATTATACATGTAGATAATATTAAACATAGTTATTTAATTGTTAATAAATCATTCAATAAGTTATGCCAGGTTTCCTCAACCCTTTTTAGCTGAAATTCGCCATTGAAATTTTTTTTTACCAAGAATTAATGCTCGCTAATCTTAGAAATAATAAAATTCAATTTTAACACATCTCGTCACTGTATAATGATAATCTTTTTAAAAAAAAACTCAAGTAAACCAATCTGTATTTCTTAAAGGTAGCGACGACTTTGAAAATATTTGCTGATCATAGATCAATGTACGACCTACATGTTGTAATATTGTGCATCAATAGTTAAGTGTTAACTGCTAAAAAAAACCAAGTACTGTAAAGGCACGGTTTCTGCGACATCACGCGTCAAAACAATGGTCTTAGAGGTAGCCGCGAAAAATATTCATGCGCGCTCGCTTTGTGGCGGCGCCTTTGCGCAGGTACAGAGGGCAAAAGTCCCCGCGGCCGGTGCACAAAGACGGCAAACACGGGAAGGCGCGGACGGTTATAAAGCGAATCCGTTCGCGCGATCAAAGTCCCTCCAGCCTCGTCCTCGCGACCCCGCCCCGCCCTCCGTTATTATACGCGAAAGTTTCGCCTCTCCTCGAAACTTTCGTCGGAGTTGGCGGGGCCCGGGCGCTAATTAATTAAGGGGATGCTACCCATTAACTCGCGACCCAGTTTTTGGCCGAAAAGCGCGAGGAAGGTGGCGCGTCCCGGCCTCTCCTCTCCTTTCAAGGCGCATATAATATCCGCGCGTTTGATGTGCGCGAGGAGAGGGCCGTTTTCCCCCCTTTCTTTTCGCGGCTTTAAAGAAAATTCCGAATGCGTGCAGAGCTGGAGGAGGAGGGGGGCGAATAATTTTTTCTTCTGACCCGGTCGCCTTTGACTCGGTGAAACTTTAAATGAAACATTGCGCGATCTGATATTTTGCCTTAGTATCTACCGTCGTTACTCTTCCGCTTCTTCTACTTCTACCTCTTTCTTTCGCTTGCCCCCTTTTTGAGTTCGAGGTAAAGAAGCGGAACGATTTCTCGCCCTAAATGAGTAAACATTCTCGACTGGTGCTCTTTGATCCTCGGTGTACTCAAAGGAATTTTAAAAGCAGCACGTGTGTACCTACACCGGACAATCTGCGACTTTGCTTTTTTCCTCAATTAACGATAAGTAGCTAAGTTACTGAGATGAAGGAATTTCAAATTGTACCAAAAAGTAGTTGATCCCTTCAACTGCACAAACTAATTTTTTTGTTGACAAAGCATGTGATGTAATACGTGCAATATCACGCGTCGAAATTTCTTATGTTTTTAATTTATTGCATTGAAAATTTTGAATTCTAAATAAGTGCCTGTATTTGTGCTTGCTTGCTTGTGTTTGTGTGTGAGGATAAGAAGTACTGGGCAACGCTTCCACTGTAGAAGTTCTGGATAATGCTTCCTCTGAAGAAGTACAATGCCATACTTCCTCTGAAGAAGTACATGGCCGTACTTCCTCTGAAGAAGTACTGTGCAACGCTTCCACTGTAGTTCTGGATAACGCTTCCCCTGAATAAGTATTCGATAATGCTTCCTTTGAACAAGTACTCGATGATGCTTCCTCCGAAGATGTAAGCACTGTGCTTCCTCTAAATAGTACACTGTAATGATTGCACTATAACACGCTGCATATACATTTTTGGTTTTAAAAATGCCCATGGTATTCACGGTTAAAAACTGATTTCTATGTGCTAGTCTGAAAAAAGTAACATCGGAATGGTTTTTAAAATTGATGAGGCTAATCTTTTAAATGTTATATCACCTCACTTAATTAACACCCTAGCTTCTAATTCTGGATATTAAACGATTACAAACACTCATAAAGTACCACTCAACACTTATCTCCCTCCACTCGATCAAACAATTATTTCAGCACTTTTCATATCGGCCCCTTTTAAACCGCTACCCATTTCCGATGGTTACCTCGCACGGAAAAGAAAGGCGACGGTTAAAAACTGTGCCTTGAAGCGACGAAGATGGAGAGAGAGGGAGAGAGAGGCGCTTTGCGTCGCTCTTCCCCAGCGTCTACTTGGCGCAACGAGGGTCTCGAGCTTTCGCGACGAAGAGGAGGAAGGAGAGGTGTCCCAGGGAAATATATTGTTATGAGAAACGAGGATTAGATAATTAATGGACCGAGGTTAAGTGCACACCTCGGAAGACGGAGACTAGGCTCTTACTCTCGTTTTTCGAAACTAGAAGATACGAATTACAAAGTCGTCTACCAAGTTTTGACGCCCTAAACGCAAAAATAAAGAGGCTTTGTACTATACACGAGTTTCATTTTAATTTTGTTTTAATAATTTATTTCTTTAAAAATATTCAGAAATATGATGTATTCTTGAATAAAAAAAGTTTTTTAAAAATACTTAAATAATTTGCTTAATTTGAGTTAAATAAAATTGGATTGTCGAACTTTATTTTTTAGATCATTTTAATCTAATATTTTCAATGACTAAGAAGAGTAGAGCCGCATTTCTGACGATAAAACATACCGAGACTAATACACATAGCTGAGTACATAGATCTTATATTTAAAATGGGTAGGAGAAGTATTTTAGTTTCTCCCCATAGCACGATGGAAAATATAAAGTATTCTCTTAATGCGATCACGGTTGGCGAGTTTCTTTGCTGGCTGTTCCCCTCATTCGAAAGTTTTTGATTTATGAGCGGTATTGTTCGTGATATCAGAAACCATAATAGTAATGAATACATTTTATTTATGTGTTTCAGAGTATGACTTTTGCAATTATATTTCTCCACAAATCTTCGAATTGCATACGTAATTTATCTTGCAAAAGAAATTTATTTACATTAGAAAATTGTATCACCCATTGTGAAGTTTCTCTAATACTTCCATTTCAATTTGCCTATTATTTGTTAATTTAAAATAGTGATTAAACTGATAGAAATATATTCTACCCGGCAGCTGTAACAATAGCATAGACGAGGAAAAGCAGAGGATTCGAGCAGCAAATGACGGAAGCTGCTTCGACTCTCGGAAATCGAAGGAACCGCGCGCTTCCCCCATTCCGACTCCTTGTGTAAAATTAAGTATCCCCGGCAATCCGTCGCGATTTCCTTTGTTCCATAGCGAGGGGTTGTAGAAAGCGTCACGTTTATTCATGGCGATTAATCACGCAGGGGCCGCGAAAAGCGGGCGTTACTTCGTAACAACAAGTTTCCAGTGTTATGAGCACTTCTGTAGGGTGGTTCGTATAATGGAAAGTGAAGGACAAACGTTGAAATATATAAAAAAAAAATGTGGTACAAAATTTCTTATAATTGACATCATTTAACTAAGAATTCCTTTGAAGAAGATGCTAACTCCAATTGGGTTGGAGAAGGTGCTAACTTGAAAGTTAGGGAACATTTCTTTTTTTTTTGCATTAATATTAGCATTTTTTGTTGCACATGGAATATGCGCCATAATTACTGCCGTATTCCTAACGTAAGGGAATTTCTGTTTCCGCGTTGCCGACGAAACTCCAGGAGTAAAACTCGATGCTTTATTTATAACTCCGTGAAAAAATGTCGCAACCCAGTTTTTCAAACTATAAATTTTTTCCCTCCCACATATACCACTTTAAAGTTTGAGGCTGGTATTCGAAACATGACGTGCATTATCTCGGCAGAGTGTGTTCTCGTGAAAGAAAAAAAAAAAATTCGCCCCAACAAGTTTGCGGAAAAGCTTATGAGGAAAGACTCCCGCACGCAAAGTTACTTACCCATTGAACATCGCTAAAAGCTTTTATCAAAAAATCAGCTTTTCTGCATGACGAGGCGCAAACATTTCAATAACCCATTTTAACAGAAATCTCTTTAATTGAAACCGTTACATAAATGCAAAACTATTCGATAACCAGTAAAATAATTAACTCGAGTAGTTGCTCGTTTTATTTTGCTTCCTCCTAGAGGAAGCTTTTTTTAAATGTATAGCAAACGAGTTGAAAGAAAAATTTAAAAACACATTAAAAAGATATTACCGAAGATCAGATGAAATGGAAGTAGCGGCGTTTCAAATCCGAGCTAATGAGCAATTAGTAACGAGAGGCTGAGAGCGCGTGAACTGCGACACGACGGCGCTGCGGTACGCCCGACTAGACACAAAGCGAAGCCGGGAAGCTGCGCAATGACGGATAAGTTCTTGATTATGATTGAAGAGAGAGCGATGGTATCTCCGACGAGTATTGTTCGGGTTTGAATTATTACCATTAGTGTTTGCTAGTGTGCTATCATTCTGAAATGGCAGAATTTCAATTGTGACTACGGATTTTCCCGAACTACATACAAATTTAGATAATGAACGAGGGTTCGTAAATTACACACTGCTGAATTAGCATTAAATTCTTATTTTATTATCATTTATAATATTTATATTTGTTATTTTCGTACATCTGTGGAATTTAAATAGCAATAGTAATTTCAATTCGGTTCTGTTATTTATATGATACTTTTCGCAGGCATTATTCATTGGCCACGAACGTCACGCGTCTAATATTGAAAGAATTTAAAGCGTTCTAAGTTCATCGACCTGCGTAAGAGAAAAATAAAATTTATTCGCTCGTCACCACGATTTAGATTTGGAAAGAGAATCTTGATAACTGAACGCTGAAAAATTTAACCAACTCGACCATGGTACATTCGATCGATACAAAATTTTTCCCTATAACTTAGAAACCTCAAAGAAAGAAACGTGTACCTAGCAACGACAAAAGTACAAATTCATAGACTGCAAATACGGTGAGTATCGGTAGAAGCAATCGGAAGCCGGCAACGCGACGGACAGGCAGACGGGCGGCGATAGTGCGGCGCGGGGGCGTCGAGTGGTTGCGGGCCGCGTGTCGAAGATTTATGGCGACACGCCGACGCGCGACTCGCAAATCACGGCGAAATTCGAAACGACCTTGCCCGACCTGCGCGCGCGCGCGCAGTCAGCTGGCCGCAGCCACATGACTCGTCCCCTCGACGCCACGTGCTTCCATGCCGTGACTCGCACTGGGACACTTGCAGTCGCGTTCACTGTCGCTTGTCCGAGATGGGAAATTGCTGGTGACGTTTGGATTCTCACTTGTTAATGGGACAATGCCAGTGGTAGATACGAGAAAAGGAATTCATACTTTTGGATGTAATTACGGTGGGAACCGACTTAGAAGTTGGTTGAAAAAGGTACCATCTCAGAATCCAGTTGAAGAAGATACCAATCCAGAACCCAGTTGGAGAAGGCACCAACCCAGTACCGGTTGGAGAAGGTACCAGTTTGAGAAGGCACGAACCCAGAACCCCGTTGAAGACGGTACCAACCCAGAACCCGGTTCGAAAAAGTTTCAACTTAGAATGCGAAATAAAAAGTGTCAAATCGCACGTTGATTTTCTTGATTCTAATGAAACTTGGCAGCAGTGTCAAACTTTTATTAATTTTTTTCATAAAAAAAATTAATAAATATATTTTGATAGTGTCGCCAAATGTTATAGAAATAAAAAGTTACCGGATTTTGAGTTGGTACCTTTTTCAATACTGGATTCTTAGTCGTTACCTTCTTACGAGAGCGCGTCGACATGTGATCTTCCTTGGTGCTTATCTGTCGAACCTTTGTGGCATGAATGGAGGAGCTGGGCTAGACATCATAAAAATGGGGTACCATCAGCCGACGGTACCGTTTCTGGAAATATCATAAGAGATCAGTACTTATTCAAAGATTACCAGTTTTGATTCTTACATTTAATTACTATTACCCTCGCTCATTATTCATTTTTTGGGCTATCTATTCTAGTATTTATAAAACGAAATCTTTCAATTCAAAATTTGATCCAGGACTGACAATTTCTTCAGAACCTACATCTATGATATCTTTACAGCTCTTTATGAATGAATGGAATGAATCTAACATGTATTTCCATACAAGTTTGCGTAAAAAATTTGTTTTATCATCTGATATAAGTAACATTTGATATACCCATCATTAATTTAACAACCTTAAAAATACAAAGTTCTTAAATTTTCTTATCTATTTGTCCGACTTTCTCAAAAAATAGTAGCAACAAAAGCGCAGTTGTTCGCCTCGAAACGCCGAGGCACGAATTTCCTCGTCGACCCAGATACACCTGCATCGTGGCCGATCGAGAGGTCCGAAGAATGGACGCGCCGGAGGCGATAGTCAATAGTCGTCGCCAGCGTCCAGAAAGACTGTGTGTGCGTGCACGAGCGATCGGTTGTCGGCATTATATAGCGAGCGAGACGTTCCCTTTGTTGTCGCGATTTCTTCCTCGGCCGTGCAGATGCCCGTAGGGCTGTCTTCCTCTTCCGCTTACCGGACACCGGGCGCTCGAGGGCATCGGGAAAATCTTGGATGGACGCGAGATGCACTACCTTTCCAGCTCGAACTGGTCGCGGGGGAAGGATCGGGAGCCCTGTCCGTTCGAGGGTAGTCAGAGCGCGCTGGCTGAGGGTCGATTGTTGGATATCGGAGGATGAGGAATTTGACGCCGGGTATCTGAAAATTGGCTTTGAAATTGTAGGCAGATTGAAATTCGAGGTAATACGAGTTATTCAAAACCGTCAATATTTTTCCACAGATTTCAATCTGTTTTGTTTAACACTGAAATATCCACTAAAGACTTGCAAATCGTCACTGCTGCGGTATGTGCGTACAATTGTTGTACAAAAAGACAATACATAAAAAAAATTTATTCCTACATAGGAGTATTTAAATATTTACGGTAAATTCCTAAGGACCACGACAATCTGTCAACTATAAAAATGAAATATTTATAAAAATTCTCAATCCAACAATAAATTATTTCTTTCGCGATAAGAAAGTACTATTGAACTGTAGGCAATCAATCGGAAGCAATGCCTCCTCCCCCCGAATTAAACTTTTTGCGCGAGACTCGCGGGTAAAATTGATCGGCAACCCCCGGTAACACAAGGCGCGAAATTTTTCAGAATCCGCCACAGGCGTAAATCGAAGGGGGGAGGGGACGGGGGCGCGAATCTCTGCCGCGCGAAGCTGCGGGAGACATCCGTCATGGGCTCCATGAGACGTGTACGCATATACGCGAGAATACGAGGCGGCGCGCGTTCCCGCGAATGTAAGCGCAATTTTCGACGTTGACGTCGATCGATGGACTTTCTCCGCACTCACGCGGAAGCGGGATCAAGACGTTGTTGCAATTTTTCAAATCCCCTGCCGGTTCTTTTAAGGCGCGAAGCGCGTTAGCGATGTGTTTTACGTGCATTTATTTTGCCCGTCTTTTTTTCCTCCGAATATGTAATGTTTGGATTTCGTTTTGTTAAGACTTTGTTAAAGTCTTGTTTAAGTAAACATTTTGGTGGTCTTCTCTTATATATCTTTGGAAATTATTACGTTTAAGCAGGCGCTAAAATCGTTAATATACTAGCTTTAATCGATTCAATCATTATTGTTAATTTAATTGTTAGTTTTTTGTAAAAAGGCCATATATGTGTCATGATTTTTGTTTCCTGCTGCGATATATAATATAAGTATAGTACTTATGTAAAAAAACACGTTTTTGCCTAAGACAAAAAAGTAAACCTAAATTAAATCCAAATTTTGATTTTTCCGCAGTGAAAGTGTTAATTTACGATAATAACAAATGCAACCGTTAAATTTGTCGGCTGTATTAACGGTCCACAGCAAAAACTCTCGAAAGACATTTCTCAATGGCGAGGCGTACGCGCTTCCTCAATAACCACTGTGGAGCCTTCGCGCGCGAGCGACCGAGGGAGAGAGATGCCGGTCGGCATAAATTCACGCGGAGCCCGCCGCGTGCACCTCCGCCCAATTGAAATTCCCTCATTCGCGTAAATCGGAGGAGAAAACTCGCCTCCGCGCCCCGAGGGGGACTTCCGCGGCCGAGTCCATAGGATGTTGTACTTCTCGCGAGGTAGAAACAATCGAAGTCCGAGAAACTCCGGGGGAATCCGCGCGCTCAACGGACAAAGAAGGAAGCGCGTGGCAAGCGACAGAGAAGAAAGGGAGAGGAGGAGAGAGAGGTGGGAGCCTCCGCGCCAGGCACCTTTTGTTACTTGTTAGCGACTTTTATCCGCTCGCTCGCCCGGGGTATTCAATTTATCTCGCGCGAGGCCCTTTATCTCTCGTGGCTCCGTGTTTTCCCTATCTCCGCTTGATTTTCATTCTTTATACCCCCCCTCTCCCCACACTTCTTACTTGGCTTCGCCGTTTGTTTATTTCTTCGTCTTCCGGAGTCTGTAATTGTTCTTCGATGTTTTTTTAAGAGGGAGAGAAAGGTGAGTTCTGTCCGACTAGTATTTTCCTCTGTAAATCATTTTGGTACCTCGGTAGGGCGCGTATTGCGCGCAATTTCTTTTAGCTTCGTTTGATAGATTGCACAATTTTAAACTGATTACTCAATATTTACCAATAAAATTATACGGAGTTTCTTGAAGATCACCTTTAAAAACCACAATAGAAACCCATATTTCTAAAATCTCTTAAATTAGATATTGTGCTTCCATCCAATGAAACTTGCTTTGATCGAAAGCAACCCTGGTAGAAATTGTTGCCTTTTTGACTAGCGGCTGGTAACGGTTGGCCAATAAATCGGCTAAAAACGTCACATTGTCCAACGGCTGCCCAACCGCTAGTAAGCATTTCAACCAGGGAATCTAACCGAAATTTCTGAGGTAATCAATTCAAGAGACCTCCTGTATAATAAAAATGTATGCATGTAATTAAACAATATTTTTTTTTATCAATAGATTTTTAACTTCGAAAGACAAAACCATTAGCACAATACCTACCCTTTTGATATCTACCTCCAACTCTTCTTCCCCCGTCGTCTACTACTTTTCGTGAGTCGGTGCGTCGCGTCCTATCGACTGCCAACAGCCCGCAGCACGAGGAGGCGCGTTCAAAGTCGCGAGGACGGAACTTGTTCGGATTTCGAAAGAGACGACGGCCCTTAGGCAAACTCCGCTTCTTCCCTCATTTCCGCCCCCGGCGTCTGTGTCACCCACCCCCCAGCACTGTTTCGCTCACTCGCATCTGGCGCTCGAAACTTTCATATCACTTGGATTTTTGTATTTGAGAAAGCGATTCTAAGACGTTTTGCGGAAATTTCTCGATTTATAATCGATATTATTAGAAAGATTAAGTAAAGTCACTTTTGGGTTAAGTAAATTTTTTAAATTACCTTAAATTTAAATTCTTTGTTGTACAGATTCAGACTTGTCACTAACTATGAGAGAGTCAGAGCTATGTTTCAAAAAGTTTTAGGCCAATTTTTTACCTTCCAGCTTCAAAACTGATAAGAATTAGTCTTTTTTCGTTTCCAAATATATATACTGGACGAGTCGAAAATATGGAAACATCTGAACAATTAATTCATCAGGAATGCATTTTGGCACAAATATTTTAGGAAATTTCCCTGGCTTTCCATGGTAACCTTAGATTTGACCTTGACCATGATCTCTTGTACACTTTGGCATCTAACCTTTTTCCACAAAATGGATTCCTGACGAGTTTTTCAAGGGTTTCCATATTTTTAACTCACGCTGTGTATGACATCTCTTACAGTTCAAATGAAATAAAAGATCCGGAGGTCTGACAGTCTCTTAGAAAGAGTAAACCGAAATTAATTTTGTAAAAGTATTAGTGATTAATTACATTGGCAACTTACATATTCATTAAAGTATCTATCACCTGCAACTTACCTGAAACAGAAAAAGGAAAAATTCTACTATTAATTCCATCATATCGGTAAATAAGTAATAAAATCATTTCCCTCATGACATCAATGCTTTCATAAAAAAAATCAATCCACAGCCCCAGTGTAACTGATTAATAATTAATCGCCAGGGAAGAAGAAGCCGCTCAAAAGGATCAAGTTGGAGGGAACGTCGCTGCTCCCGAAAAGGCAATCAATTTGAATCCCGGAAGTATATAACCGCAACTCTCCCGCTGCTTCTTCCTCGCTATGTTAATGATGGTGGCTGCTGGAGGGGTGTGGAGTAAACTCGCCCTTCTGATCTGCAATTCATTTCCCAAACGAATTTAGAGCCGGGCGCGAGGCGGCGCTCGCGCGACGAAAGAAGGGACGAAAAGTTGCGGCGGCGACGACGATGCGTTTGTTATGCGTGAGCGCCGCGCGCCGAAGTTGCTGAAACAAGGCTGATTTTCTCTCCCGCTTCGTTCGAGCGCTGCAAAAATTTGCGGGGGTGGGAGAGATAAGAAGGCGGCGCAACGACGGTGCCGTGAATGAAAAGGGGTAGACTATCACGGATGCGGAGCTTTCAGATTGTATTTTAATTAATTTGGATGGGGAACATCCAGAATTTGTGAAGTATTTCTTTAAGCGAGAGATTATAGGCTTTAAGTGTATAAATTACTTCTTGAATGCAAATAATTAATCGATACTGTGTTTATAGTTTTCAGATGAATTTGAACATCATTATTAAATTTTGGAGAAATTCGGAGAAATAAAAATTTACGTAAATTATTTTCTATTGAATATTCGATGTTGCATGTCAACATAGAGGAACATCTATGTTGTCATGAATCATCGTATAATCTTTGAAATCAATCCTCTAATATTTTTCTTTGATTATCTATAACTATCCCTCCTCATTTATCCGATTTTTATGAATTATTTGCCTTTCACAAAATAAATCATCCAAAAATCGATAAAAGAGCCTTAAAAAACTGTTAAAAAGAGCATAAGAAAACACCCGACCCAACGTTTTTTCCTTAAATATCCGAGACACTCTCGCAATGCGTAGATCTACGCAGGGGTCGAATAAAAGCAGGAGGCGCGAACGAGGCGACGAGGCGTCGCGAGCGAAAGTATTCAAGCGGGGTGGGGTGAAAAACTCTCTCTTTCCCGTTCGTCCGCGAGGATGCGACGGGTGGCTCGGCTGCGAGGCTGAAAAAAGGTGCAAAAAGCCGTGGAAGCGAAGGCGGAGAAGCGCAACTTTTACTTATCGCGCCTCGGGCTGAATCCAAATGCTCGGCGGTGGCGGCGATGCACCTGCTCTCTCCCACCCCACCCCCGCGCGCCGGAGTGTTGCTCGGCGCTCGCGCCTCTCTAAGTGCACGTCGAGGGTAAAAACAAAGAGGGAAAGACAGAGGGCGGGTCGAACAAGAACAAGGCCAGATTGAAGCACAATTTATTTGAGATCGAGACTCGGCGCGCGCGAAACTGCCGGATACGTGACTGGAATTTGTCGAGGTGGAATTTCGGCCGGTTTGAATTCACTCCTCCCCGGAGCGTCGTTCTGTTTGTGCACGGAGTGAAATTAGTTTTAATCGGTTTGAATGAACGATTTATGAATCGACTGAATAAATTCATTACGGTCGTAAAATAATTTTGTATTTTTCAAAGTTGCAGCTGATCTTTGATTTTATTATTTTAACGACGGATTTTTCTTTATATTATAGTTTGAAAATTTTTTGTGAAGATGTATGAAAGTATTTTTGAAACAGATAATAAGCAGTTTATCGTCCGCCTTTGTTACTCGAATGCCTGTTAGAAAGAAGAAAAATGAACCGTTGTATAGACTACCGCCTCGGGAAAGTGACCTTGAAAGGTGGATATGTCGATTTACCCTTTTTCACAGAATTATTATAATAATGCCTTTATTAATTTTTTATTACCCTGACTTTTACTATCATCGTCTTTCAAAAAGTAGAACTTTCCAATAACATATTAATGAAGTTTAAAATACGATACCCTTCTTTCAAGAAAATTTACCCTTTGAAAGAAGAAGCCGATACGACCTTCACCTTCTATCTAACCGCATTTTACTTTATAAAGTAATGATTGATGCA
Source organism: Eurytoma adleriae (assembly GCA_900480045.1). Taxonomy (NCBI): domain Eukaryota; kingdom Metazoa; phylum Arthropoda; class Insecta; order Hymenoptera; family Eurytomidae; genus Eurytoma; species Eurytoma adleriae. The sequence goes on from UXGC01000124.1 coordinate 89,759, forward strand.
ACCTTGACTCAAAGAACAGATGGTGGGAAATGAAGAGCTTTTCCGTTGTAAGGTACAGTCGAGAAAGTAAATTCGAAGAAGGAAAAAAGAAGCACAAAATGATAAACCTTTGCAATTCTGATTTCCGTTATAAAATATTAATTCACTCAAGTGCATTAATTTATATAAGAAAAAGAATCATAAAGTCTTTTTTTGAAGCTATATATTTATTAAAAAACTTTAAAAAAATGTTATTAATGTATACAAAAGAGCAGTGGAAAACTCACAAATTACAAAATACAAAATAAGTACCAATTACGAATGGTACATTCTTCATAAAAAGTCAAAGATGAAAAGACACTGCAGTCGCAACCTCGCATGCAATAACAGTGGGCATTTCCGTTAATCCCGCGCGAACAAAGCGCTAGAAAAACGTGCAAGGTGTACAGGAACCCCCGAATCCCGGCGTAATACGCATCTCCTCACGCGCAATTTCGCGTTGGCCCAAATCTCGCAGTAGCGCATCATCGTCGAAAAAAAAGGCCACTAATAACCCAGCGGAAGGAGGAAGGAGGCCGCGGCAGCGTCAGCTCCGCGCGGCACTCGACGCGACAATAACGCCGGGGGCAATCTCGACCTCGCGTCGCCTCCTCGTTACTCTTCATCTGCGCGTCCCTTTAACGGCGATGATGGTGAAATATCGCGCGACCGACGGGGGGTCGCGCGCCGCCAAGACAAACGGGCAGGGGGTGGCGGAAAAAAAGGTGGCGCGCGCGAGAAGAGAGAGCCTCCTGGAGAAGAAAGGGGGCGGCGACGGCTATTATTTCGTCCCGGCCGGGATAAACGGCCGGGACTTGACAAACGATTACGCGGCTGCGGCGGCGTCGGCGGGAAAGTATAAGAAAACACTCGCGCGCTGAATCATAAGGCCGGCTGCCGCGATACTCGGCCATTACTCGGCCAGTGCCGGCGCAACTTCCGAGAAACGCGAGAGGCGTTATATGAACGCGACTGCAATCTTCTCCTCTGGGGTGTTTTATATATGGCCCGGGAATGGGGAAGTGGAAGGAGAGCCGCGGAAAGAAATGAACGAAAGTCTGCCGACTCTCCGGGCTTTTATGTTCCTTTTGCCGCTTCGGAGTAAACAGCCCTGCGAGGATTCCGGTCTTAATTTTTACAGGAAAATTAGAATCATTTATGATCATAAAAAAAAATTTCATTCCGTTCGTAATAAATGGATGAAATAAGATCAATCAAAATTGATAAACCCGGAGCAAAAACCGATCTCTTCAATCCTTCTGGCATCGTAAAAACTACTCTCCAATTGAATTCATCGTTATTTTTTAATATCGTTACATTTTAATTAAATAAGTGATATCTTACTTAACTGAAAATAAATATAGGCAATAAAATCTGATCATTGGCATTTTCATTTATGGAGAAGTGACAGTAATGACGCTGATTACAGTGGAAGCGCCAGCACTTTCTTCGTTTGGCTATAACGGCTCCGCGCAAAACCGGGACTGTAGGCTGTAAAAAAGCAAGCGACGTCAGTTACGCGCTAAGTCGGTAATAAACCATAAATTACCGCATTTCGTTTGCAGTTTGTTGAAATTAGTGCGAGGCTCCGCGGCGAGAAAAACACGGTGCGAGATAAAACTCGTTAAAAAGCTGCCGCCTTGAGCAGCTGCACCACGAACAGCGGCTGATTACGTGCGTTTTCGTTAAAACTGCGATACTATGAAGGCGTTCTTTTGCAAATCGGAGAAACAATGACTAAATTTGCTACATGTAAATTTATACATGTAACTTGATTACTCATTAGCGGTAAATGACTGTAATTATATTATTTTCACCTTGGAGAACACGATATACTATGTACTCTTCGTGCTGAATGTTCCTTTAATTTTGGTACGGAGTACATAATTATAGAAGGACTTATATCACATACAGACGATTTCGATTTTCCACATCGAACTTGGTTAACCCACAGTCGTCCATTACAAGCCAAGCCGTCGTTCGGTGAGATGCCAAGAACGGAACATGCGACTCCGCATGGCAATTAGGGTCCTGTACGAGGACCGATCCGAGAACTGGCCACTTGGTTGCATCACATTGTTTTGAGCCTTTGAGCACACGAGACTCCGAGAGACATCCTTGCTTCCTTTGACTAGAAAGGATGTGGTTTTAGAGGCGTCCAAGCATAAGCAAACAGTTCCTAAATTCTAAATACACATCACACAAATGAAACTTGAAACCTAATTCAATTAGAAATATTAAAAACCATTAAATAAAAAAAATCAACAACAAAATCAATTTAGTATTAATTTCCTGATGTGAAAAATTTTTTAAAAAAGTTTGATCTCGTTACAGAATACCTATGCATCGTGACATTTCAACTGCTGAGTTTGCAAGTGCCTGGGCCGGTGATTATTCCGCGTGGGTCGAAAGAACGTAGGTACAATGCGAACAAAACGAGTACGTCCTCTAACGTATACGAAGGAAATACCGCGAGCACGCTCGCGGAAGAGCGAACTTCTGCTCTTCCTCCCTCGCGCCGGCGAAACTTGCCCCTCGCAAGTTTTTACGCGAATTATTCGAGGAGTTTCGCTGCTCCCCCCTCTCCCCCCGCGCGCGGGCCTATACTTTTTTTTTCACCCGCGACGCTCGCAAAAGACGCGGCAGCGATTACTCCCCAAGGCCCCGCGGCGAAACTGATTTCATTTCCAGGGAGGGGCGCAGACAGACACGGCCAACTGGGGATAGCACCTGGAGTTTTCGGGTCGCGACCCACATTCGTCGCGCGCGCGCCCGAGCGGGAAAAAAAAGCCCGCGGAAGAGAGAACGAGGCGGGGAAGAGACTCGGTCGCGTGATAAAAGCGCACTTTGTTCGGGCGACGCCTCTACGCCCCCCGCCTTTTCTCGCTCCACCGCGGAAATGAGTTTGCCGGGGGAAAAAATTCATCAAGACCCCGCCGCCCCCTTACCCTCCCGCGGCCTTTTGGCCGCGCGATTATATACGACGTTATAAGCGCGTCGCGCTCGGACTTTTTGATGCGAAGAGCCGCGGCCCGATGTAGGTCGAGGGGGGAAGGAGGCTTGAAAATGGGATTAGGAGCGCGAGTGCGCGAGCCATTAAAATTGAAAAAGTAATCGCGGAGGCGGGCAGTCAATTAGCCGGATAAATCCCGAGGCTCGGGCTCCTCCGGCTTCTTGCTCTCGGATATCTTTCGCGTCGAGTTACCGCGCGGAGGAGTTGATCGACCACGGCTCGTCCGAGAGACCCTCTTCTTTTTCGTGTGCGCGAAAGCGAGCGAGCAAGCGCCGAGTGTACTTTCCAAGTAAGCACTTATCCTTTTGCTTATTTCTCTTTTCACGCGCACTCTTCTTACCTCCTCCCCCACCCCCCTTCTCTCCATCCTTCTTTAATCGCTTTTCCAGAGCTTTCCCTTTGACTTGCCCGATTCCTTTCTAGGATCGACCAACTGCACGCCTCCTTTCCTAATGAGGATGAATGGAAGATGAAGGTAGAACTGATCGAACCATTTTTTGCCATTGTAGGAGCTTAGAAAATATCGTTTTTATAATGCTTACTTTTGAGCTACAAATGAAGTAGAAAAAACATTTGATTTACTTTATAGTTTTAAAATAATGTTTACAATAATTTTTTTAAACATGAACAGCTTTACCCTTGATGACGTAACCAGCCACCTCACCCACCTCATCATCCCACCCCTCCCAAACCGCACGATAGATGCCTCTGTCATCTTGAGGATTGTCACGACTATTCTTTTTCTTGTTATTTGTTGAACACAGTAACTCCATTTTTCTTAATGTTTCAATCCCCGGCTTTACTTATATCCGTATATGCATCTCATTATCTAGTACATTCTCATCAAAGTAGTCGAGACTTCTTGGTAACGATGGTGACCATCAGATCTTCCACTTGTGCGACAAGTAAACCTTCGGTGGCATAGAAAAGTCCGACGCCTTATCGTAAAATACGTAAGATATATCGATGCATCGGATCGAGCTCTGCGCTACCACGGAAACCATTTTTCTTTTTTTAACCCTGATCTCCTCTTAACCTTGATCTCTTAATATAATGATCTCTTACACAGGCAGTCCTTCCGGATTCTGAGAATACTTGATTTACTGGCCTGTATAAAGGTTTCGTCCTTCGCTACCAAAGAAGTTCACTTCTTTAGGAATCGATTCTGTCGTCGATTATCCTTTTCTAAATCTGTACTGTTTACCGTCCTGGGCATCTGTACGACTTGACATTCGAGTTCTGAGCAGCATCTCGAAGAGCTTGCCCAGTGTATTGAGCAAGCTCACAACAATCTGCAGGATTTCGATGAATTCGGGTCTTCTACCTTTTTGGTAATCAGGATCGTTTTTCAGTTTTTCTTGAACACATTTTCTCTAGACACGTGTTCTGCAGATTCAGGAGTATCATCCCAGATTGTACATAACGATCTTGCAAACCCTTCTCCAGGGGTCCAAGCCCACTTGATCGACCTTTTTCTTCATTTTATAAGAGGAAATAAAACATCAGAAAAATCTAATGTTTGAAAATTTTTTAAATTATTATACCTGACAGTATACTATTGCAATAGTAAGTACTTAATTCGGTATTTCTTGGGGCAGCAAAAGCATAAAAATATAAAAGAATCAACGTTTATGTAAAAGGTATTTAAAAGGAACCGGTTAAAGTGAAATTTTTTTTATCCATGTATCTCAAGTTTATCCCCGCAGTAGAGTGAGCTTTTTCTATTTCCCAGTTACGCCAACGCCCGAGCTCTGCCCAGTTTATAGTAGTTTAACGCGATCTCCCGATAATCACGTAGTCGCTCGCTCGACTACTTCGCTGCGGTCACGCGATGCACGCAATCGAGACACTCAACTTTGTACGGTTTTAGTTGGTTGAAGCGTATTTATGTAAGTGAGAAAGGGGCTGGAAGTTTAATTGAGTGCGTTAAGCTACGCGTAACATGGAAAAATAATTTTGGATTTCAGCCGATTAAGATTATTTTTAATTATTCAAATCTACGCATTAAGTAATGTTTTTCTTTTATAATAGGTACGAGAATATTATTTTTACTCTAGTGCACAATTTATTGTTAAAGCAAAAGTAGAATAAAACGGCATTGGTCAGACTTACAAGACAATCAGGAAGTCGGTTCTTTATATCCGCTGTAACATTAAAATTCTCCTTTTACAAGTGAGAGGCATTAAAGCACGTATCGTAAATCGAAGTCAACGAATTTTCCTATTATCTCGGGGCTCGCTGCTGCGCTCTTGTGCTCGACTGGCGAGCCGGCACGACGGAAATTTCTGCGGATCAAATGGTGCAATATCTCATCGCGGGTGCATTTATTTGAAACTATTATGGCGCTCTCTCGGGGGCATTTTATACTTAATTTTTTTTTCTCCTCGGTGTTGCCGATCGCGCCTGTTTGCACGCCTACAATAAACGCCTGGAAGGCGAAATCGCGTAATGACGAGTTCGTCTGTTTATTATTCTCCTATATCACTGCACTTTATTACGATCATTCGCGGCTGTATATCAGGGATGAAATTTACGAGTGACGTCCCGCAGATTGAATGCGAGGAGGTTAAAAATATCAAAGTGGTCTTAGGAACGCGTATGTGCGATATTAAAAATTTAAATCTTCGCGCCGCGATTTTTTTTTTTTCGATTGAACAGTCGCACTTTTTGACAAAGGCTTTCCGGTTTTGAATAGAAATTTAATGATGGAACCGGTTTGATTTATGCGGTGTTGAGCTTTAAGCTCAATGAAAAATTTAAGTGATTTTCAGCGGAATATTTCAAAGAACAATTGTAGGTATATCATTTATTTTCAATTAAAATTGAACGCTCTGTGAATGCCAATTAATATACATTACCGAATAAGCATCACTGAATAATTTTCGATCTCGCATAAAGAAAAGAAAAGAGTGACCAGCGAAAATTTTCGAAAAAAAAGTCGAAATAGAGCCAGGACTAAAATACAACTAGGTAAGCAGATAAAGAAATATAAAAGAGCAAGGGTGGGGGGTCGGGGTTTTAGTCGGAGCCGAAGCGGGAGTTTTCATTCGTGAATCCTTTCTTGGCGCGACGCCGGCGTATCCCGCGGGCTCGTTACGGATTCCGGTCGAGGTATTGCATTACGCCCCGGCGGGAAAGAAGGTCGCGGACTCATCGGAATCCTTTGATCCTTTAAACTCGGAAATACCGAAGGTGTTGTTGTTCGACCTTTTCCCCACTTGGCGCGCGCGGATATTAAAAAATAGATGTGTTTAGCGGCTCGGGGCCGGCGCGGAATTCCGGGCACGTTCGAGCGCGGCTTCGCATATTATTGTAAATACGTCGATGCAGATTCGAAAGGGAGGCTTGTTTTTTTCATGAGCGGCTCCCCGGCGCAAAGCTAATAAAGACGCCGGGGTCTGGAGCTTTTGATTCGTCCGGTTTTGAAAGAAGTGAATTATTTGCATTTTTTTTTAGACGTGTACCTTGAATTATTTACGAGTCTCGTATTCACTGAATTCGGCTCCTTTTAAATCGATAAATTTAAATAGAGGAGAAATAAATGTTACGAATGTTAATAATAGATGCGATAGTAATGGAGCTTGCTATTTTTCAAATGGTAGTTTTATAATTGAATCATCGCTTATGACGTTCTTCATATTTTGCCATATTTTTATTTTAGAGGCAATATTTATTCGTTTGTTTTGGGATTTATTTTCAAACAAATGAAAATAAATCCCTTAATTTATACACAAAAAGTACAAATTTATTATTTGGAAGGCTCACTGCTTGTATAGGTAATGAAGCAAAGAAATTATCTGAAATTACAACACAAAATTGTATTACACTATAAATGTTCCTATTTATGATATTAGAGTGTAGCGATCTATTTTGGATTCTTTTCCACTTGAATAGAATTAAGAAGAGATGGAATTCCCTACCTTAAAAGATTTCATCCAGCCCTATTGAACCATTTAAGTCATCCCTTCAATCATTTACCTGTAGTTATTAAGTTTAGATTTAATTTTATAATCATTAATTTAAGATTAATCTTTTTTTTACTATTGTATTGGTAAAATCTCTTAACCTTTTGAATAAATAAATAAAAAAATGTAAAAGTATGGTGTTTATGTTCAAAATCGCTTCAATTTCCCACAATGTTTCACGCACGCGAAAATTGCAACTTTACAATTGTAGGTTCAAAGAAACCTTGCAGTTAAATGGCAGTCTGCAGTCGGTGGGGATAATGTAAGTTGAGTGCGCGCGAAAACCCGCGTCGAAAACTCAATCCGCGGCGTTTTAACGTACCGTTACGCGCTCCGGGGGATCCGCTGCCACTGACGTTGATTGCTCCCCTCGAGACGTCCCGCGCTCGACTTGGACGTGTCCCAGAGCAGAAACGACTTGGCCCCCACGACGTCGCCGAGACGTTATTATATGCTTTATCGGCGGATGTGACGAGAGGATTAGGGTGGGATTAGACGAGGATTAAATGCACGTAGGGGGAGATGTATCTTTTGGCCCGACTCGGAGGGTGTATTTATTCAGGGATGAGCTTTAATTGGTTTGCCCGACAGTTTTTTGATGAGCTCGAGATTACAACCGCAATGCCGCACGATTAATCAATCCTGATAATTATTAGATTTATGTTTTTAATATTTCGCCTTAAATATTTGTATAATATGCGTCTTTAACCAATTATGTGTCAATAAAAAACAAACATTTGAGAAATATAAGCATTTGAACTATATTAAACTGATTACGAAAGAGCAGGTAACGCACGCACATGAGAAAAGCTCATCTAATGCAGAGTTGCTACTGCGATATATTAATTATGATCGCCAATTCAAGGTCAAGGTCATTTCAAGGAAAAATTTGTGGTTTTTAAGAATTTAATAGAGTATTTAGGTACTGGGGAAGAATCCGTTGGTGATCGGGTTATTCTAACACTAGATTTGTGTTTAGCTACTCCAAAAACATACAGAGGTGTTCTGGAATTCTTCCTTTGTTTTTGTATCTATAGAAAATATTTTTAACGATAGATCCTGATCAAGAAAACTGCATCGAAATATATACGAATCGAATAGAAAATCTGCATCTACGAAATTTTGGTATACAAATAATAGAAACTCCTGATGGAAATTCGAAAATCTTGGATACCTCAACAAAAATGAATTTAAATAAAAAAAATTCATAAGATACCTTTACTCTTGATCAAATATTATTTTTTATTCATCATACCGACCTCGTCTGCCTCGCGCTCGCTTTGGCAAACATTTTTTCTCGATAGCTTTCATACAAACACGCAGCCGCCGCAGCGATATTCCAAACTGATAGAAGGCGGAATCTTGGAAAGCGCCCTAGGCCGATCGGAACCGACTCTTCAGTCCGCGAGGAGTTTATCGTGGCGCAGGGGCGGCAAAAAAAAAAAAAAAGAGTGAACCGGAGAGAAGAAGCGACGGTAGTCGGGAATAAAACGGCGAGGCGGCATCGCGATACGCGCGCGGGTACAGGACCGAATTGCCCGCGGCGGCCCCGGCGAAGAGCCCCGGCTAACGCGCGCCCCGGCACCGGTGGGATGCACCGTAAAGCATCGATAGCGCCGCTCGGAGGGCAATGTAAAACGAAGGTCCGAGCGGGCGCGGCCGATAGGGCCGGACTGCGCGCGCGAGGGACGGACGCCGGTACGAGTCGTAAAAAGCTCGTAAAGCGGCGACTCGCGCGGTCCCGGTGGCCGGGCGGTTATACGGCCGCGGAAGCCGGCGAATACGAGCGAGGCGTGGAGAAAGTGTTGAAGAGAATTAGGGAGTAGAATGAGCGAAGACACGGAAAGGAGCTCCGGCGGGTTCTGTGATGAGTCCGGGGCTCTTGCGCTCAGGTATCTTGCGTGGGAGGTGGAGTGCAGAATTTTCGACGTGATAGTCCACTTTGTTTCAAGTTTGAAACGTGTCATTTTTAAAGGAAAATTATTAATTATTTTATAATATCAAAGACAAACATACTCTGAGAGTCGCATATATCAGAAGATATTACCAGCAGGTGCGCTAATTCTTTATATTTTAGAAATTATTATGTAATAAATGATAGAAGTGTTGTAATATACTCAAGTTTAATAAAAATTTTATTAAAAACATAAAATAGAAAATATCTAAACTTTTTCAAAGTGTTCTGCGTCTCCTTTCTTTTTTTACTTATAATTTTCGTAAATAATAGTAATAACAGTGTACTTAAATAAATACAGTGTTATTATCGTTATCGCGATACAACCCGATAGTATAAAAAAAAATATAGCCCTCTAATAAATATTTCTCCATAAAGAACCAACCCTTATTCAGCTCCATATTAGAGAACACGATCCGAGAATAAATTACCGGAGTTCAAACGATTTTTTTGATGAAAAAGAAGGGTGAAAAAAGGACGCGGTCCTAATTTAACGATACTTTTTTTTTCGTGAACTAGACGCGCGCTCGAGAAAAAAAAGACGCCAATTGAAATGCTCGAAGCAGGGAAGCGCGATAACGACGCGTCCTCGAGGCTTCAAATCAAAAAGACACGGGGAAGGACTTCTTTTGCAAACGCAGCCTCTCGTCGGCGGCTTCGGCCCGAGCAAAGGCGGCTCGAATCGAAGTCCTATAATTAAAATTTATCGAGTACCGAGGACCCGGCCTACCCACTTCTCTTCGGCCCTTTGCGCATTAGTCTCGACTATCAATTACACTTAATTCGGTTTCCGTCTCTCTCTCTCTCTCTCTCTTGCTCTCTCTTTCTCTCTCGCTCTCTCTCTCTTTCTCATTCCCCTCCTCTACCGCGATCGCCCGCAAAAAAGAAGGAGGCGAGAGCCACCTCGGATTACGACGGATCGGCGGGCGGGTGAGAAAAAAGAAAGCGAGGGGAACGAGGGGGGAGAGAAAGAAGAGTCGCGAGCACCGGGAAGAAGAAGGAAGGCGGAGTCTGGAAGCGCGATAAAGTGGACGCTGCAACAGGCAGCGACTAGCGCGTACCTATCGGTCGATCGTAATTTAAACTGCTCCCACCCAAGGATAAGACAGGAGCGTCGTTTTTGGCAGTCGCGCGGTTCGCAAGATTTCCATTCCTATCCGAGGCAAAATTTTTGATTTTCCACGTAATATCCTTTTGAAAAATATTTTTCCAACTTTTGGATGAAAAATATTTTCAATCCTTGGGTCTGAAAAATATTATTCGAACTATTTCGTTTGAAAAATATGAAATTTTTGTCAGATTGTAAATAGTAACGATTGTTAAATTTATGTAAAAAAAGTTTGATACTTGGAAATTTTATGGACAAACTTCCTCCACTTCGAATAAAAGAGTGATGGACATAAAGAGATTCTCAAAATGTGTCATCACCACCTCGGCGGGGCTCGAAAATTATAATGTGAGTATAATAAAAAACTTCCGGCTATGTGACATCCTGAAAAAGGGACAAAGAAAGCGGGGATGAAAAAAAGAGCCAACGAAATGTCGCCAATGAGAAAAAAATTGAGCAACATATGTTTCTGAATTTTCTCTTGTCTCGTGTCCACATCCGTTGTAATTTTTTAACTATAGAAACTATTATATGAATGCAAAATGACATAGTCTTCTGCATTATGGTCAGCTCTTTTTGAAACGTTTACTTTCCATTACATTATATATTCTATTTTTTTTTAACATTAAAATTTTTAATTTTTCTCCCTTTAATAGAATAAACATTTGGTTATATTTAGGGCTTCGCAGTTTAAAAACTTAACTCCTTTTTTGATAATTGAAATAACACCTATTTTCAATCGAATGCTTTCACCTAGGTACTTCTGAAGAACATAAAATATATTATGTGTTATATTATAAAATTATAATATAATAATATTATAAAAGAGCAGTCTAATCTTTCAGTCTTTGACTCTAAATTATTATTAATTTAATATTTCGATAGTTGATTTTTAGTATTATAGCAATTTATTTTTATTTTTTGTTTTATTGTTACTTTACTTACTTTTGATAATTTAAGGGCAGTTCTACCGTGTATGTATCAAATAAAACAAAATAAAAAATAAAATACTATCAAAAATAATCATGAGCATTGAAGCTTATTTTCTTTTTTCTCAAAAATTATTTACAATAATTTATGAAAAACAATAAAAGCATAACAATTTTATGATACTCGTATCTTCAATAACATCGTAGTGCAATACAAAAAGGCAATAGTAACGAGTGACAGATTTCCCTTGGTTACCATTTTTCTCGCTCGCGCGTGCCGACAAATTTTTCCAGCGTGCACCTACACGTGCGCTTATTAGCATTGACGGCGCGTCATTCCCAGTGAAAAAAGGTCGGGCAGGCGAAAAGAGAAGCAAAAGAATTGACGGGGTCTTTGTGAGCCCTCGGACCACCGAGGCATCAGCTCGTCGTCGCGGCAATGAGCGCACGAACGGCTACCGTGGCCGGATGTCACGTAGCGTGTCAGCGCGCATCGACCGGGGAGAAGAAGTCGCCGTGCGTTCGGCCTCTCAATCGATCGACCCGCTCCCTCTTTTACTCCGAGCACTTTTCTTTCGCTCCCTGGAATTGCGCTCGCGCGAGCTTCGCACGATTTGAACCGGCGGATTTTTGCACACCGTTTAAAGTGGCCAGAGAAGAGGATCTAAATCTTTTAATAGTTTATTGAATTTTCGTTGTTTTAAGGATAACTTAAAGAAATGTTACGAAACACGCAACAAAAAATAAAAAGTTACTACTTTTATAACTACTCTAATTCGCTTGAATTATAATTTATTCAAGTGCGCACTGGAGAGCAGAAACTATTTTAGAAAGAGACGGAAATGTTTGTGCAATGTCAAATTATAAATGAAATAAAGTATGACCTTTTTATACAAAAACTATAATGTAAATTTTGTAGATTTATTTAAACATTTTTCTACGAGTCAAGTTGGAATAAAATGAAAATGATAATGAGATGATTATAAGATCTTAGCACAACTTCCCCTTAAGATAAATGTAATTGATGAATCCTTTGTATGCGCAAAGTGAAGACTATCTTTTTTACTTTTGATTAGTCAGTTCCCTTTGTTTTCGATTTACCGCGAATCGATCGTGTTTGATATTCAAATGATCCGGCCACTTCTGGAATATCAATTTCCGAAGCCCCTGAAATGAATCTTTTATACGGCCCCAAGAGCGATGACTCGATTCCCGCACTGAAAGGCGCATTTGTCGCGTCGTAATGCGTGCACGGGCCACAATGGCTTATGAGCGACTACTCGGTATTCCGCTTATTCGCGATTGCAATAAAAATTTACTACCTTGTAACGGGGCAATAGAATTTCGAGTGTCGTAAAAAAAGAGACGATTTCGAGAATTGAATAGCAAGTTTGTTAAAGCCCCTCTTTACAAAGGAGCACTGAACACTTTTATTTCCCTTTATAATAGTTTCGTAGATGTAACTTTAACTTGAATTTATAATGAGATTGTTCGACTTTTAATGATCAAGGTAGTGAATACTTTTTTAAAAATACTTTTTATGTTGCGTTTCATTTTCTTAGATACTTTTTAATCCAACGAGTTAATGCACCATAAAACAAGGTGATAATATTGATAACATTTTTAAATCCTTTTAAATTTTTTCAGGCATTATCAGCGAATATAAGATCATTTAAAATATTTTGGAACAACTCTTGGATCATTGGGCTTTGAGATCGAAGGCAACATTTAAATTAAGAAGTTTCCGTGTTCATTAATAAAGACGTAAATAGACATTGTTTATACTATCCCACGGTGGCGGTACGACCCCAATAGAAATATACATCATAGACGTTGATAAATTGAAACTGAAAAAAGGAAAAATTCGTACCACTTATTTTTCAACGTTTTATCAGGCGGATATAATCGAGTTTTCTCATTAAAACAATCCAATTGTAACAACAATTTTTTTACAAATAGCTCTTAACTGGTTTATAATTAACGAAATATATTCTTGTTAAGAGAATATAAACAGCAGATAGTTACGCGATAAATATTCAAGTTACTTAAATTGTAAAGTAAAAATAAAATTTAGAAACCAACATTTGTAGAACATCTTTCACTTAATTAAGTTCTAGTAACTTATCATTTTTAAAATATATTTTATTAAAACAAAGCTAGATTAAGATGACTAGATATAGATACATTTTACAGTTGCAGGACGTAATCTGTTTATCTAAAAGAACAAAAGTAAATTACAGACCTGCACGATAACGAGCAAACTTGTTCTTATAAAACGTTAAACCTGAAAAACGGCAACCTCACAAAGCATATTTACAACGGAGCGACGTAAAAAAGGGGGTCTTCCTTTTGAGCCGCGGCGGAGCTCAAAAATCTAAACGTATTTACCCCGGAGTGAGTTATCACTATTCGTGCTCCGCGGGCGTGTGTTCATTTCCGGCGCGAGAGACACACGTACGCGGCGTGCACACCGCCCCCACCTCCCCGCGCGAGAATATAAAGTCCAATCGGATACACGAGAGCGTGCAACATGTTTGGCTACCGCCCCTGTGTACATACGTGTACGTTTTATCCGCGAATAATGCATATTAATGCAGTCACCTTACGGTGGTCCTATCGCGCGCGTACATATACGTATGTATATATATGTGTGCCCCTCGCTCGGGAATAAAATGCTTATGCCTCCTTTATTCACTCGCTGTGCGCGCCCGCGTCTTATATCTCCTTTTTCTCCGTCTCGCTTTATACCTCTTTTCGACCTCTTACTCCCACTGAACAAACATCTTCTTCGCTCGGAGCGCCCGTGCGCCGCGGTATACATCGAGTTAAAGCGTTGTAATTTTATGCTAATGCATCGGCATTGTTACAACTCGTGCATAAAATGCATTTTGTGCTTCATTTTTTTAATGGAAAATGTTGGGCTTCCCGCTGTTTGTTGTTCCTTCGATATTTACACATTTTGATGCATTAAGCTAGCTTGCGGAAATGTAGTTCGAGCAATAAAACTGGCTCTGAGCAATTTTTATAGAACTTCTTTGCCGATTTTAATAGAACATCAAGTTTGTATGATCGTACTAATGGAAAATAAAAATGATAAAATCAGATAAATAATCGTACAAATTAAATGTATGAAAAAAACAAAATTAAAAATAAAAAGAGTTATTTTTGGATTTCAAAATTTAAGGATGGAGACTACTCGATATTTTTTGCCGATTTTTTAAATAGACGCAATAGTTCTAGAGGTACTTAATAAAAAGATCTGTGGTGCGAAATTATTGTAGGTCAATTTTAAGAAAATTGGTACAAAAAATATCTGCATCCCTAAATGATACCAACTAGGGTATTGCAAACATAGATTTTTCATGCGCATTTGAATTTCTTTACAATTACATTTTCATTTAAGAATAATCTAATTAGACTAAAATTAAATTACAATTACAACAGATATTCACTGTTCTCTAGCACTCATTGAGATTTGCAATTTATGGAAAATACTCTTATTAATTATTCAAAGAAGATTGAAGTTGGAATCTTAAGCAATTTCTTTTTATAGCGAAGAAAAGTGTAACCAGCCATGAAACTTGATAACAAGGCACTTGAACGAAATATCCCAAACGAACGCAATTTTCAAATAAACGAATCCGGGCACCGCGCGGGCCGCCTATAATATAGCTTTCTCGCATAATAATCGCGCATAATAACGCAATCACGGAGAGCGCGGCAGTTCGCCGGCGTCGCGGAAGCCGAGTTAACTAAGTCGAGATTCCCCGTCCCTCTCCTCCCCTTCAACTCCGTGTTCATCCTTCAAATCCTAAATAAACAATGGCAATTAAGCAACAAAGCGAACGAACTCGATTATCGCGCGTTCGTTCGCCCTGCTACGGTCCTCGCTGTAATCCCCCCTTAATCCGCGCATTAAACGCCGACGACGGCGGGGAATCGCATTACAAACAATTTGAATTTCCCGCGGGCACGGGGCGCCCTCTACCCCGCCGAAGGCCCGCGCGTTGTTTTGCGAACGACGTGCAAAAATAGAGAAAAGAGCTCGCGCCGCGGGAGATACCTGCGGGTTTTGAACGGCACGGGAAGGAACGCACGTGTCTGAGGTTATGTGCACCCTTTTATGCGCCTGCGGCGATCGCGCCGGTGTCGGCTACCGGTTTTTCTCGCTACCGGAGTTGCTTTTGCCGCACACGTCCCCGCCGGTTATATCGCTCGTATTCGCTGTAACTGCGACGCGAAACGAGAGGACGCGGACTCGATAGCTCGCTGAAGACTAAATTTTCTTAAAAGGACGAGTGACTTTGTTTCTTGAAAAATTCATACTTCGGTTAGATTTTAAAATGTTTCGCTAGTCTAAGAAGCAGAAGTTTAAAAAATTCAGGTCCCTCAAATTTCATATTTGTTAACTCTGTAAATAGTGCATATAGAGTGAGTCTCTGAAATATATAACTTGTGGTTATTTTGTAAGGACAAGTCTTTAATTTTTTCAATAAAATGAAATTTTGTATAATAATAAAACTTAACTTATTTTAGGAGTCGAATTATAAATAACAAAATACTATATCTACTTTATCCATAAAAAGAAGAGGCATGACTAACATGGAGTTAACATGAAAAATATTTCACTTTATCAGAGAATCATCCATATAGTAAAAGATGATAAATTTTTATTAAAAATCACTGAATATTTTTCTAATTAAACTCTCAATTCAATTTGCGAAGAAGAAACACGGCGCAAAGTTGTCCCCGCGGAGAAGAGCAACCGGATTTATCCTGCGCCGGTGTCTTGCCCACATGGACGCGCACTTTCCCGCTCACCTCGCCGACCAACCGGGCTTATATACGTCTCGCTTTGTAATTACACTTTTTTTTCTCGCTCCCGACTCCGCGCGCCTCCCTTACGTCCGCGCGGGTCACCCCCGCGCTCGGTTGACCGGTACCACTTTTTTCCCGCCCCGCGCCGCTTTTGGCGCTGTCGCGCGGGTCTCGCGGGTATATCCCGCGCGACTCCTTCCTTTTTCCCCCCCAGCCTTCCTTTTTTTCGCGCGGATCTCAGACGCGAGACTAGCTTTTTTTCGAAGCTCCTCTTTTCCTTTTCCCGGGGAGGCGGGAGCGCGCGGGGCAAATTAGCTTCCGCTGAATTCCCAGGGCGTTTTGCCGCTCGAGATATCGCCGCGTGTACGTACCGTATCTGCGTACGGCTTCTTCCCACCGCCGCCCGAAGAGGGTAGCATGTTCTTGCGCTGATAGCGCGAGCTCTCATTTGGAAAGGCTCCGGAGGGCGGGTGAGACGGCGCTATTCAACGTTAATGCGATCTTTTATTCTCCCGCGTTTTCATAATGACTTAATGTTGATGGGTTAACGTTATGAACTCGCCTAAGGTAAATTTAATCAACTTTATTATTTGCCTACTTTAAGAGGATGTCTTACGAACTTATATTCCTAATCAAGTGTTTTCTGCAATTGTTGCCAGTGCAGTAACTTCAAAATTAAATCGTTTTTTATTTAATCAAATCGCGTAATCTATCGTGATCAAGGTAAAAATGGTCAAAGTTGTGCTGATAAACCAATAAATGCTGGATCACAGAAAAACGGATTCTCGTGTTGAAAATAATGCAAGATCATAAATCATCCTATTAAAGGATCTAAAACTTTAAACATCTGTTTTTAAATTTGAAATTTCAAGATGTTCATGGTTCGTTTAATGAATCTTAATAGATATCCATCTTAAAATTAAAAAAATTTAAGTGATCTCTTCAGTAAACTCCAATTTAATCGTGTTCCTAACTTTTAAAGCTGACTGTATATCACACACAACCTTAAGAAATTCATCGTGACTAAAAAATGTTTATTAAATAATTAAAAAACAGTAACGTAAAAGATTTTACTATCTGTTTAATGAAGACATTCCGAAAGAGTATCATACATCGCGTGGAGCTCGTAAAAATTTTAGTAGCAACAGACGACGACCGCGGCTCTCGTGGAAACAACCGATCGCTCATCATTGTTCTGCTCGAGCGCACGTCGACGAGTGCAATTCGCCTTATAGCATCCATCGCGCGCGGAAGCAAGCCGAGTATAAGGTGATTTCAAGGAAGCGAGCGACACGCGACGGCATCATCGCGCGCCCGGCCACGTGACATCCGGCGGCCCGAAAAAAGAAGCGCGCGCCCACGCGACACGCTTACTTTTTGTCCCTTCGAGAGTTGCGTGCGTCCGCGGCACGACAATGAGAGGCGCTGCTGGCTATTCTTCTTCGCAGGCGGGCGACTGCGTGAGTGTCGCTCGCATGTTGCGCTTAATAGAGCCGTTTTTCGGGAAGCTCCCGACGGATGCGCTTTGAATGTGAAATTAGGTGGGAGAAATTTATAGACGCGTTAGAAGTGGGTGAGCGGGGATGCGTGTCTATGTGGAAATTCTGATCGATGTGATAATTGTTTTGGATGTATTGGATTCTAGTAGTAGAAATATTATTATTTGATTGGTTTTGCTTAAATGATGTACTAAATTGAACTAAATTGAATTCTTTTAGAATGGACTTCGTACACGACATTAGAAAAGCTGATGATGAATAGAAAATTGCCGAACCGACCAGTAAATTCTTTTTTTTTACATGAGAATTAAATTAAAGTGTACTGCCTTTAAATACCTGTAACAAGTTTTATTTTATTTTATGAATAACAAAATAAAGGATTCGATTCATTTCTATATATTTTGAAACAAAATATTACTTTTGATTTATTTCTAAGTTATCAGTATAAAATAAAACAAATAAACATTGAAATTTGCAGTAATTTTAAAAAAATCACTATAACATTAATTTTTAAGCAAAAAAATTAAGATCTTTTATAAACCATTGGTATTTTATTCAATAAATCCTCTGACAAAAGTCCGAGAAATAATCTGGCGAATGTGAAACTGACGCTTCGCATTGACCGTCAAATCAACGGCGAAATGTCCCGAACGGAAAAAAGGCGTAAGGTCGGGCAAAAAATCCCGACGTAAAACCGGCCCGCAGCGTCAGTCATCGTTAGCGTCTTCGCGCCTCCGGCAGCCGCCCCCGCCCCCCGCCCACTTCCACTGTTGTCTCGTCGAATTAATTGTTTATCGTATTATGGCTGCGCTCGAGCCTCGTCACCGCCGGCTTCGTTAGTCCCGTCTTGTTAAGCGAGCCCTGCCTACTCGCGGATTTAATGAAATGACGAACGCGATTTAATGAAATGACGGGCACGGCGCCGGCGTCTTAGAACGTCTATATGAGCCTCCGCGGCGCTACTCCTTCGCTATCCCAAAGCTGGGATGGCAAGTTCCTCGTGTTTTCAATGATCTCGCTCTGTTCAACCGATTGTTTGCACGGGATCGCAAATAGGAAATGCTGCTGTTAGGACTGCAGGTGTGCTCCGTTATTGTAATAATCTTCATTGAGGAATTTATTAATTTATCATTCATTGTTCGAAATATTTCAACGATAATAAAAATATCAAAAGACTGATTAGTGTTGTGTAATACGTCTATTTCTTCACTTACTGACATTAAATTTATAATTATTGCAATGTGATAAAGACTTAAAAAATATTGCGAAAACGGCTATTTTTTATGTTTTTTGAGATAGAACTTTTCTTCAACCGCATAAATACACGGTTGGAGCAAAGACAGTCCTAAGTCCAAAGCGATTTCAAAAACTCCACTACAAACCAAAAGGTCCTAACTCGGCAGAAACATGTATACCTTCAAACTGATTGTCGTGTCAGCACCCACCGAGTTAGTACCTTTTTTAATTCCAGTGAAGTTAGAACTATTTTGAAATTGATTTGGACTTGGAACTTCCTTCATCCCCCAGCGTCGAAATGTTCTTTTGCACAATGCCCCTTAATTTAAAAATCAAATTAATATTTTGTGCGTCATTTTTATATTTTCATAGTTTTTCTAATTAAGCTATTATCCAAACGTCGATATCAAATATGAATTGGATGATAGTCTTCGAACTAATTGCCATGAAATACAAGTTAAATATAGCCTTCATTGCTCCCGCTATCAGCATTACACAATAATCCCGAAATAAAAAAGGAAATAACGTCTGCGAATATCGCGGGGGGATTTATTGTTAACGGACTATCGGCCAGATAAGGGCGAACATCTACCGAGCGCGATAAAAATTCGCATTACACAGCGCTTAATTTCTCGCATTTCTGTCCATCCGCCCCGTAAAGACGTAGAAAAATTCGGGGGCACTCGCGGGCGTACGCCGAGGAGAGGCGATGGGAAGCCGTGTAATTTACGAGGTCGATAAGAGTCTGGGCCGAACCTTATCTCGGAGTCGCGATAACTCTTCCCTTTAACGGCTGGCGATTGAATTAAAAAATGGCGGCGAGATATCAAACGCGCGCCGCCCCCCTCGATTTCATATTTATGCCGCCGACGGAGCGCGCACAAGTCCGCATGACGACTTTGTAGATAGCACAGTTGAACGACTCGATTGCTCTATAAGTTTCCGTCTTATTTGCGATAAAGCCGAATCGTTCGTAATGCTACGATAATAAGGCCGTTGCGTAATGTTCCGAACATTAACTTGTTTACCCACGGCGGTAATGTTGTTCTCATTTAAAAAAAAGGATTATTAACTCTTATAACAGGTTCATAAAATGTTTTGTGGATAAAAATGTTTTACCTTATTAGGGTAGTTGCCAGGTTGATTCTGAATAAGCAATGTAAGTAGTATGTCTAGAATGAAACCCCACTCACCTAGAACAAATAAATTGAAATTTAGTTAATAAATGTATGTATTTTTCAATATGAAGATTATTTTATCTCTCCATACTAAATATTTATGAAAGATATTTGAGAAAATCTATTCTAAAGAAGAGAAAACTCTTCAGTAGAAGTTATGTCAGTATTTCCAAAAAAAACTGTTAGAAAACCAGTAGTTCGATGCATTTTCACCAGTAGTTATACCGATAGTTACTACTGCAGTTTATTTTTTTAGGTCGAAATTTTTTATCTAAAAAAAAAAGACGATTTGGAGCTCGGTTTGGAGAAGTCCTCCATAATTTTAATTTCAATCAATTCCGTAAAATGTTTCAAATAATTAAACCGAAATAAAAACAAAAATCTTCACATTTAGGATAACACTTTAGGACGAGGGGATATAAAGCTGCAGACTACGTGCTGGTAAAAGCCCGGGGCTAGGCTCAGGAGCGGACACTCCGATTAATTGCGTAGATCGCGTCGCTCGCTGCGCGCGTGCCAACAACGCGATTATTACGCTCCTAGGATCCCGTAATGATGTCGAGGCGCGGAGGCAAGTCAATCAATTGGTAATTAGCGGGGATCGGAGGCGAGCGTGTAAATTCGGCAGCCAACGACGTTCGGAAATTTCTGGCACGTTAATAACGGACGAGCTACGTCCACGGTAAAATCAGGGATGGGAACGAAATAGGATGTGCAATTTTTTCAGGAACGACGTAAAAAGGGAAGTGTGAAAAATCGATGTCAACTGGAAGGTTAATGGTCTCTATTCATACCTATAGCTAGAGAGGATGGGGAGGGTATGTTTAAGGGTAGGGTAGTTGGAGACTTTTGGTTGATATTCATTGATCAATCAGAAAAGGTTGGTGTTGTAACCATTGTCTCCATTTAAGTTGTTAGAATATTTTGTTATTCTAAGGTGACTGCTTTTAGAAGATGCTTTTTAGACAGTTCGAATATTGCGCTCGTTGATTGATTAGCCTATTTATTCTTAAGTATCACCATATATAAGGCAGGGTTGTAGTGGAAATAGGAGATTATCAGGGTTTTATGGTTAATTTTTTATGGTGTATCCATTACCAATTAACTAGAGTTTCTCTACTAATGTTAAATTTCTTGTTGGATGTATATTTGACCCCTTTGTATTGTAAAGAACCTTACAGACTATTGAATGTACTAGTAGTATATATCTGCTTCTTTAGAATTTATTGATAATCGAGGTAGTACCGATAATTCCTCGTAGGGAGATTTCAGTTCAATCAAATATATTAATAGACAGATGTGTCATGACAAAGTGTAAATCTCAGCTTGCGGCGCAGAGAATTGGGACACACACTACTGCATTTCTGCAGTTCAATCTCTACAATAAACATTAAAGCCATTTACGATGTCTGCCCGTCTTGCTCCATGCTATAACAATCATCATGATGAGTGTCTATAATTCAGCAGCTGAAGGAATATCAAATATCCATTCTGGTGTTAACCACCCGCGAAGATTTACCAATACAATCATCCGAAGTATACATCACGCTCACATGTGACTCGAGTCAATAACTATCACATCGAAGACAATCAAACCCTTTCGCAGGAATATCTACGTCGTCTTTCGCGATCCCCAACAACGTCAGCGCGGCTAATTGCCGATTGGTCGGCTACAAAACGGTCGTTCATCCGCGGCGAGCGCGTCTAATTACGCGCGCAACGCGAGAGCCTCGTTAAATTGTCGAGCCCGGGCCGCGTAACCGAGCGACATTGTCCCGCGCACAATGCCGCCGCCGCTTCTGGAACAACAATAACAAGGAGCGCGACAAAGGCCGCGCGGGCGACATTGTGCTGGTGCCCGAGTCCTCGTGTCTTCGCCGATGTACCCGTGAATGGAGAGGGCCGCGCTGGAAGACGCTGCCGCTGCAGCGCGTGCACACGTCGGCGCGTCAGGTGCAACCGGAACGTCCCTGCTGATGCGGCCCCTTCATCGGAAACGGAGACGCTCGCGACGCGTTTCTCGTCTTGGGATGTCTTATGGGGAGGGCTAGAGAGCTCTGTGAGGTTTTTCCGGGTGATTTGAGGTGCGGTGAATACCAATCGTGATTGTTAACTGGCTTTCTCATGTACTCATGTACATGAATAATAATTAAATGAATAATTCGCTCGTTTGTAAATTAAACGAATGTTGTAGTAAATTGGATGAAAATAATTTAATTCGTCGATTTGAACAATGCAATTTTGTATATGATGTATTTCCATTGAAATTGGCAATAAGAATCGTACAATGTTAAATAATATTTCGTCCACAGTAATCGATTTTAGGAAAAGCAACAATTACTCTGTCATTATTAATCAAATAGTCACTAATATTTATGAAAGTTTTTGTTAGATTTTATAGCTTCTGTTGTCGAGAAGTAACCCGATTCACCATTCGCCCTTCACCGTTGCACCTCAAGCCACTAGAAAACCTCATGCGGGCTGTCAATCGATGCCTCAAGAGCACGCGTGAACAACTTTCTCTCTCTCTTTACTCTGTACAAGAAATTTTTGATATCGAATCTCTCTTCCGCCCACCTGCATGGGAATGAGAGCCCCAGAAATTCCAGAGGTAAAGTGAGCTTAAGAGTTTTCAAGCTAACGCGCTAAGTTTTTATTGCTGAATCTTTTTCGTTTTTATTCTTTACCACGATAGAGTTTTACATGCGGGGTGACAGTGATGATTCGTCGATATCAAATTGATTAATAAGTTTGTTTTTTTATTTCTTCGGTACAGTGTGATTGCTTACGTCAGAAGAAAAGTTTTTCCCGATAAAGAGTCGTTATGTGCCAAGCATGATTTATAGAGAACATTTGTAGTAAATTTGAGATAAATTTATCGTCTTCGGAAAGTTTCATAAAAATCTAAGAAAGTCTTGCAAACTTTGCATACGATACTGTGGAACAATTGAATGGTGTAATATGATAACGAAATAGCAATCATTTTTTTCAGTAAACAGTTTTTTATGAGAGTAGTTTTTAAAAAAGCTCGAATATTTATGAATCAATTTGCGTCATTGCGTGAAGTGACAAAAAATTGATGCAGATAAGAGAAATAACCAAGAACTGAAAAAGAAATTATAAAAATAAGTTAAATGTTTGTGTGCATCAGTCCTAACTCAAATAATACTAGCGGCGCCATCTTCAATGGAAAATTGCAACAATCAATGACGTTGATAAAGCAAGATTTGTACTGTTCTGATACAGAGTTTCCGCAACTTTAGATGCGGCTTATTATACGCACTGCTTATAAATAAATTCACATCGTCAATGGACTAAATGAAAGACAAAAGTTTTTACACTCGCTTAAGTTACAAAAAATCCTTGTTTTGAACAAGATTTGGAAAGGGTATCGCATAAGAAACACAGGCATAAAAAGAGCTTAACAGATATTTTTGACAATGTTTGTGAAGATAAAAACAATAATTGAACCTACCAGTGATCTTCGATCTTACTGCAGGTGACGCGCGACGATCGGCCGATCTAATCGTTTCTTTCGGCCGAGCAATAAGCTCGCTGCATTCACGCATTTCCAATTAACGTTCGATCCCGCGAATATGCACACCCGGAGCACTCGGCACAAAGGAAATTCGATATTTTAACGACACAGAGAGACGATCCATTGGCGCGCGGGCTGCGGAGTCGCGCGCTCTCATATCGAGAGAGACAGAGGCGAAATGGTTGCATTGATTAGCCCGTACCGGGAATATATTGGCATAAAGGATCATAAACAAGAATGCCCGAGAGCCGCGCGGTCGGCTCGGCTATCTCCAGCGGCCATTCGAAAATGGGGCGAAAACCGGAACAGCGCTCGGGGCTAGGCGGGCGCGATAGGTGTCCGTGCGCGCCGCCGAGGGCTCGCGGGGGGCGGGGGGGCGTCGGGGTGGGATGAGTTGACCAATATCGGACGCTCGATGTAATAAACCCTCCGGCATGCCACAGATCATTCCCCGTATCCCAAGGCCACATGCGCCAGAGTCGTCGCGCTGTGTATACGCGTGTCATATCAAGGGTAATACTATGCGACGCATCCCTGCCGGCCGTCCTTTGCTTGATTCTCCAGTGTAGTTTGTATGCTTGTTAATTAAGACTGTTAATTACGATGATAGCTCCATGATTCTCCCATAGCAGCAAAACTTTATGTCTTTGTTTTTTCTTTATAATATAAACTAAGCATTTGGATAGACTATAAGCTGTCTTTTAAAAACCACACAAAGCTTTCAAAATGCTTTTATTGCAATACGAAATGACCAATTAAAAACAGCCAATGCTATTATATGCCTTTACCATAGTCTTGACTAACTCCAGCATCTTAGGCATCTATCATTTCGTCGCTCTCGAGTAAGAAGGTACCAACTGAGAAGCCGGTTGGAGAAGGTACCAACCCAGAACCCGAAGTAAAAGGTACCAATCCAGAACCCGAAGTAAAGGTACCAACCCAGAACCCGAAGTAAAAGGTTTTGATTTCGATGATACTTGGCAATATTGCCAAAACATTTCTATGAAGATTTAACTTAATGACCTTTAAATAACCTTGAAAATCTGCAAGGTGAACTCCAAGGTCGCCGTCGCGTATTCCCCGTGAAAATGTACAAAGTTGACCTTTACAGTTTTTTCAAGTACTACATCCCCGAAAAGATATCTATGTGGATCTTTTAAAATGAGACAACCAACATAAAAAAGAGAAATCAACATCAACAATAAAAGTATCTTAAACAAAATTAAATATGAACTTATACATACTTATTCATAGTATAGTAAAATCTACCTATTCGCTAAATTTAAGCGGGGAATGACAATGCAGCGCCCTTAGTGAGTCCACGGAACGCAACGACTATTACCGGCTTAAAGATCGACCTCGCTAGAAACAATTCACGAAAGAGCGCTCAAAGCCGGCCTAAGCGCCGGGCGATAAAGAAGTTGGTTTACGAAATTCTCGAGAGAGCCGAGGGGGTACGTGCACCCCCGAGCGAAAGCCGCAGGTCGCTCTGACCAAAGGACAAACGGACTCAGCGCCAAGAGACGCTGCGGTTTTCGCGTGCGACGACGTACTTCCGGACGCGGCAGA
Organism: Eurytoma adleriae; assembly: GCA_900480045.1. Lineage (NCBI taxonomy): Eukaryota > Metazoa > Arthropoda > Insecta > Hymenoptera > Eurytomidae > Eurytoma > Eurytoma adleriae. The sequence goes on from UXGC01000124.1 coordinate 114,584, forward strand.
CTAACGACGCACCCCTTATCTGCTCGGTCACGTAGGTTCAGAGGCGGAGAGGCCCGACGGTCGCCTCGAAAATACGACGACGCGATAAGGATCTCGCCGCGCGACATTCCCCCCCTGTTAATTTAGCCGGTCAGGAAGCGCAGTAAATAGAGGACCGTCGTCTCTTTTCCTCCCCCGCCTAAGCTAAGGAGACATCGTCTTTTCCGCCGGGAGCCTCTCCCTCTACCTTTTGCGCGGGCGAGACGACTTTGTATTTATAGTTGAAGGGGTCGGGCCACCGCGGCTTTATCGGCCTACCGTGAGCGCGTCGAATTTTTCCTTTTAATCGTCGGCCTGACTTAGGGCGGCGATTGCGAACTGCAAATTGTTTCCAGCCGAGCCGCTACAGAGAAAGTATTTTCGGGGGGAAACTTAGTTATGCCGCGTTTAAATCGCCGAGTTTTATTGGCTTCGTGAGATGCGACCCCAGTTTCGCTGATTTTTTCGGTCAAGAACTGTTTAAACTTTGAAGAGGTAACTTAGCTGTGATAATAATGTTTACTTTTAACGACTAGCTCTAAAAAAAGTTTTTTCATTTTCTTTATTTGTTATTGCCTCAAGTTTTTACGTGGTTATGTTGATTTCATTTTCTTTTTTAATTGTTAATTATTTTTAGGAACGCATAGACTGTCTGTGCTTTTATTTTTGTTTAAGTGCTTATACAGTATTTTAACTTTAATTTAGTGTAAAAAAATTGCAGTAAAGTGCTTGTGTGATATCACAATTTAACTCTTTATTTCCGTTCAAGAATGATGTTAGATCGTATAAAGAAAAATTCTGTTAATAATCAACTATAGATTTTATGTCCTACCTCGTCTTACTATTATATAAAACTGTGTTCAAGAGATTTTCAAATATTTAAAATATTATAACATTTATTTCAAATATAATTACCTAAATCTACTTAATTTTTAAAAAATTGAAATTTAAATTTTTAAAACCCCTTAAACAGTTTCATCCTAAAAACATGAACATTTAACTTTCCGAAAACCGTATAAAAAGATAGGAAGAAGTAAACGATCGAGAATTAAATCCAATAAACTGGCGATGCACCTCCTGCCCCCTCCTCCGACGTTTTTCCAGAAGTGCGCGCCGGTGCCGTTTATAGAGCCGCACGAAATTGCCCGGACTCTCGAAGTCCACCGGTTGAGCTCTCCACGAGCGGCGCCGCTGATTTAGGTCGCCCGAACGTGGAATCCTCCGGTAAATTCAGCTAATGGAATTTATCGCGACGTCGCGGCCGCCCGGACGAACGGCCTAGAGGCTGCGGTGGGGCGAGCGCGCGGGCGCGCCCCGTCGACGCTGCGCCGCTTATTACGCCCGGCACGGAAAACGGCCCGTCGTTTCGACGGCGCGCGATGGGCCCCTTTACGTCCGGCGATCCTCGACGTCGGCCTCATCAAAGTGAGAAACTTTCGAAGGGGAATCGAGGAAAAGAGCTGATTTAATAATTCACGGGAGCGAGGCTTTTTTTTGTTCGAAGTGAACTTGACATTCTTTGAATTTTTTACGCAAGATATTCATTGGGTATAATTGGATTTCTCTGTTACAAGAGAAGCACTAAAAACTATAAAAAATAGTGTTATTTTGAATCTATTTTTAAATTTTGACCAATATTTGTTTAAATTACAATTACTCTTGAATAGTTTTTGAAACTAGTTGTATTGAATTTCCTTGAGTTCTAATGATCCTGTATAGTTTGGATTCAATAATCCATAGAGTAAAAACAACTATAGATCCAGCTTTGAGCTGAAAGTGTGATGCACACCGGTGACCATCCAACAGTCCAGTTCTAGTCCAAGCTAATTGCCTACTAAGAGAAATAAATGTGTACACATTATTTATGTGTACCAGCAATAACTAATAAGTCTTCATTCCCTTAACCCTTCAACACAAGGTTTCAAAAATATTTTCCAAACTTCCATTTCCAATAACACTTGATCGTATTTACGCAGCTAATTGGCAACCTATGAAAAGCTTTAAATTGATTCTATCCATCTTCTTGAATTTCCTCGCCTCGATTCCCGCCGATATCCTCGTCCACATCCCGTAAGAACAAAGCGGCATGAAAAAAGCTCCAGGATAAAAAGAACCGCTGAAGAAGTGCGGGAATAAATAACGGCGAAGATCGATCGATCGCTCCTAGCGCGAAGATCGAACTTTCTACGAGAGTTCGGCGAAGCCGGTGGATAGAGCGAAAGCGTCGAAAAAGAGGGCAGGATGGGAGTAAATAAGTAACGCGGGAACTTGGCCCCCCGTTGTGCACATGCGCGATCTACCTGTATACTCCTTATAGACTGCACTTTAACTACTCGGGAAAAGTCGAGACCGCGCGCCCCGGCTCGCCTCGATAAGCGCTCCCCGTTCGGCGTGGACCTCTTTCTCTCGATAAAGGGGCTCTCTCCCCAAAAGTCGCCTCGCCCCGCCGCCTTCGTCCTTTCTTCGCGCGATCGCGCTCTGCCACGAAAATATCCACGGCTCCGCTCAGCTACTGCGAGCTACAGCTACCAGCTTTTTTCGGGGGAAAACTCTGGATCATCCTGCGTTGGCGTCGGTGAGGGCTTTTTTGGATAAATTGAATTATTAAATTGTTCATATATTTTTATTTGTTTCAAAATTAAATGAGTTGAAAAGATTCAGAAATCGATCAATAATTTATTAATTAATTTGTGCTATGTATAGACAGCTATATTTTCTGTTCCTTTTCAGGTTCTGTGAATATTTATTGTTATGTGAAATTTATAAGCCATAATTATTTACAATTGTGAACACATCAAAGGATCTTAGCAGTAATATTTTGTCAAGCTTTGAAGCTTGACAAGTTATTAGCTTGACAAATTAATATGACTTGAAGTCATATTAATTTGCATTAACAGTATTAACTTTATCTTACAGGTGTATCTTTAATTTCTCTATAATTAAACAATAATAATGAAGACAATTTTAGTAGAAATCTTTACACAGAAATTAGCGTTAATAAAATATAATTGTTACCTTTTTTCTACAAATTAACCCTTTTCACTAACTGGAATGAATTAGAATGCATGTAATAAATTATGATAAATATTGATTTTCTTGTATTAATTATTCAGAGCAGAAAAGAAGTTTTAGCGAATGTATCACAACTTCATCAAATGATACATCTCTGGGAATAAAGTTTTTAAAATAAAACCAAAGAAACGCTTTAAAATTCGCTTAGTCTTCTAGGCACATACTGCTGGTGTAGATTTCTGCAGTATAACTCGGGAAAAACTCCTAGAATACAAAGGAAGTAAGGAACACCATAAGGGCCGTCCACCCGAAGCAGTTTATAATATTTATCTCCTAATGCGCTATCCTTCATCGTACTTCTTCAAGTAAAAATGGCGCCGTTCTCTTAGTCTTTTGCAGAAAGTACATTAGTGCCTCGCTATACTTCCAATTTATTTCACGTCATCTTTGTATTATAAAAATGTAAAACTTTTTCATTCATTGTTTATTTATTTTTTTATTTATTTTTCATTAAGTTCACTTCTTATTCTTTGAAGGTTCTACATTTTAAAAATTATACCCTTTACCTCTTAATAAACTCAAACTCATCATAGTTTTTGCTTAAAAAAGATTGTGTCTTCTTTTCCTATATTTTAGAGTTTTCATTGTCAATTTGGCAGACACACTTTGCTGACGCCGAGAGCTGGCAAAATCACGAAAAATCCAGAAATACACCTCCGGTACCTTATTCATGTGAGTGGGAATAAAATGTAAATTTATTTATCGGCGTCGTCCCTTCGGGAAAATTCACTTTACTCACCTGCAGAGCAGGGAGATATTTTCATAAACCATAAAAAGCAAGGACGGACAACGAAGCCGAATGAATCGCTGAGTTGGCAGTAGCTCCGTACCATGGAGAAGTGCATCTCACGGAGCTTTTACGTAAGCTCACGTGACTTCAGTGCGTGAGCTTGAAAAAGTCAGATTGATAAAAAAATTATGTTTTTTAATTTTGATCTATCACTCACTATTATTAGAATAGATTCTATTGTAATTATATTACATACATAACAATTAAGTTCCAATAACTTTGGAATCTGTGTTCCCAAGTTCAGTCACCCTCAAATTGTCTCTTATTTTGAACCCTATAATTTCTATTAAGGTCAATTTTCGTTATGAATTATTCCTTTATGTTTACGTAGAGCTGTAGATTAAAATATTCTATCCTGTGTAATTTCATATGTCGACTCAAGTTAGGTGGCTACTTGCATACAGCCCATTACCCTTGCTCGTGATTAAACTAAGATTGAACACATCTCTAGATTCACACATTTAAGTTTCGCTTGAGGGTGCCATTGTCAAATCTGAATGTCATGTAGGTACGTTATGATTTCATGAAGATCAGAAGATACCAAGTAATTATTTTCTGAATAGCTAATTTAAATCTTTCTCAAATTCAGAAAAACATTTCTAAACAATCATTGTCGCAAACTTAAGATCATTTTGAGCTGAGATTTTTTCATCCATTAATTAAATGGCTATATTGCTGTTTACTTATCATAACATTTTACTTTTTTAAACTTTTAAGCGAATCTAGCTAGCTAGTATTAGTGTTTAAATTCCTAGTGAACCTCGCATCTATCTGCCTGCATGAAATCTTGCGAAGAGTGGATATTGCCGTGAAGAGGGTGTTGAAAATCTTGCTCGGCAGTGTCTTCATCCCACTGCTCACGTAGTATCTGGATGACATTATTTCGTCTTCCTCCCGGCTTCGGCGGATGGAAGGGAGACTGTTGCGTTTGCGAGGCTCGCGATAACCCGCGTATTGGCCCCGTCCCATCTTCTTCGCGTCGTACACCCACCGGCGCACACGTACGCGCGCGCACACGTGGACGGGGCTCGCGTGCGCCCGGTCCTCCCTCCGGTGATCAAGGCGAAATGACTTTGCCGAGGCGCTCGCTCGCGCGATCGATTTTATACGAATTGGAGTGTGAGGCGGAGATATGTATATAGCGAGCGAGGCGGACGCCTATCGCTACTATCCACGCCGCGTCATCCACTTTCACTTCAATTTCCGAAAGTTGCAATACCTCATCCCAAAGCTGCTGCTGCCTCCTGCTTCTCTGTTCATTTTAGCCTCCCTATTTTTTTTTCCTCGCCGGCGTCTGCTCGCTTCGTTTTTCACGCCGAGGTACAATGGCCTATTCTACCGTCGCGTTTATGATGCACTCATTTACCGAGGTACGGCGTAAATTACTATTGAACTGGAAACTTCGACGAGTCTCAGGGAGGAGGTGAGTTTGTTAAAGAATTCTGAGCAACCAATTAAAATTTGGTTGAACTGAATAACTTTAATCTTTGTATTATTGTATTTGCATTTATTTGTATACCTAATATATTGTTAAAGTAAGGTTTTGGTAAGATTTTTGACAAAAAAGTCGGTTTTTATGATAATTTATTTCATAAAGATCGGATGCGCCAACTACTTTTTGAAAAATGATGATATTCGCAAGTTATGCAGTAACTATGAATACACTGAATGAAATGCGCTCGAATTTTATATGAAACATTCTTTTTATTCGAACAATAGTATACCAAACTTTCATCTTGTAGGTGTAAATATTATGAAAATTTTTACTTCCACCAGATCGTTACCTTAAATGATGAAGAACTTTCGGACTTTAAAATAACCTTTTTCAGCTTTCTATTTTAATTTGGTGCAAAGTTAAAGTAATCAACCCTTGTCGAAAGCTAAAAGGTATTAACAATTTCACTCTTCAAAGCATCAGATTTCGAAACCCATATCCATTCGGCTGCTAGTTTTTCCGAGAAACGAAAACGAATTTTTCGTTGTTACCTCGTGTAACTAAAACGAGTAGACGCTGAAACAGAAACTAAACTTTTCACGGAAATCAATCTCCATCATTTCACCGCGTGCGCATAGCAACCTCCCCAATGATTTTTTCCCCACGACGAGCATACTCTCCTCACCGAGCACACTTTTCATCCTCGGCGCTCCCTCCTACATCGGAGCGCTTGTAACCGAGCGCTTTGGCGGGGCGAGCACGGCGATTAGAGCGGGGCCAGCATCGATCTCATTGACGGGACGTACGTATGTAACGCGCCCCGGCGAACGTGTCCCTCCTGCAGATCAAACGCCGCTCCCCGGGCAAAGCGCACCCTTTAAAGGTTGTTACATCATACGTTGCGCACGGGCAACACGCGCGTTCTGAAGGGGGCGGGAGGGGGGGGGGCAGTCTGCAGGGTCGCACAACGGGACGTGACGAGCATTGGCGAGCCGAGGCGAGAGAACGCGGCCCTGCATGCCAATACACGCCGGGCCTGGCAAATCAGAAACGTCAACCAGCGCGGACGAGGCGCGGACGCCGAGGATGGAGGGCCGGACGTCACTTCGCTCGGGATTTGCGCGGAGATTCAATTCGAGCCCGAGTGCTGCTGCTGCCGCCGCGAGCCCAGGAGTCGCTCGCTGCGTCCGAATTCATGACTTATGCCGGCTCCTCGTAATTTCGACTTCGAAAGCGATTCTGCTGGAGCTCGATCCTTTGATCGCCGTTCGAGTCAATGTGTGTTTACGGTTTTAGAATTTCAATTTAATTTGTTTTGAAGAAAATTCAATCGGACTGCTTGAATCAGCTTTAAATTAGTCGACTATTGTAATTATTACTATTTTGTAAGGTTACAGTGAATTTTGTGAATAATTATGAGCTTTTAGAGGACTGGAAAGCTGCAGTGGTTACAGCTTTGGTCGATATTATCCATGAACAATCCAGAATATAAAGATACCTTTTCTATGCGCTTTGTAATGAGGATGACTTACCGCAAATTCTGGTCCTATCAAGGTTAATAAGCATGAATTAAAGAATAAAGACACATCTTTTACAATTTTTACAATGAGTAACTTTTTTAATGAACTTTTACTTTTAATGAGTGTCAGAGTAGTTGTTTATCATTGAATGAATAACTAGTTTTACTAAATTTAAAAATACTGGACAATAATAACATTTACACGTTTACGTAATACAAAAATGTGACAATACAAGAAGAATGTTCTGAAAATAGCGGGTAGAGCCGACCTTGAGCTCACTTTTATCGAAATGTATCCGTGTTTGTCGTACCGGCGTACTTACACCGATTTCCACTTACTTTGCTATCCGACTTTTCGGAAGAACCTTTTAGCAGTCTCTCGTCTTTCACCCGGAGCTCTTTTCCCGCTTCTCGAGTCGCTGTCCCGAAAATTTCTCACTTTTCTTGTATTTTCATCCCGGCCGTGCCGTAGCTGCGTAAAACTTGGTACTTAAGCAAACCCTATCTACTTTCCTCAGATTGCCGTACACTTTCAGGCTTGGTAGGACAGAGATTTAATCAGCTTCTTTTTTAAGATGTTTTTAATACTTCCTTACTCGAAGAAAATAACCAATTCTGAAGAAATGAAATAATTGAAATCGTCACTGCCGTTTTATTACCACGAACAAAGCTATCGCAAATTTTGGAGTACCACACTATTTTGAGTCAGATCTAATTAAGTGTTCCCACCACGATCAAAGTCGTACGTAATAAACTGAATTACAAAATGCAAAATGAACAAATCGATTCTCTCATTGCATCAGCGGACGAGATGCAAAGTGCAACATCTAATTAACCGGGAATAAAGAGGAGCAAACTCGCGTGCACGTACCCGGGAGCTTCGGTACGTACAATCATCGAGCTCGACATCACGAAGATGGATGGCGCGCGAATTGCCAGCGACTAAGTAGGATGACACGACCTCCCCGTTCGTGATTTCTCTCTCCGTCTCGCTTCGATATCAGCGCCTCGATGCTGCGAAACAAACGCGGGCGCATCCATCATAGCGTCCACTTTGTCAGGCGGGGGTCGCTTAAATTGTATTTGCCGATTTGCCGAGCAGGAGGGAGAGAGAGAGAGAGAAAGAGAGATGTACCCGAGAGGGGGGAGAGGGAGGAGGCAGAAGCAGTACGGCGACAGCAGTCCCATAAATTCTTATTCAACGCAGAGACTCTTCCTCTTTAATGTCGCTCTTCCTTTCCGTTTCACTTTTGCGCGTGCGAGCGCACCGCCGCGAATACGCGTGTACCCTCGGAAAAGCGCATGATGAATGTGCTCTGGGATGTGTGTCGCCCTCGAAATTTTCGAATGGATAAATTTACGGCTGCGGGAAGAATTCGGATGGAGGAACGCGAAACGCGCAATCTCTGATCCCTTGCTCGAATCATGACGGTGTGGCTTTTGAATGGCGAATCAAGGGCATTTTTCATTGTTAGTTTGACAAATCAGCGAAGCTTCGTGGCGTGTACGGAGATAACAAAAGGAGCATAATAATTCAAATATTTCTTTCTTCCTTGGCAGAAGTGAAATATTTGAAATGAAATGTGTCAAACGTCTTTATGGAAAAGTAGGTACTAGCAAATGAAAGTGACAAGTATAATTTAAAAATGTAGGGGAAAGGCATGAACTGACGAAGAAGTAGAAGACAAACGGAATGGATTTTCCAACTTTTTCATAAACAAAAGAAAAAAGGATATTATGAAGGGTTGATTGGTTAAAAAATTACACGCGTGAACTGCGATGTTAGAAACTTTTGCTGGTCTTAGAAACAATAGCAGGTGAAATTGATTTTTCACATCGGCTTTAATAAACAAGTTAATTCAACAATTGAATTCGATCTACGCGATCATTTGAATCTTCCTACCCATCACATCTACACTTGCGAACTTTAGAGTCCGCTGCGGGAATTTGAAATTAAGTGACTGATTTTGAAAGTCTTTTTATTGACTACAATTAAAAATAACATTTGACAGAGGACATTTTTAAAAGAAGAAATCCATGATAAAAAGCTATGGGCGAGGGGACTACAATATTATCTCAATTGCAGAATTTATACTCGTTCCTTTTATTCGAAGCACATTACACGCAGTCCACCGTCGAAAACTACTCCCATCTTCCTCGCAGTGAAACTGAAATTTCCAAACTAGCCGCGGCAAGAACAAAGCGAGGAAAGTACCGCGACTCGGCGAAGCAACTGCGAGAAAAAAAAAGCAGACAGAAGGTAGAAAGAGAGGTGGGTGGTTGAGGGAGGGACGCCAGAAACGAGGGGGAGGGGAGGGAGACCCCTTAAACCGTTTTATCGGCAAAGTTTCGAGTGGCCGCGAGTTCCATTCCAGCTTGGCGTATATATACGCGGCGTCGCGAGCGCGAGCTCTCGCTCCTTTTTCCCGTATTCGTAATTACTTAATACATTATTAATGGACGACGGCGACTTTACATAAGCTCTCCGCCGCCGCTGAAATTTCACCAAGACGAAAAGTTAAGCAGATTGCCATCGCGGGAGGGGGAGGGTACCACGGCGAACATTTGCATACTCGTCTTTGCGCGCCTTTGTCGTTTCTTCTTCTACACTTCTCGTCGGAGTCGCCGTCGCCCTTCGCTTCTTTTTCTTCTCTCCACGCGAGCTATTGGAGGATTTTTTTTTACTCTGGGTCGCGGTTGACGCTGGAAATTGGATTAGCCGCCGTGGATGCTGCGCCGACATCGACGATCTTATGCTCCCCTCCACGGGCACTTGAAGGGGTTACATTCTGTGCCGCTTTTTTAATGCTTTCAAGAGGACAGAATAATTTCTGTGGACGTATTCGACGAGTACTGTTATAAAGGGTTTAAATTAAAAGTACATTACTTTAGAAAAAAATAAATTATACAGATCATTTTATTTAAATTTTAAACATACCACATTTGGAACAGAATAAACAGATGTAGTATTAAATTCAATAAAAATAATCTTTTACTTCCTGATAGAGGATTTTTTTTTAATTTTTATTTTTCGAGAACGATTTCGTGTATTGATGTAAAATTTACAGGGGACCAAATCTACATTTTTTAATCAAGCACAGAAATTAATTAAGATTGTTACATATTGTCATGTACATTCTTTTTTCATAAATAAGCTTTCGAAAAATATTGTTTTTGTTCACTTATGCATCTTATTTTTAGTTCAAAAATTAATATAATGGAGCAATATATCAAGTTTGAGGAAGCCACGTGCCAGTTCTTTTTTACAAAAGATTAAAATTAATTAAAAACAGTAGAACAACACGAATTTCGTCCGACGCGCAACGTCCAACTATTTCGAATAAAACCTTACACCGCGCTGCGGAGAAATCAGTACAATTGAAACTCAAGGGCAGAAAAAAGTGCGCACCAAAAAGAAGAGAGAGAATAAATGAAAGTGCAAAAAGCTCTAGCGCAAATTTTTCCCGTCAGCTCGTAAAACGCCCCGAGGTGAAGCTATGCGGCCGGGAGAAGAAACTACCGAGCGTCTCATCGTCCGTGGAATTCGTAGGAGTTTTTCGCGCCCTGGGAGATTAAGATTTTAATTGTGCGGGCCCCGTGCCCAAGGTAATTGGACGCTCCGCCTTTTTTCGCAATTTTTAACCAAAACGCGCGGCCACGGGGACGGGGCGACAAAAGCGAATTAACCGCGCGCGCGCCGCGTCGCGGGCAAGCGCGACGCGGGCATTCATGAAAAATTTAATTACGACTTTATTTGATTTCGCATTTTTGCGCAAGTGTAAATTAAAAATTCTTCGGTTTCCGCTTTTCTGCAAATTTCGTTTGCGCGACTTTTCGGTTAACGTACGCTGAATGCTACAATTAATTACTGAATCTTTTTAAATTACGTTTAAGGGTTGAACACTACTTACTTACTTTTGTTTTGTTTCTACCCTGACTTTAATTTCACGTAATAAAATAATAGGAAATTTTTTAAAAAAGAAATGAATAATGCGGACTTTAAAAATGTACTCCAAAATTAATTTTATTACGAATAAAAACAAATTATTTTCAAATTTACAAAATTTATAAACGTTGGAAAATTTAAAAGAATCATTAAGCTTTCTTCAAGTTTGATTTTGACGTTTTTTAAATTTTAATCTAGCAATTTTTACATAAAAAAGTTCATACTATTTATTATGATTTTGAAATATAATATAAAAAACATGATAATAAAACTAACAAAAGATTGAGTGAACATTATTTTTTCGAATAATAATTATTTGACTTTTTAAGAAACTTTTTTTTTAGTTGGCTGCGGTATGAAAATCAGAAAGGTTGCGAACTTTATATACCGTGCGCGAAAGTCACACACAGCGTCGTTTTATTGGCATAAACAGACGCGGGGGAGTATATAGCGCCGATTAACTCGCAAGATACAACAACACATTTCCCGGCGTTGCATGAGCACATCAGGCCTGCATCTCCCCTGTTTCCCGAAGATATACGCGCGCGTATATATAGATCGACACCGGAGCAAACTTGGCCCAAGTCGGGGCCGCGCGCGGGAAACTTTATCACGCTCCATCGTAACTCGCCCGCCCGCGCGTCTTAGATACACACGCGCTCGCGCATATTTATATATTTGCCACGAATTTCGGTTCGCCTCGAGAGCGCCCCGCTTGAATAATAGACATTGTTGCGCTGACTAAAGAGTAAGCTGAAGGTCGTCGGAAGCCGGCTGTTGACACGAATTAAAATTCCGCTAAAGTTTTTAATGAGCTCCGTGTAAACATTATTTTGTTTAATAAAAATCAATTTCGTAAACATTCAAATTTGCACATTATATTAGATAACTAGTAGTTGTTAGTATTGTAGATGAAAGATTTAGGAAAAGATTTTAGTTTTATTAGATAAATAAATGATTATAAGATAATAAATAATTATTCTGCAAATCATCGGTATAATGGAATAAGTGGATGTCTGGATTTTTAGTAAAAAATGTGGACTCGATTTTAGTTGAAAAGGAAATAACTCGATTTTTATTAAAAAAACGATTGCCTCGATTTTAACCGAGGAAGCGGATAACTGCAAATTGCGTTAAGTAGAATATTCTATTTTTTTTGACTAAGAATTAGAGTATCAGCTTTTCCCTCTAAAACCTCTGGTAAAAAAATTAAACTACTTTTCAATTATTACCTTTCTAAATAAACTTTAGTTATTTAACATTTTTAATGTATCTCGATCACTGGTAACATTTTTCAATACTGAGTGTACTTGTCCAGACTGACGTAACATCAATAACGCAGGGCCCAGAAGCAAAAATCGGCGAGGGAATGCAAGGGGTTCTTCGTCACTGAAAATTCGGGATTCCCGCCTCTAAGCCTGCGCGACGTGTCCGGCCGAAAAGGAGGAAAAAAAGGGCTACCACGATGCAGCGACGTCGCTTTGAATTCCCGCGACAAGTAGCGGCGCGTCGAGTGGCGGGTAGAAAGAGAGAGAGAGAAAAAAGTACAAGAAAGGGTCTGCCTCCGTGTGTCTGAATTATGATCGGGCGCACGCCCATAAATAAGAAGCCGAAGCCTTGCGCGCGCGCGCGTGGTATAACTCACTGGATTTCCATACGATGATAAAACGGATGCTGCCTCTGCCCCCCGATGATTTATGCGATTTTCAACGCGACCGAAAACGCGACCCCGCGGCCCTTTGGTTTGTTTTTCGCCTTGGCGGCGCGGGGGGGAATATAAGAGGATCCGCGAAATACCTGCACGCGACTGCTCCTTAGAACCTTTTTGCGCCTTGCGAAGGAATCGTCTCGTTAAAATTTCTTTGCGCGATGGATATTCGAATCTTTTTGCTCTCTTAAACCTCGTTCTTTTTAAAAATGATAATTATTCAGTTACTTATATTTTACGTCGTAAGTAATATTCATCAGTAGATATTTTTATTGCTTCTACACTGTTATTTAGGCTACCACTATTACCCCTCTGGTACTTCTAAAACTGGTACTGATACTCTTTACAATATAATAATTAAAAATAATTACGTAAACTTTCTATATTTTTTCTTATATTATGTTATTTTTGTATCTGCACCATTACGAAAGAAAACTACTAAAACTATGCAGTAGTTTGGTAAATAGTTTTTATGCAATACTATTAAATATGAAACTATCTTTTTTTTTGTATACAACATGTGAAGTGAGTAAAAATTTTCTTAGCACCTTTCCTTTTGCGAGGGAAATATAATTTCGGAATCGCGAGCTGTGTGTACGAGGCGGAATTGCGCGCGCATATACCTGAGACGCATCCTCTTCTCCGATTATTTTCCTTTCACCCTACGGTGAGCTACGGCCATCCTCCCCTTTCCACCCCGCCGCCACCGTCTTTTCCATTAACGATTTCCCGGCAGCTCCCGGTATTTCTCACGTGCCCGCGCAAGATCGCCGAGGGCACTCGAGATATACCGCGGCTGACCGGCCAATATGTTTGGTAAAATATTGATGGCTCCCCGCGGGACCGAGGCGCTTTCCCTCTCGGTTTTGCCGCCGCGCGAGCGCGCGGATGAGGAAAAATTTTCGATGAAAGCTCGGAGCCTCCCCCTACCTGCCCTGAAAAACGAGTCAGAGCGGCCGACTAGCCCGGGGATTTTGTTCTTGACGCGGCGCGAAAGATTGAAAAAGCAATTGCCTAAGATGAATTTGAATTTTGAAGGCTTCTGGAGCAACTACTGCCGATTTTATTAATGATTTTTTAGCTAGCTTTTTTATAAAATTTTTGTTTTAAGTGAAATTTACAATATTTATATTTTTGAAGTCTTAGTTAAATTCATATGATATTTAAAAAAGTTAATAAATAAAATGTTTTCAATAGTTCATTTCTTACATGCATACTTTAAAGATATTATAAAATTTTCAATAAATTTCTTTTTCCAAAAGCTAGGCATTTATGTTGCCTTCAAAGTGACATAAACATAAATTTTTATTTTAAAATGATGCTCGACACCGGAGTTTAAAAGAAACTTTTTGTTTGAAATAACGTCTTCAATTTATATGCATCAAAAGCCAAAAGCGATCTTGACATCTTGTTTTTTTCCTCCCACGAATTCGTGTAATTCACTCCATCGAGACATATTTCACCAGGGTACAACACAATGAAAGAAAATGAAAGAGGGGAAAACACGAAAATTAACTTTTCGGCGGATGAGTAAGAAATTTTTCTCGAAAATAAGACAAGCTTACAAAATACTCGCGGACCGCAGTATTTCTTTCTGTCAAATGTGCTGCTTCTTTCTCTGCCTCTTTTAAAGTGTAGCCTGCGATTATAAAAATATACGGGCGCGCCTCCCGTTAATCTCGCCTAATTCCTAGGCGCATCAGCGTCAACTTTGTTTTTCTTCGCCAGTTGCGCTGGAATCCTCATCAATTTTACTTTTTTTTTATTGCCAAGCTGTATTTTAATTTTCTGATACTATAATATATCGCAAAGTAAAAAGAATATTTAATGCTCAATCCAAATAAATAATTATAATTTATAACTATTTTAAAAAAATTAAATTTCCGGATATAATTATTTAATTCTTGAAAAGCTTCAATATAATTTAAAAATTAATAACGCACGGCTGCGAATTTTAAATACAAATTACTTAAAGCAATCTGCATTTTGTTAAAACAAAATAAACGCGAAGGAATAATTTAAATCTATAATTTAATAGATAATTCGAAACTGAAATCTTGGAGGAATATTCGCTAAGGTACGTGAGTCGCTTCCAGAGCCGATACTTTCGCGATTTTATTGCGCACATTGGCATAACGATCCGAAGTAACGCGGTGTCCCGGGCGCCCGGAGCCGTCATCGCGGCGAAAAGCGGCCGCCGTAAAAACCGCAAGGAAATCGCGTATTATACCAAATCCAAGGTAAACGAGACGCGCTCGCCAATATCGACTGGCACGTTACGCGACACGTGGCCGGTCTCCGGGCTCCGTATATCAAATGCATAACAACCCTATTACCGGCGGCCAATTGCCATAAGCCGTAGATTGCGAATTATCTCGTGCTTCCCTCTCCCCCCGCCGCCTCTGCCCTCGGAGTTCGCTCGCGGCTCCTACCCGTTAATATAATATTAATCACCTAATGATTATTAACGATAATCGGCATTAGCCGCGCGCCGATCGGCCGTTCGCAGTGTAGGCTGTTTATAAACTTTGGATTTTGTTGGGAAATTGAGTTCGACGGGAAGTTTGCCATGCGAAAATTGCTAAAAAGCCACAGCGAAGTGTCGGAAATAACGTACTGATTATACCTAATGGACAGTACTGTATAATGGCGCAATTCGTTCAAATTTATCGAGTTATTCGAATTTTCGCTTATGAAATAATTGATAAATTTCGTTTATTTGCATTTTAATTTTAATTCGATTAAATGAGCGGATAATGCAGAATTATGTACGATGAAATATTAGAATAAATTTTGAATAGTAAGGACAAAAATCCACTGCTTTTCTACAAAACAAAAAGTTATTCTCTTCACTTCACTTATCAAAAAACGTTTTAATCAACATGTCATACGATGTCTTTTTTTAAAAAAAGAATATGGTGTGCACCACTGAAAGAAAAGTAATTTTAGACTTAGATAAAGTATGCTTCGTACTTAAAAATAGTTAATTCTCTTTTCTTGTTTCAAAGTGTACTATTAAATAATTTTGATACAACAATTAGAAAAGTACTCATCAACAAAAAAAAGGCCAATAAAACCGTTTTTAAAAGATGGACACTAATCATGTCCCTCCTGCACCGCGATGAGAATAAAAACTGAATCGCCGCTAACAAAAGCGTACCCACTCCTCGAAAAAAAAAGCGGGCGCACCTGTAGCATCCCGTATTCAGCCGAGGGTAACGACAACAACAACGGTATGGCGAAAAACGTTGTCGCGCCGTGCGACTCCTTCTTTCGCCTCCTCCTCCTCGCTCACCTCTTTATCTGGCGTGGCACACGGGGCAATCTGTTTCTTCTTTTGTTAGCCAAACAATCGCCTGGGAGAAAGAGAAAAGAAAAACGAGGAGCGGCAGGAAAGTCGCGCTCGCGCGCACGCAAGTGCAATGGAAATACGCAACATCCAGTTGGACGCCTTGACCGCGAACTTGCCGCCTACGGCGCAGATGTTTTTGTGCCCCTTCCTTTCTTTATTTGCTCCTCTTACCCTCGATGTTTTCTTTTCTTTTTCGTTGCACTCGATGCTCGGTTTTGTTTTCTTATTTCTCGCTAGTGTCTCGCCTTTTTTTAGGTCATCGAGATGGTCAATATTTGTTTTGCAGTTAGTGCTTCATCCACTGTTGCGATTAAGAATATGCATATTCAAATTAGATTTTTCGTAATATAAATTATAACAAAATAAAATAATTTTATTTTGCGCGCGAGTTTCTTTTTGATTCAAAATTGAAAGTGTTAAACATTTTTCAACTACAAATACAAAAATTTTGCAAGTTTTCACAGAATCTTAATAAATAGTTATTTCTTGTACATAAAAAAAATCATTTTTACACTTCATACATTCCTATTTCATAATTCAGACTAGAATAACTCGAATTTCTTAATACCGGGCACACAAATTCTCCTGAACTTCGGAAGCGGCACGCGCAAATTTGTCGGTCGAATAAGAAGGGTGACCCTTCATGAGAGCAGCACCCGACAAGAGAGGAGAGAGGAGAGAGAGAGAGGCGACGATCCATCACGGCCCCGGCGTCGAGAGATTTGTGTGCTCTCGCGCTCGTGCGCAAATATGCGCGTTTCATTAATAATGACGAGGCGAGCCATTAATTCGCGATTTCGTCCAGAGGTACCGCCGCTGTCGAAATTTATATCGGCGACTCGCGAAAAAGCGACTGCAAAAATTTGTTCGATTGCACTCGACGACGACGGGACGATTGATGAATTATTGCGCCGAAAAATTTATGCTCGATTAGGTATTCGGAACTTTTTGCACGCGCGAACCCACAAGGACCGCCCGGCCGCGATATTTATTGCGCTCGGTGCATAATCGACGTTTGATATGCAGCTCGTACGAAGAAGTTTGGATTATTTCGCGAATGACTGATTTTATGGTCGGTACGAAAGATTTATCGGGAATTGATTAACGAAGAAGTTTTTCGTATTGATGTTAATCATGATTTATACACTTAAATTGCGGTTTTTCTTTTTCATACGTCTATTGGCAGGTTGAAAAACAGCATTGGAAATCGTAGATAACGTAGTTAATGATAAGCGTAGGAATGAAAACAAGTAAACAAGCGAGAACTGCAATACTATCTACAGTATAACGGAAAAATCAATGTATTTACGGTAGCGATAATGAAATTGCTGCATTAATTAAACGATCCACCTCTACCTCTACTGCTACCTCTACTTTTACCACATTTCCACTTTTAGCTCAAACTCTACTTCTGGATCATACTATAGCTCTACATCTAGCTCTACTTGTACCTTAACTTTAGTATTTCCTCTAGCTCTACCTCAAACAGTAGTTCTACATCTACCTTTAGCTTTACCACTACCTCAACCTTTACCATGTCCGCAAGCTCGACCGCTACCTCAGGCTCTACTACTACTACGTCAAGATCTACCACTACCTCAAACTCCATCAGTATCTTAAATACTTCAAACTCCACTAGTACATCAAACTCTACCTTTACCTATGGCTCTATCACTAGCTCTTCCTGTTAATCAATATGGACGATGGCTCGAAGAAGTAGCTGTTTCTATAGTTCTTGGTCTCCCTTTAGCTCTATACTACTAGCTGTAGTTCTACATCACTCATGCTCTATTTATGTCTAGGTTTAAACCTAACTCTAACTGTAACTTTACCTCTACCTTTGTCGGTAACTCAACCTCTAGTTCCACAGCTAGCTGTAGTTCTACGCCTATTTTTAACTCTACCACTATCTCTAGCGTTAGCTCTAACTCTACCACTGCCTCTAACTCTATCTTTTCCTTTACCTTCAGTTCTATTTGTAGCTCTTTAGCCGAACTTTTCCTGTCTTTCTAGCTGAAACTCTATTTTTAGCTTTACTTGTAGCTCTATCGACTGTCATATTTTACTTTTGAGCTAACGGTATTATTATAGACTCAAAAGTTTCTATATTTAAATCCTCCTGACTTCAATAAGTAGATATCTCATAACAAAAAGTGGATTTTTGCGTTGTTACATTTCTGAAGGATGATTATCTTATTCATTTTCTTAACGTATTAATTCACACCTTACAGCTTTTGAAAAAAGTATCTTTTACAAAAAACGAATTTTACCCCGACTTTTTAAAAGCTCAGATAAAGTTTTTATCTTTTGAAAGCCCAGATAAAATTTTTTGTCGTCGATTTGGGAAACCACGCTCCCGCCGTTCATTCAAAATTCAGGCAAAGCACGCCTCAATCCCGATAAAACGTTCGGGCTCCAATCGAAAGTATGCCACGGCGTTCGACCTAGAGAGCCAGGGCGAATCGGATTCGCCAAGCGCCGGGCTATTAAAGTTAATTGGCCTCCTTCACCTCGGCGCTGGATGTATAAGCAACGCGCGCCGTGCTATCCTCTTGAGGAACGGCGGCGCAATCGGCCGGAAGTATCGGGCGGCGAAGACGGGACGGAGGCGGGGCCCGGGCTCTCGACTCGTTCCGTGATTATTAATTAAATACCTCGGAACGAGCGGCCGGATTGGAATTCAATCAGGCGCGCGCCGTGCCGCTAAACTCGAAAGTGATTCCAATATGCATGCGCGCACGGCCACCGGCGCTTGTACGTACGAGGAGCGCGCCGCTCGCTGCGGCGTCAGCGCTTTCTGCGTATTAATGCCGAGCGAGTGGCAATTGATGCCTCGGGGTCTGCCTGACTGATCACCGGTGTACGCGCAAATTGTTAACAAATTTACGATGATAATCCGAGATTTGGAGGCGAAAGATATGTTTATATTTTACGTCACACTTTTCCTGGAGGAAGAAAGTTAGCTATTGTGCAAAATGTTCTGTAGTTCGAGAGCCGTGACGATTTTCAATGTCTAATTTTATCAAGCATATGACTTATGATGATGAGAAAGTATTTCTTATTCCTGCCAAGTGAAAACTTTTGTAAGTGGGCAATTTAGAGTTCCAATAGACACTAATAGCCCAAGCCTCAATATCCAAAATCGTTTTGTAGCACCTACGAACCTCAGAATTGTTATAAAAGTTTCTTACTCGGATTAAATATAAAGCAGTATTAATTTTAAACTTAATAAAGTTAGATACCAAAAGTGTCACCGGCTCTCAGACGACTATGAGCGTTATGCAAATGTTAAAAGATTCTGCATAATCGCGAAAAATGCAAGAAGTCCAAGCGTTTTTTCTTATGGCAAATCTTTTGAAAGGGTTTCCAAATTTTTTTCTTAGTAAATTTGAATCGAGTTACTTTTCATTGCAAAAAATTCATTAGAGAGAAAAGAAATACATTTACCAATCACCTTACATAGGCAACATCCTCAAAATCACTTTCCTAGTAAGAGTAAACAGAGATAATATAATTTGCAATGCAAGAAAAACATCGGCGCCTTACGTAAAGCGATCTTGCCTAAAATATCAAGTGCGTGGATCAGATAGTTTTCAGGTATTGCGCTGGTAAAACAAAAGAGCCTGAAGGAGGATGAAAAAAAATAACACTAGTAGGTGCGACGCGGTGGCAGTCAAAGAAAGGCGTCGAGTGATTTTACAAGACTGCCGCGCGAAGAAACGGTTTCGTGTAAGAGTGTGTACATATCTGGTACAACTCCACGTGGCTTTTAAAGCGCCGTATTTCGGTGGTCGACCTAAGCAAACACCTCGCGAGCTCGACTCTTCGTCTCTTCGGTATTTTGCGCTCATCTGTCATCTCACTTCTCTTGAAAAAGTTAGAAACTTTAAAAAAAATGCTTATCAATTTTTTCTTGAATGTTTGTATACACAATTATGACATTTATTGCTTTTTTAACAAGTTCATTTAATATTAATCATTTGTATAAATAAAGTGTAAGATTCATTCCCTTAAACACTATTGTCTGCCTTGAGAGAATTCCAGATTGGAAAAACAACTTTTGAAATTGGATCAGACGAGTCGGAAACAAATTTGGTGCAATTTTCTAAAAAATTCGCCGCTGGTTTTCTAAAGAATCCGCTGCTGCTTTTCTCATCAAATTGAACAAAAAACCAATCCAGTTAATCGACCGAAGCAATTTCTTAAACGTTCGAGCGAACAAGCTACGTTACATTGTAATAAGTTCGAATGATGTCTGAAAATTGAAAATAAATGCGAAGATTAAAAAACTAAACGGTCGAGCCAATTCCGTGCTCTCGACATTCTCGGCTACACTTCGAGGGCCGTAAAACGAAGCTGGAAATAAAATCGTCCGCGCGTCGCGGCCGGTGCGCGGCCTTTAAAGTATTTAGCGCTCGAGTTTCTCGCTCGTTCCCCGCCCATTTCCTTCGGCTCCTCGGCTTTTACGCGCGGCTCGTAAAAAAAAGGGTCGAGACGAGAGAGAGAGAGCCTCGCGGGCTCGCCCACGCGAAATGCGTTTGCTCAACGCGGCCGCAGTCTCGTATCGACAAATATTCTCATAACTCTCGGCGGCTCTCGCCCGAGACGTGGGTAAACACCGTCCGAGGAGGAAGATGTATAAACCAGAAGTCGACTTTCGGATTTCGCCTTGAAGGCGGATGCCGCTTTGCGAGAAAGAGAGACAATGGCGGCGATACCTTGAATGGGTTGCACAACTTCGTACCGGTGTGTACTTTTCTTCCGTCCCCTGGATTGCTATGTACAGTAGCGTATAGAAATAATGTTTTTACCGTTTTTTACAGATAGATTTTTTTGTAGGAACACAATTTCATAAGTTACATATATTTTTTAAATCTGCGTCAGTTCAAGATCATTAAAAATTCTACTCCAACCCCCTAAAAATACGGATAAAACGGATTATTTGATTCTAAAAATTAAATTTATTCGGATAAATCAAGTACTATCTTCTATGTACACATATTAAATAAAAAACGCACATAAATTTTAAACTTGCGTTTTGAATACATAATGAAAAAATTTTTAGTATTACAGGACTTTTGACAGGTAGTTTCCAAGACATTTTCTTCGAGTACCCTTATGGCGCTAAAAGAATGTAAAGTATATTTGATTTTCTAACGACTGGTGTAATGGATCGGTTACAGTGTCTCTTTGCTTAGCCACACACTTCTTTCTCAAGTTTACTTTGCGTATGCAAGAACTCCGCTGTTTGTTCACATTTGCGTGATCGACTTCTGTTTTGATAACGTTATTTTTTAACGCACTGGTATGGTACCTTTCATTTATAAAAAAAATGAATTTTACAAAACTTTAATAATAAAAAAAAATATTAATGAAATCGGCGCATTTGGAATACTATTCATCAAGGTAATAGAACTTAAAAATTTTAATAAAGATTACATTATAAGCTATTAATTAATTTCATTATTTATTAGATGGTTTGCACTACCCCTGCAGTACTTTTAATTATTATGTTCTTATGGACCGTAAGGACTATTTAATCAAATAAATGAATAAATGAAATGGTAACATTACGAAAAACAAAATAAATTAAACGTATATTTAACAAAAAGTGATATTTATAAAAAAAAAATGTATAGCATTTTTAATTTGACCGTAAAACTACCCCTTTGGAAAACGTAAACCAGGGGAAAAAGTCAGCTTCGTAAAAATGTACAAAAAGCGTTACGAAACGTTCGTTACGCATTCATCAATCGCGCAAGCCCGAGTCGCGGCGTTTGTCCGCCTTGTTACGCGTTTCCTCTGGCGCGCCGCGTCACCTTTCATTAATCCACCTGCGCGAGCTTGCGCCCAACACTGCGGGAGAGGCTAAAGAGCACATGGGACACGCCGCGCGACTGTTTTGTTCGCTTAATTACAATAGCAATTTCACTAATTGGGTCAAACGTCGCGCACGCCCAACGCCGACTAGCTCCGTACAGACCGAAAGGTAAGCCGCAAAATTAAGGGTCGAGCTCCCGTCAGTCGTTAGGGATCTACTCGAAAGGTGGCGGCAAAATTGCCGGCTACGCGCGCGGAAAAAATGCAGTAATTAAATCGTCTGGATTTTTGCAAATAGTTGGAACCTTCAGGCTGTTTAAGGAAATAAAATGACTGCTTTTCTATTTTCTCTTTCGCTCTCGCAGCCTCATGGTTTATTTCTTTCGACTTCTCAGGCTCTCTGTGTATTTACAAAGAGAGAGCTTTCGAGAAACTTTTTTCCTGCAATTAAAAAAAAGAAATAATAATAATAAAAAAGAAAAAAGCTCTCTTCTACATTTTTGAAATTAGAAAACAAAGATTATTATCATTTTTCAATCGGAATGTTGTATCAACTAACCATCTTAATAATAATTAAAAAAAAATTATTTAGTCAAATCTTAAGAAATTGCCGTAATTGTAAACATCAACTTATTCGCGTAGCGGCAGCGCATTCAGCAATTTCAGTCAACCTTGCGCGAAAAGACGCCAGACACTCAAAGATGGTGCACTGTGGAAGCTGCTCGTTCTAACGTTGTTTATATTATTCCGCGGCGTATAAATATGGCTGAGGAAATTTGATACGATTAATTACGCGCGTAATTAATATCCGCAAACTCCGGCGAGGGGTGGCCGCGTGCATGAAGAGAGAAGGCGAGCATGAAACTTCGACAGCCGCCGCGCGGCGCAGTAGCATCGCCCGCTATACAGGCGTAGTTATACGGGTCTCGCAACTTTGTTCTCGATTAACATCGATGTAATGTTCCATCGTTTCGCGGAAAATTGCGCAACGTTATGCCCTTCCACCTTTCCCCTGCCATTCCGCATTTATGCGCCGGCGGTTTGTTCATGCGCTGCTTAAATTAGATTGCGAATTCGCACAATTACTTAAATGTATTCATCCAACGCGTTATTTTACTCCTTAGTATTGTTTGATCTGAAAAATATTAAATTTACTTTTTGAGCGAGGAAAAATTTATGGAAACCCGTAAAAATTTCGGAAGTATCTTTTATGCAAAGTTGATATGATCAAGCAGGGCATCTCTTGTTGACCTTGACTTTGACCTTGACAGAAACCTTAAAGATTATTTCAAGGTCAAGCAGGTTTTATTAAATATGAACCCCTAATATCGATTGTTTCTGATTCTGAATGAGCGAGAAATTCACATTTAGGTGGTAGAAGTCAAAGTGATCCAAATCTCTCCTAAAAATTTCATAAATAACAAGGCGCATCTACTTTTAATTTAATAACTTTTCTGCACTGAACATTGAATAGTAGCAATGAGCGGATTTGAAGTACAATGAATGACTTTACTTTTGAGTGAAGTTTCATTTATTCAACTTTAGAACAAAATTGCTGAAAACTTTTGTGTTGTTTTAAGATACAAAGATAGATCTACACATTTTTTAAACCATAACTCTAGCAGATATTATCAATTAGGCACATCCATAAACTGTCCAGTTACTATTCGATTACCATAAGTGGCCAGTATTTGACATGTAACTGGTCAAAATCTGATTTAAAAAAAAGCTGAAAACTGCCGATTTCTACCATGATAAACAAAACAATTTTAACTAATCTTCATCTGACGTTCGCCATTAAATTCGCTAATGTCATGAACTTCACAGAAACGATCCTTTCTCGTCCGCAAAGTGAAATAACGATAGATTAAAAAACCCTCCATTATTCGCGCCAGACAAACGACATATCTGCAGTCCGCGTTAAGAAAAAAAGGAAGGTTTGCAAGGGCCATCGGGACCACCCGGTCCGGCCTCGGCTCCCAAAATACACTGTATTCTCGAAGGGGCCGGGGGGAGCCGAAGCGTCGGACGCAGCCCGCGGAACGGGCGGACTATTTCCGTTCGGGCGGCTCTAGCGCCGTGGCGAAATCGGCCACCCAGACGTCGACGGCGATGCGTTCCGCCGAAAATATTGCGCGGAAGCCGCTGAATGAAGTCTACTAATTTTAAGTGGAGATGTCGGCGGCGATACCCGACCTACGTGAATGGACCGAGTCTCTCGACGTCTGCGGGAAGTCCGATGATTAATTTGCCCTCGTCTCTGACGCTTGCCACGCTGACGAGATGCAGATTCCGCGAGAATGTAAAGAGGATGAAAAAGAATAAATAGTCACCGGGTGAAATGTTGCAAACTATATTGTTAATGGTTCTTTTAGAGAAAAACGAATGAAGATAAAATTTAAAAGTCTTATGTCTACACTATGAAAAATAAGAATTATTTGATAGTGAGATGATAATTAAAATAAACAAAAAATGGAGGAAAAGCTCTATTAATCTGTTGAAAAAGTTGACTTATGATTTTTACTACTGGAATAGTACATTTTTATAAAAATTGAATTGTTTAAAAAAAGTAAAAAAAGCATCTAAACTAAATGTCTCTACAAAGTTTATTACTACTACTTGCAAGTCGTTAGAATTTACTCTTATAAATAAGTTTAATAGAAAATGAAATAATTAATGCAATTTACATATGCAAACTATTTAAAATGCATAGAAATAATTACGTCCCGTGTACATACAATTTTTCCTACAATTTCTATTAATTTTAATTTTGCAAGTGTATCATATTGTAGGTGCATAAAATGTACTTCTGTTTTTAATTATTAAATACACCTGCATATCAGAGGGCGAAAGGTAAGCTTTTTGCAACATGAAACCTGGAAATAGTGAAAAACCACTGTCTAGTCTAGTGTGAAAAAGGAGGAGCAAGTACAGTTGCCGTAGAAAAAGTGCTATTATGCATCACGATGCTTATCTCGATAGAACGAACGCGCACAGGCTCAGTTTACCTTTTTTATTTTGTGTAAGATTCTCCTTTTTATCACCCACAAAGCATGAACGTCCTTCTTTTTCACATTTCACTGTCACATTTCCAAATAAATCCTGGATTGCTTATTACTATTATAATTATAAAGCTTCATGAATTAATTAATTTTAAATTTAAAGTAATATATGCGGTAATAAAGAAAAATTTAACTGAATTGTATTCTAAGAAGAAAAGATTTTCCATCAACAAATAATAAATCAATTAAAAAATCGTTTTAATTTGTAATATATTTAAATGAAATCTGTCGATTGACAAGAACATTTTAATGAATTTGCCAATTATAAAATTCCACAGATTCATACCGATTTATCCCTATTATCTAGCTATTCAAAATAAACAATTATTTTCGGAATATGCTAAACTGGTTGCATAAAATTTTCATAGACATTTTGACGCGGAATAAACGATTTTTCCGCGAGCAAGTCGAATCCGGGCATGAATATGAAACATTCGGCAAATGAAGATAACCGAACTTGGGCGCAAATATAAACAAAGCCGCGAAAGTTTCGCCGACTAATTGGCGATTCATCCGGGGGGTGGAAGGCGTCGAGGCGCCGTCGGCTAATCAGCATTCCGACTCCGCGATTTTCCCGCTCGGGCGATCATCGGACAATCTCGATATTGCCGCGGACGACGGAAAAACGCGCCTAAGAGACTCCGGCCTGATAAATGTTTAATGAGAGGCCGCGGCTGCGCATAAATTTGCCTAATTCTCAATGGGAAGTTCAAATGAAAGAAAGTGGCGAGTAATTAAACCGCCGTGATTGGCCGCGCGCGAACCGCGATGGCCTTATATACGCGGCCGGCGCGGTCCTAGGTAAACGAGCGAACCGCTCCCTTTAATCAAGCCCGCGGATTTCTTCGTGACTCGGATTTATCCCTCCCTCGCTCTTCCCTCTCCCTTTCTCTTTTCTCTTCTTTTCCTTTTTTTCGCGCTTCCGCTTCCCTCCTTTTTTTTCGACGTCGCGAATTTTTATTCTTCGGGTTTCTCTCTTCTTTTGAGGGAGCAGGGCGAGATTGCGATGGAAATGGGTCAGGCCGGGTCGGCAATCGGAAAATCTGTGTCATGATGAGCGGAGGAATATTTGGTCTTCAGTTGTATTTCTATTCTCCCACTGGTATTGCATATTTAATTTTTCTTACAATAAGTAGCATCTGAAAGAGGAATGTATATATTAACCTCCTCCGGGTTTGTACTTCCTTTTCTTTCATTTCTTCTTTTATCTTATCTATAAAAGGAAAAAGAATATAGTACAAATTTTGTGGATTCTGGGTCTAGATAAACAATTTTTTAATTAGTTTTATGGTGTGCTGCGAAACATTCTGAAGAATAGACAAACTATTCTGACAATAGTCTTCTTCAATCAATTCTGAAGAATAGTCTTCTTTCGTGCGTAATACAAAAATATTTGATTGTGATTTATCTGGATTCAATTGATATGAAAGTTCTATGGTGTTTCAAGTGTCTACGTGTACAGTAATGTAAAGAAATTCATGTTATCAAACCGACCTACTTACTTAATTACAACTCGTTTATTGTACAAATTAAGATAATGCAATAGCATGAAGTACACATTTTTTAAAGTCGATAATGTTAAAAAAAAGTTAACAATTTTTTTTATAATAAAAGTTTCCGTAATAACAGTAAGTTTTACAATAAAAACTATCGTCTTTCAAAGAAATTGTGATAATTTTTTCATACATTCTATATCAATATCATACCGGTTCACCTAAAGTAATTCAAAGTCCCACAAAAATGCAACGTTTTCAGTATCATTCGATTGCTCACAATAGCGCTGTCGCCAATAAAGCAAGAGACCTTTAATGATTTCCATAAATGGCTACTCCTTTCAAGCCCCCCACGTGCCGCATTCGCGAATCAATTAAATCCGGACTACCCCTGAAACAACTAAAGCAGCGCGCACACAAGATGCTCGATAACAAACCACCCCATTTTTCTTCGGCTCTGTCCCCCTCCCCCCATTTAACAATAAATTAGCGGGACGCGCACATGTGCTACTTCGCCATTCGTTTCCTCTTTTTTTTTGTCATTCCAGTGAAAATAATAAACGAGGAAGAGGAGAAGGACGCCGGGAGCGCGCGGACAAAGCCTCTTTTATATAATATAAACGATAACATTGTTGAGCCTTGCGGGGCGAGCGAGTCTCGCACGGCGGCCGGCAATATTGCATTTACATATCGGCCGGGCTTATCGGCCGCGGCGGCATTTCGACTCCGGCTTCCGCAAATTAATGAAGATAACTTTGACGTCGCGCCGCCGCTTTACCTACCTACACGAGGACAAGCGAGCGGTGCCCACGCGTATAATACTCGTACGTACGTGCACGTCGTGTGCGACAGACATTCGCGCGGTAATTGTCGCATCTTTTGTCCCTTTGCGCAGCCCGACTCTAATTACCTTTGTCACGCTGGGACTAACGAACGAGAAAGGCAAAAGGGGCCGAAGTCGCGAAAACGGCGGAGTCGATGGAAAAAAAGCGCAGTGTAACGTTTGATTTTTATGATTTTTAGGCGGAATCGGCTTTTTTGCGTGAAACAAATTTTTTCAGGTTGTGGAAGAAACGTGCTCTTTTTCAGTATCCACTTTTGATAGAATTTTCGATGCTGCAGTAGGTTTGGTTGTTCTTTTTTCAAGTACATACTTCGTTGTATCGTTTTTTGCAGCACCAGTTTTTTAAAGCTGTGTAAGGTGTACATTTCATTAATTGCATTGATTTTTTTAAGAGTTTGTTGTAATGCTATAAAATAATCTATTTAAATAAATATTAACTCAATGCCCTTTTCCATTGATTTCTTCAAATTCATTAGTCTGACTATACCCGCTTTTACTACTTAAAAAAAATTCGCTATTAATTGCATTGACTTATAGTTACTTTACATAATTTAATTTGCTTATGAAATTTCTCTATTTTTGAAATCCAATTAAATTTAACACACAAATATTCGCCTTCTCCTTAGTACCCTAAAAAAGAAAGAGCGCGCCGCCGAAAAATCCGCGCGCTGGAAGCGAGTCCAGGCGGATAAGCTGCAGCTGACGCGGGCGCATGCAAAGCCGTCGTTACGCACACTTTTATAAATTGAGGAGGAGCAGGTCTCGCGCGAGGCTACGCCGGCTTTTTCGGCGGGTGCAGCCTGCCGCGCCATTACTATCGGGCCATTGCCTTTTACGGCGACGATTCGAGCGCGCTCCCCTCCTTTCCTCGACTCCTCGGCTTTTAGGAATGTATTCGCGGCGCTCTACTGATTGGCGTTTTAAATTTCCCGGGCCATTGCGCCCTGCTACGGATATGCCACCTTCTCCCGATCGAACAGGCATTAAAAAGTGCCAGCAGGCGGGTGGAGCGATAATTTCTTCTTTTTTTTTTAAATATTTGTAGAAGCTTCTTTTATTGCGAAGGAGGTGTGGAGAGATAATGTTGGAGAACAAATTTAGGAGAATGAAATAAGGAAAGAGTATAACGCTTTTCATTTAAAAAAAAATGATAACGTTTTACATTTGAAGATTTTTTTGATTCTTTATTTCGCTCTGTAACAAATTAATAAATTGACGATAATTCATTAATGTTTTGCAATAAAAAAGTTATAATCCTATGTGATTTATAAAAAAATTATTTAACTAACGCGCAGAGTGTCATAAAAGTTCAAAATTCACTATTAAAAATTAAAATATGTTTTCCTGTCTACAGTGTGTTTAAGGTTTTAATACCGCTTGCTACATATATATAGAAATTTCGCGTGTAACTTATAAAGGACACTGATTTACATTTTCTGTTAAATTGAAAAAAATTCTAAGCTTTTCACTTTTTACGACAACTACCCTAATAAAATTCTGATGCGACAGAATGGACTTGAAAAAAAAAATATTTTTTTTCAGATTATAACCCTGTCTGGTCCCCGTAAAGGCCATCGCGTCGTCCCCCGGCGTCAATTATTTCTCGCTATTGTTTCACTCGATGGCGCTGCGATTTCTTTTTTTCACTCTCCTCCCGACACCTCCACGAAGTTAAAGCTCGCGTACGCGCACGCCTACAGCGCATCCTCCTTATTTCCTGCCTTTATCCCCGCCTCGCCGTTTCGCCGCTTCTCCGTCATTCGCATTCTACGCGGGGCCCCTGCGCGTAAGTGCCGCCGCGACAATCTATTCCCGCGCATCTCTCGCCCCGTATTTGTCCTTTTCACTTCCTCACTTTTATTCCCGCTTCCTCCCGCGCGTCCCGTTCCTATTCTGCCGGCTCCTTTCTCCTTGTTTCGCGTCCCCTTTCCTTCGCGCCTCGCATGTGGCCCTTTGTACGCGCTGCCGTAGGTGGTCGCCCGATAGCGCGGCCTCCGCCGCTCTCACGCAATGCCCGCGTGCACGTGGCATTGTTGCACTCGCACACCGCGTTTATTTATTAGGCTTTACTTTTAGCCGGCTACTTAATGAATTGAATAATTATCGTTCTCGCGCTGAAAAAAAGGAAAGAAATGATAAAATAACGTTCGTAAACCGGCGGTGCGATAATGGAAAAAGTTTTCTTAATTATGTATGGAGAGCAGGGTCAACTTATTAATAGGTCCGTTAATAATGGCTAGTAATAATGAAAATTTAATGAAAAAACTTTTTGTGCATGAATTCACCGAGTGAATGTTAATTTATTTTCCTTCGATAAAAAAGAATTGCTGCATCACAGTCAATTCCGCGATATTGAAATTTTATTAATAAGGGGAGTGATTAAATTTATAATTTCTTCAACATTTTATGTTATTAGAATAAACTTGCAAAAAATTTACAGTTTATGTAATTTACTTTAGAATTTTAAAATTTTACATGTAAAAATTTATGCATAAACCGAAGTTTTGTAAATTTTCCTCTACGAGGAAAAACATTTACGAGTTCCACGCATTTTATACTTGATAAAAAGAATGAAAACTACAATTTTGTGTATAATTAAGTAAAATACAAACTGAAGTAACTGAAACATGTTTTAAAGCAATAGATTTATTCATTTATGTTAATTAATTTTTACCAGTTTACAATTTATAAATTCATGATTTTACAAAATATTTTTATAATTATTTTGATTGGCAATCAATAGTCGTAATTTTCCCTCTATCAATATACGCGATTTAAGGGAATATAAAACACGATTAAAATCTATATTATTCTAGCATAAAAAATTTCTTTATTATTTAAAATCGAATGATTTTCTAATTATTATTTTCTCTTTTAATGGCTTGAAATTCAACAAACTGCTGGTGAAACTACTAGTGAAATTACTGACGAAACTATTGGTAAAACTACTGGTGAAACTATTGGTGAAACTTCCGGTCAATCTATAGTGAATTATTAGTGAAACTAACGGTGAAACTACTGGTGAAACTATTGGCAAAACTTCTGATGAAACTATAGTCAACTATTGGTGAAACTAACGGTGAAACTTCAATAAACTACTGATGAAACTACTACTTTCCCAACAGTTTTTTTTTGGACGCCAGTAGCTCTAAAACACCATTTGAAAATCAGTAGTTTTACCAGCAGTTCAGTACAGTTCCACCAGTGGTTTCGCCAGCAGTTCTACCATCAGTTACGACTGCAGTTTCTTTTCGTAAGGGTAACACAATCGCTACGAGCCATATAAGCCACTGCGTATCCTTAACGCTCGCCAGCCTCTGCTCGCAGCGCTAATGGAGTCGATAGCGCGGTATCTTAATATCGCGCGCGGCGGGTGCTCGCGTTCTCCCCGCTCGCACACCGGCAAACTCGGCGTGTCAACCTCGGGCAGCCGGGGCACGCCGTCTAGGTTGGCGCAGCCATCCCCGGCGCGCACACACGGATGCGCGCTCGGGCCCACGTTACACCGTCTCCGCGCGTATGCAAACGCGCGCGCCCCTATCGTCTGCATAAACGTGCACGTACGTACAAACACGTCCGCTGTGCACACGGGAGCGCGGCCCCCGTACGCGACGCGCGCTCCCCCGTATACCCGGCCGTGTGTATCCATTCGAAGACGGGCGTAAAAGCGGCTCGCGTTTAACGCACGCGCATCCGTTCACGCACACGCTCGCACTCGGCATCGAATTTATCAGCTGCAGTTACATCGAATGGCCTGGGTTACGTACACTAGTGTACGTTCAAATATATGCACACCGAGGGCCCGGTCTTCACGGACGCGCCGGCGTAAAATACACGAGGTACACGGGAAATATTTACATGCTATGGGGTCGGTGATATTGGTGAAACAAGGCTCGCGCATGTGTTCTTCTTGGAATACGTGTTTATGGGGGCGCGCGAGCCCGGGAGTAATCTTGCGCGGGAAAATATACTCGAGAGGTAGTGGAGGGCCAGATGACTTTATAAGAGGTGGGGGCGGGGTGGACGGGAGGTGGAGGAGCGAGCGCACGCGCCCCGCTGCAACACGCGAGCCGACGAGCGCGCGATGCACGTGCGCGAGCCTGGCTCATCGCCGAGTGTGTCGTTAAGGGAATGGGATTGTTCGGTGAAAAATTTTTTATATACTCGATGCAGGCAGCCTGCTTTTATTTTGATCCGACACTGTAATATGCGGGCTTGCTGATTTTTGTTTATTCTGGTGGTTAAGGGGTGTAATGCAAGTAAAACACTTTATTTTGCATTTTGATAATTTGCGAATAAAAAAAATTATTTTATATTTTAAAGATTATTAATTGCTACAGTGAGAAACCCACGTGAGTAAAAATTACTAACGTAGTTAGTAAAGTGATCACATCTTGCGAGAAGGAAAACAATTTTTACCAACTAGCTTGTATGTTTTCCCAAGCTACCCCAGTAGTTGGTAAAAATTTTGGTTTGCGCAGTTTGTGATCGCTTTTTCACACGTGGGTTTCTCAGTGTAAATAAAATCAATCAAATGTTGTACCGAATTATGAATTCTTAACTTAATTTATTCTAACGTTAAGATTAATTATAGTCAATGATTGTTAATTTACAATGTGTCTAATTGATTATGTGCATAGGTGCACTTATGTAATTTTGTAGGTACGAACATTACGACATATATAATGCGTAATTATACAGAATAGTATAAATTCATATACATTTGTAATTGAAATCTTTGAAATTACATAGGTGTAATAACTTAATAATATAAGAATATCAGGTGTACCAAATGAATCAAACTGTAATTCTTGTCTTAGGTACAACTGACCCACAAAAATTCAATTTTGCCTATTGCCCTAGTTTTTTTTAATTACTTCTAACAACGGGTTTCAATTTTTTAGGAATCTCCAATAAATAAATAATAGAAAAATTAGGAAAACCATATCAACTCACCAAACTAATATTTTCTTGAAATACTTCCCATCATAATTCCATTTTTTTGTTTAAAACAAAAATTTAACAATCGACAATGATATAAGTATCGAATGAAACGATTGTTGCTTGAAACGAAAATCTAAAACTATGAGTTGCGAATTGTGTAATAATCAATAACAAAGGCGATCTAATAAATAAGAACTGCGAAGATGCATAGAGGCATACAAGGGAAGAGCCAACAGTGCGCGAGTCGTTACTTACACACCGCAGGAAAACATCGAGCCCGGAGTTATCACGCAGCGCTCGGCGCAGTCATACACGCACACGCCGTATCGGGCCTCATTCTCACGCGCTTCTTCCGATGATTCTGCCCGGCGATTGGCGCGACTCGTCGTTTCACCGAAGCCCGTTTGCATAAACACGCCTCGTGAGACCGGTCGAGCTTTTCCGCGTCGGTCACCCGCGCCGCGAGGCGTTTTTCGCGCAATTCCGCCAGCCGGAGTAGCGATGTGAGTCATTGGGTTAATTAGAGTCCGAGAAATTGGGCGGGTTGGGACTATTTTTTTGGCGCGACACTAGGAGAATATAATTACTCGCCGGTAAGCAGGGCGTGTTTGCTGCAACATATTTTGTCAAAGATAATTATGCCAGCCGGCGCATCATTTGCATTTTGGATGAATTATGGATGCGCTGCAGAACGCGTTGTGACGGTATATTATCTTTTACATTACTGACATGGTAATTTAATTCCGTTTAGATTATACTAGCCGTAAGAAGAAACGCCGCGACGCTGAAGCGGGTAGAAATGAAATTTAATGTAATCAGAAAAAATTTTGCTTAAAATGCAATGTAAATATGCACACGAGGAACTGCGCTAAATCATATTCACAGTGCAATCGTTTCTCTTGCCGAACATACTATTTCATTTGATAAACTCAACTATTCTTTTTATTAAGAAAATATTGCAGCTTTTATGATTGCCTCTCAATCGCAATGCAGTACTAAGGGAGATAAAAAGTAAAAGGGTTGTTTATGTAATTTTAGTGACATCCAATTTTAATGATTACGAGAATTCGATCAATTTTTCAGTGAGTAACCTTTTCTTGACATCTAATGTACATGTCTTAATGATTTAGATATAAAACTGAGGCATCAGTCTTTCTACTGCGAGAAAGACAAATACCTCCAAGTCCACCTGGTGGTAAATGTACCAAATAATATGATGCCTTGTACCTGGGTTCAATCGCGTTTTAAGTTACGGAGCTGTGGTATACCATATTTCAATTTTTCATTTCAAGGTGCAATTATCGGTAACCGTATATAGAAGTAAGGTATCCCCATAATTTAAAGGAATACATATCGATTGAAATGCTTGATGTAAGAAACTCGACCATTTACTTGAAAAACAGAGTTAGAGTTGGAAAAATTGAAGACGAGTTGAATGAAACTTAAACATTATTTTCGGTTTCGAAAGTTTACTATCAGCTCTCGCTCAAGCACCGTAAAACAATGAACGATTAAATATGCGGTCATCGCATACATTCATTATTTCTGTAACATTCGTACATTCTGTATAAGTATCTACTACGTTTACTCCTCCAAAAAGATGATAAGGAATCCGAGCGGGATTACCCGGCGCACGAGACCTGGAAAATTAATAGGAAGGAAACTCGTCGGTCCTCGTCTCCTTTAGTCGAATGTCGTCGGTACTTCGCGCAGGATATTACGCCTCCCTCGCGTCCCCGAGACAGCTGCGCCGACGTAATGACTTTTTGATTACGCGGCCCTATCCCGTTGCGCAAGGATCGCAAAAAATGATAATAATCGCAAAGGCGCCGCGTACACGGGTACACATCAATAAAAATTGAGGATGGTCGAATGCTACGTGGGGAAACTTTTTTTTTTGTTAAGGAAAGCTGGTCCTGGATGAGAGAGTACGATATTGAATAGGAATTTTTTATGGTAAATTATGAGTTAACGCTCCGAGTTATTAAAAGCTTCATTTTTACGGCTTTTTTTACAGTGAGCATCGCGTCAATCCTTCAGTGACCTGAATGCACCACTGTTTGCTCACGAGGTCCTGATTCATAACTTTAATGTGAATGATTTTATTTTCTTCTTGAATAAAACAAAATCGCATTCCTTTCATCATTTTGATTAATATTTACGTTTACGAGCTCGTTTGCATTCCATTACGATACTTTATTAATTGAAAAAGAATTAAAATTGCCTTGCATTTACGTTTATTATTGATAATTTTAGTAATTTACTCACACTGACAGGAAAACATTCTATCTGCAATATCGTACGTACCTGAAAGAATTATACAGTATTAAAATAAATTTTCAAATTAACATATACTTAAATATTTTTTAATAACGAACAATGAATTTTTTAAGAAAATACATTTAAATATTATATTCGTGTAGCAGATTAATGTCAACATGCGATAAACAAAAGGAGGGTAATGTTCTAGCAGAAAAACAAACGAAGAGATTCCACAGCGGAATACTACAACGCCCTGTGGTAAAGGCTTGTGAGGTGTGAACTTTTTCTACCTAGAGCTTCGGGATATTGGATTTCCGAGGATGTGTCCGAAAAAGACGATTGTCTGGGGCACCTACAGTAAGATTGACGCCTGGCTCCTGGTTTCTCTCAGGCACTTGCAGCTTCTTTCAAGATGAACAAATTTTTTGTTGCGATTAAAGAGAAATTAGTGGATTGTTTTGTTTTCTTCCGAAATGCTAATATAACAAAGTCATACTAGAAAAAGTGAAGAGTAGCACGGTTTTATTTATTTCATAAAGAGTAGCAGGATTTTTTTTACTCTGTGAAGAGTAGCTCGTTTGGCTTGTACACTGCGAAGAGTAGCTACGTTTTTGATGATTTGACGTATTCTGATGATTCGAAGATAATTGTAATTTCTTGAATTACCGATGGATCGACTTTACCAATCATGTAACGGCGCATACATCCTTTTAACGGGATGCAAATTTCATGGATAGAAATTTACAGTACGACTTTGACATTTCCTTCATTATTTTTTTATATAAATAAAAATCTGAAAGAAAGCTCTTGCATAAGGCTTACCGCATCTAAATAAATGTATCCTCACACATATCTGCTAGACATAACTTGAACGTGTAAAAACAAGAGGATACGCAATTTCTTCCAAGGAATATATTCATAAAAATTCGTCGCGTCTCTTCCCCTTCGTCGCGCCTTTTAATGCAGATTGGAAAGTACGCAGCGCGACTGCAATTGTCATTTTCATGCGCGCATCGTTTCACGCGTCGCTCCTAAGATTACTATTGGAATAATGCCCTGAAAGCGGATTGCATTTTTTACGCCTATCCAGACGAGGGGCTTCAAAGTAATGAGTGTCTCGCGCGACAACGCGAGATACTTTTTTCAGAATAGAATATAAAAATGTCGAGTGCAGACTGGGAAGTGCTCGATTTCTCCCTATTATGCGTCTAGGGATGCTTTTACGTAAGCTTAGACTTTCCTTTGTTTCACTACTTCTTTTCTAAATGCTTCCTTATTTACTGGCACTCTTTTCGATCTTTTAAATGCTCTTTTATAATAATTATTGTTAATAGCAATTTTTCGTGATTTATTCGATATATCAATGTATTTTTTAGTTAAATGAACATTTTAAACATTTAGAAAACAGATGTAAATATGAAGAGATTTAAGAAGAATTACATCTTAGAGTTTATTGCTTTTTTTTAAAGCTACTACTTCAAACTGTTAAGTTAACTAAAAACAGAAAATAAATGTGATTTTCATTTTTCATGTATTCATATGAGAAATTGACTTTTAACAAATTCGCTGAATTCGATTTTTATTGTTGCAAGGAAAATTTACATTTTTAAAGGTGCGCTCAGCTCAATTTTCGCTGAAAAACCTGAGCATTCTACGAATTTCTCGATCAAGTTTTGTAGACCACGTGGCGCGCGTTAAACGGACCCTCTCATAACCGGGTCTCGTAATTTCCAGCTGTGCGGGAGGCACTGGGGTATCCGATAGAATAATTCGTCCGAGCCGTATTACACGATCCCGCATAAGCGCGAGTTCGAGCTTGATCCCTTCGGGTGTTCACTTCGGTTAAGTACGGAAGTACATGATCGATCGAGCGGCGCCGCAAGTATCGAGTACCGTCAAGAATATGTATGTTGAATTAGAAATTTCCAAAGCTTACCGGTACCTTACAAGGTATCGTACTTATAAACTTACCAGATGTCCAGTAGACAACACTCGACGTCAATGCAACGACTGAGAATCAATAATCAATTGCAAGTACCCGAGTAAACCCTTCAAATCATGTTTTGAAAAAAATGAAAATCTTTTACATATCGTCTGCCACGTGGGAATTAATGGTAAAAAAATTTCCCTTTTTAAGGTTGGGCTACAGTTCTATCAGACCCAAACCTTAAATCTGAATTTTCACTATAAATTAGAAATGCATTCCATAGATTCGAATTTAATGAATTAGTTGTTTATTTAAAAATGATATAATATTTTGAATAAACATCATTAAATTTCAAGAATTTGGAAAATTTAAATTAAAATTCACAACGGAATGAGACGTCAACGGCAAAGTGCAAAAAGGAAACGAAAATAATTTCAGCTCCACTTTCCATTTAGCGGCAACGTTAATACCAACCGTCTGGTGTACACCAATGGCGCAACGAAACACGAATTCATAAAACGGCCCGCTGTACCTGGGATATTAGTCGTTTCTCAGCGGGTCCCGCCTCATCTCGGCCGGTGCCTCTCGTTGAGAACCGCCGCGATGGACCAAGGCTGGATGCAAAACCGCGACGCTAAACCGAATTACAGAGCCGCGAATTAATTTCGACGGGCTTGAGGGGAAAGTGAGAAAGTCACTGGTTACCGCGAATGGACGTTATTCGTAAACGTTCGCGTTGGTCTGCAAACTCGGTGGTTTGAGCGAGTCATAATTTTTCGTTTTTCACGCCGCGCTGGGAAAATTTGTAACTGCAATTTGCACGGTTTCTTGGATTGTTAAGTGTTTCATTAAAACATTATTAAGCTTTTACTGCACGCGAAACCAAAAATTGTACTCGCTGTAAATATTCTTGCTGTAAATTTTATTAGTACTGAAAAATTTTGTCCAACTCTGTAATTGTGTGATTTTACATCATTTATTTATGGGTGCTACTTAAATAAAAAAATGATATCTGCTAACTAATATTATTATCTAACTCCACTTCTATTATCAACATCAGGTAAAGTACATCCTCTATTAGGAAATTGCTATTCATGACCATAGCATGTTAAACGAATAGAAAAATATATTTTCTTTCGTGACAACAGTGAAATTATCTATTCTTCGTATTCATAATGCAATATATCTTAAATAATAAAAAAGCAGGATTTAGTGAAAATTTACAAAAATAATAAAGTACAATTATGTTACTGATAGAAAAAACTTCATTAGTTTATTCATTACTTTTGCAAGACATATATTATAACAGTGTTCAAAATTGAATGACCTAAGTACACAATTTGGTTTATCCTAAAATACATTTATTGATTAATTATTCCCAAAACTTCAGTTTACACAAAATTTAACAGCGTAGCTTTGTAATAACTGGTTACTTTATTATACACTTATTAATTTTGGTAAATATCCTGGTAACAGCTGATCTTACAACAGAAATTTATAAAAAATAGAAAATAAGTAAAATATCATCAGTCTTCATCTGTAAATCCATCGCTCTATACCTCACTTTATCTCTGAGAAAATTTCAAATTCGTAATCAAAGAAGCAAATTATTGTAAAATACCAGACCAAAATGGTCACATCTAAAATTAGTCGTAAGAAAAATAATCAAGAATTTCTCTCACCGTACGGCGCACATCGCTCGTCCGTAACTACGTAGCTCGGCGCGCGTAAATTCGCGAACGATTCCTGCGTCGATGCCGATCGCGAGCTGCGGATGCGCGAATACGCACCTAGCTCCCGCCACCGGAGGGGGACGGATTATTATCGCGTTTGAACGGTTGAGGTGTGCGCGCACACCCCGCCGTGCCATTTCCGCTCGATTTTCATCTCGCGCCTCGCGCGTAATTGCGCGAGCGCGCGAGTTATGAAGTCGAAGAGGGAGCCCTTTGAAATCGCGATAGGGGAATCGGGCCTTTTAATGTATGTAAACGGCCTGGGGATATTGTTCCCGGCGACGGGCAGGAGGCGCGGGAACGCGCGTGGACTCGACCACCAGAGGAAGCAGGAGTACGGGTCGAGGACTCGCATAAGTGTCGGAGGATTTTTTGGGTTGTGTCGTTAGGCCGTTGGGTCTAGTGGAGGGTAAAACGGTCGCTGGAAAGGTAGAAAATTGCTTATTGTTGACTTTGCTATATTTGTTGGGTTCTACTATCTTTTTATTTGTTTTCTAGCTTTATATATAAAAGTTTATTTTAAATGAAAAATATGTTTTCAAACATTGAGTAAACAATCACCATTTAACGAAAAAATTAATCAGCGTTTGTTATTGTAAACTTGACAAAACATTGCATTCCGATATTGTACCAAAACCGATCACCAGCATTGAATAATTTGGGCAGCAAATGAACCGATACCCCGTAAAAATCAGACCAAAAGAACGAGATAATCCCATTAAATCCGACTGAAAAACGGATGTCTCTTGAAATTCGATTCCAGCTCCTTTGTCTCATAATTTTTGCAAGCTCGATAACGCGTGGCTGCGTTTAGAACCGCGACTCGCGCCCGGTAATTTATTTATACATGCCGACGCATTTATTTTGCACGAGCGCGCGAGGAAGATGGAAAAAGTGGCCCGGTTGAAATCGGATAATCCAATCAAGTCAATTATTCTGCATAAGAGGGGGAGGGGTGCGAAGGACACGAACAGAGTCATCGTCGAAACATTCCATCGAGGCCGGGAATATCGCTGAGAGAGAGAGAGAGAGACTGGCCATCGGCGAAAACCTATGATTCAATTTTCGCGCGAAAGAATTGAATTTGGCCCCGGGAATTTTCAGCTCCCGCTTGTGCGCGGGCGAGTTTCACGAGCGTTATTCTCCCCGGCGGGAGAGAGGTGGGAAAGGAAAAAAAAAGGTGCAACCGATCAGGCGCGAGGTGCCGAATCAATATTAAGCGAATCACCGGTTATCGCATCTGCTTTAATTACTTCGATCGTTCGTTCAAATTCTTTTAGTACTATTCTTTTTCCAAAACGCTGTAAATATTGAGTTTTACATAGAATTCACTCGAAATAGAATAATTGAATTTCCAAACGCCACTGTGAAATAGTAATTAAGTTAACGTTTCATTTTTGAAACTTTAATTGAAGTATCCCTTTCGAACATTTTAGATTTAAATCAACATCAGTTAAACAATTAATAATGAAGAGCAAAATTTCCAAGAGGTTTCTATTTAAAGCAATACAAGTTGACCTTCAAATGACCTCGAAAATAAATGTGCAAATTAAAGGTCAATAACCTACGGCCCCCTCCGAACCGAGCATCGTTTGCCTAAAACCTTTTTCCTGAAAGTGGTACTCTAAATAAATATTTCGGTGCGACTTTTAAAATAAAATACCTTGCAGATATTTAAACTGTGAAATTTTAAAACCATGCATTTTCTTTTTTAGGATTCTTCTTCATTTAGCAAATATTATCACGGTATTTCACAAATACATCTAAATTCTTTTGCATATTATTTTCATCAGCCCTATTTCACAAACACGTTATTTTAGAAGATTTAGCGCAACTTTTCTGCAGTAGGGATTATGACTGTATGATGCGGCTTCAATTTGTTCGCCAGAAAGGGGTTGACGCGTTCTAAATGAAGACTCTCAAAAATTTCATTCATTTCGGCTCGCGCGGCATCGCTAGAGCTTCGCGTCAAAACTTTTGGGTGTACCTATTTTGGCTACTGAAATTTTAAACAAAGTCCGGTTCATTTTCTCGTAAGAGGCTTTGCCGCCTATTCATTTTTTTTGTCTTTCATTTCGACATACTTAAGAACTTTTGCTTTAATGAAATTATATCTACTGGCAAATCCACAGAAGTTTTAAACTTATTTAGAATATCTTATAAAATGCATTCTATTGCTCTCATTCGCTCGTCCTACGAAGTACACAAGCCCGACTTGGTTTAAATTTTATTTTTACCCACAATTTTCTGATGTTTTCATCATTTTCGTTCAATAAGATTCGTTCGCCAAAGTTTCTGTGAAATCCAAGACCCGCATGGTTGTAGCATCTCCTAATAAGTACACTATTTAAGCAGTTTCGTTAAACAACGTTTGCTCAAGATAATAAACTCGATCTCGTGATTTTGAAAAACGTGTTTCCCGCAGACGCTGGGGAAAAACTCGTCGCTCAAGGTCTCTCTCGGTGACTCCTTGACATTTCTCTTTTTCTTGCTTATCTTTCCGCCGTGTCGCGTCCTGGGAAGCGTCGACGCGAGAAACTTCTGTCTCTTTCTCCCTGGCGCCGCTGACCCCGTCGACGTCACTTTCGCTCGGCTAACTATTTCACTTACCCTTTCTTCGGGCTGCTGCGCTAGACTATTTATACAAGGGGGTGGGGAGGGGGGGCTGCGAAATGTATATAGAGCGAGCGCAGGGCCGTATAAAATATTTTACTGTCCTATGCGCTCTCGTTTTATTGGCGATCGTGAGAAACTCGGCGGCACTTAGCGTCCGTTCGTTTTTTATGGAAATTGGATTATGGTGCTAAATCGAGTCGGTGATTTCTTTTAAGAGCGTCAGTGATTTACATTTTTATCGCCCACTGAATCACTTCTGGTTTATTGCAACTTTTTTCAATCGTTGAGTGTAGATGCGTTGACACTTTTAATAATATTTTCATGTAACTATGTGAGAGAGTAAATTATTTCGTATTAATTTTAGACATATTTGTTTTCATGCTTACTTTTAATATTTTATAAATGTACATTAATGTACAATGCTTAATTAAAATGTTATTAATCATGTATAGCAACAGATGAATATTTTGTTTTACTTAAAATTTAGTAGTCAATGCAACTGTAAAAAATAAAATAATACTTAGAGATTTTCTTGTAAAACTAAATTTAGAGAATAAAAAAACCTGTTTAGCAACCAAGCTGAAATACAAATTTCAGCACGTCAACTTTTGTAAGTGCGAATCTTGCATCCAATCATTGATTTGTCTTCTAATCATATTCACTGATACTACCAAAACATTTAAAAACGCTTGCGATCTCTTACCATTTTTTTTTCTTAATTTTAATTTTTAGATTTGTTACGTTCTTAAATTATAATGTAAAAGCTCCTTACACTAAATGCTTAAATAAATAAATAGCGAAAAGAGGAATATATCACTGGTAAAATTTGCCGTTTCACCCAATGAAAAATTCGTTTACCGTCAGTCGTCCCTACTGAAGATAAAAGAAGATGGTGCGGGTCGAGGGCGACGGAAGAATAAACGAGGAGGAGGAGGAGGAGGTGGAAGAAGACAACGAGGCATCTGCAAGAGACGCCGTCCCGCTTACAATGCCAGCGCTGAGATTTGCTTGTTTTACGCGCGCGTATTACTGTCTTATTCAGCGCTCGCTCGCCTGCTCGCTCGTCGCCTTTCAGCCTTTGAATAATTATCTTATTTTTCGAGCTGACTGTGCGCGAGCCGCGACGACGACGACGCCACCGACGTAACGCCGGGGTGAAGGCCCCGCGCGCCCGGGAGTAAGCAAAAACTCGAGGAGCGACGCTGTATAATCCGTGTTTTCGTTCCATTATGAGCCGGCTGAATTGATACGTCGGATTTGTTTGCCCTACGTTCTGAGGGCGAGGGAGCGCCCGGCGTGTCTTATTAGCAATTAAAAATTTCTGAATTTTTTCAAGCGACGTTACCAGCATTATTACAAAGACTGGTAGATATGTCAAAAAAGGCCTATTTTAATTTGCCATTTTTAAAGCACTAGAGTAAATTAAAAACCTGATACTTCGAGAACCTGATTCGAATAC
Organism: Eurytoma adleriae; assembly: GCA_900480045.1. Lineage (NCBI taxonomy): Eukaryota > Metazoa > Arthropoda > Insecta > Hymenoptera > Eurytomidae > Eurytoma > Eurytoma adleriae. The sequence continues at coordinate 156,584 of UXGC01000124.1, forward strand.
GAATGATACCTCGATTTTTCAGGCCCTAGATAAATTTATCTCACTCTGGTACTCTAAAACAGCAAATTAAAATAGATTCTTTTTTAAGATAAGCTAGTCTTCAAGGAAGCGACGAGTATAAATGTCTTCACGTTGAAGATTGACAGACAATGAAAACCTAGTGTAAAACTTGTTTTTTGGTGGAGAGTGGAGCATAAACTAACTTTTACCGCTTTTCAACTTGGCAAAACGAATTGCAGTTCGACAAGAGGATTTTAAAAAAAAAAGAGGACACCTCGACCAATCCGCATTTCGAAATAAAAACGATTTCTCGCGACTAGCCAGTAAATTCTGTATACCCCCTCTTTTACTCCCGCGGGAGTCGACCGATGAAAAATTCATTTCGCCCATCCTAAAAATTTTTACAACTCCCGCGCAATATACTAGCAAAATTAAATTTTATCTCATCGGGACAAGAGTCGATATAAAAGTCAATCTTCGGGGCCGACTCGTATTTTTCCGCTCGCCCGGCGCCTCATCCTGGCCTTTTTATCTCGCTTTTTATGGTAACTCGAGGAAACGCCCTCGGCTTTCAATTTCGATGGGCGCTGGTCAGCGTGAAAATCATTGGATGCGTCGCCGCGCGCCGAGTCACCCGAGCGTCGCAAGTCTGCAGGGGCAGGAGACGCCAAGCAAAATCGATGCGGAACAGCCAAGGTTCAAACGTTTCTCAATTTTTCAATCGAGTTCAATTTTTTTTGCTTTAACTGATTTTCTAACATAAGTGGTTAAAGGATGGACGCAGTTTGTTTTTAAATTTAATTTGAGTTAATGTGTTGCTCGTTCGATAATGTTACTGACCTAATTAAAATCAATCGATTTGTAGAGGGCATAATATTAAACTTTTGCTATATGGACATTTTTTTAATTAAGGAGAATCTGTTATGAAAAATGTAGATTGCAAAATTCTGATTTATTTTAATTAATTGAAATATTCTGTTGATAAATTTATTTCTATACGAGTACTAATTTATTTAATAAATTTTGATTTATGATACTCCCTTTTTAAATCCGTACTTTTTTTATTACTTAGTAATAAGTAGTTTCAGATAAAACTCATTTAATGCTTTAATTTAGGTAAATGTATAAAGTACATTTGTTAATTTCCTCATCGCTATATTTCAGCGCAGTAAAAGTGACTTAGCCTGTTGATTTACATCATTTTGCTTTGGGGATAGGAGTTTAAAAGCCTAAGCCGCTATTCTCTCAGACCGCGAAAACCGCTAAATGGACTGAAGCGAGGCCCTCGTAATGCCAACTGTTCCCCGCATTTCATTGTTCTTCGGACGTTCCCGGGGTGATTTCAAGTTTCCAAGTTCTAATCGTTGAGTACACTTTCTTTGTTGGACGACGAATTTCCTCTCGAACTATAATCACGTTAACTGCATTTGCTCGAAATCACTGACCGAAATCAGTGTCAACTTTGCCTTTTCATTTATGTAATGGAAAAACGCTAACATATATTTCCTAATGAGTGGACGGTATTAACTTTTATAATCAAATAGGTTGGTAAGACGCAAATTTTTTCATTTTTTAATACAACGTGGTAATAATTTTATGAAAAAATTAATGGAAACAAATTTTTAATTTTAATTTTGAAAAAAAATTCGATAATTAATGAAGTATTTCGTTGAACAATATATTAATGCTTCCTGTGTTTGTATCAAAAGGTGATTTCATTTTTTTAATAAGAATGCAATTTGCGAACGTCACGCATTAGAGGTATTGTTATGAATAATTATATTATACAATAAAATAAATATTCGCCATTTTTATGTTCTTGGATACTTCAGTACCTAGAAGCAATTATTTTAAACTATTTTCAACGAGGTTATAGTTTCCTTTTTGAATGAAACACTATTCTTAGATTTTTTTTATTAGTTTTCTGTTCGGAGAAGCAGACAAAAATGCTAATGATCCACGAAGTTAATTAGTCCACGCAGAGGCCGCCTCTTTACATGTATAATGTTCGGACCTCCTCATTGACTACTAGTCAATATTCGCGAGCTCAGCGGTTGTGTAGTTGAGCAACGATGAAAATGCAAAACAATTTGATAGGCGTACCGATACGAGAAAAAAGAAGAAAATCTGGCATCAAGACTTTTTTCATTTTTAAAAATTTAACAGAAGATATGATTATTATTTATTCAACTGCAGATTTTGCTAAATAAAATGTTGATTTTGAACCAAAGTATTTTTCGTAAAATGTACGGAAGTAGACACACATGTATACGTTGACTTTCAGCCCCCCTATTTTTTTTTTTAATTAAAAAGCGCAACGATTAAGGACTATTCTAATTTTTCATCAACAACAATATATTTACTTAAAGCGGCGCTTGAAATTAAAGGCATTGAATTACAAGAGGAGCGTCCAGCGCGGGCCGTAAAAAGCTAATTCTGTTTGTATTTTTAGAGTCTGTAAAAAAGTTTACTGCAGTCCACCCTTAAGGAACTCGCTCGATCCACCGTCGGAGCCGTCGGCTCGCGAAACCGGCTTACGGCGCCCGGTTTTTCTCCGCGCCTCCGAGACAATGACCTCGTTAAGGCCTTCGGAAAAATTGGCCGCGCATTACGAGCCCCTCCGCGAGGAAAAATAAAAAGGGCCCCGCGCGCGCGCGTGTGTGCGTTACACGCGTAACGATGCGCTGAGAAACGGCGGGGGGAGAAAAGTCCGCTCGGGCATCCCGCGACACCTTATTAAGGGCAAAAACCCGAGGACCGCGGCTTAGCCGCAATTATGATAATGTATGCTGATTGAATCGTCGGCGCGCGGGCACTTATGAAACGAGTGATTTAAATTCAACGACGCGCCGTGTAATTGAAAAAGGCCCTGTGTACGCGCGCTGGCAGTGAACCAAAAAAAAAAAATTGGACGCTCCGACAATGCGCGCCGCAAGGTGCGCTCGCACCATCTCTCATAAGCGAGACAGAAAGAAAAGAGAGAGGGAGGGAGATGTAGATTCTGTTTAAATTCAAATTTTATACATCGATGTTGATTTTTTGGCACTCATTTAATGAGCTGGAAAATTTATGGGCTAGTAAATCTTCAGGGTGATCGAAGATCGCCAGCGCTTCTGAATATCCTTCGCGGTGGAATATTGTTTAATTAAGAGTGCACAGTGAGAAGAAAATGGACAATTTTAAAATTTGATTTTACTCGTCTTTTGTTCTTTTAATGATAAATTTAATGATAAATGAAAATTATCCACGAATGTAGCTCATGTTCATGTTAACACACTCATACAGATTATCGTCTTCAAATTATTCACAGAGTGATCCAAAAAACTGGTTTATCCTTGCAATTTCATAAAAACGGATTTTATACAAAAATAAAAAATACTTCCATCAAAAGTTTTAGGGTACAAAAATATGCACCTCACAGTGACCATGAATTTGATCTTGACCTTCATTTTCAAGCTCAATTGAAGGTCAATTTGAGTTTTTAACAGGAATCCTTATTTTTGACATCAAATTCTGAAAGAACGGGAAATTTGACATTAGCTGACTCTTCAATGGACCTTGAAAATTGCGATTAAGATCAAATTCAATACCACGGTGAGATGCATCTTTCTGAACCCTACAACTTTTCTCTAAAGTATTTTGTTTCATATATCATGCATATTTACGAAATTACAGGGGTATCCTTTTGGATCACTTTCTATATACTCCACTTGATCTTCCATACAAATAAACAATCCAATAAAATTAAAATATGACTATAATATTCCACTCAACGTATATCTACCCATAAAATTCCTAAACAGTTGAAAATTAAACAGTTTGCTCAAAGATGAGAAACTCAGGGATCGGGAGTACCGAAATCGAAGCCATTAAGAAGTTCCCAAACTTGAAACTCGCGCAAACAAGTCGCGCGTGGCGTCCATCGTGGCCCGGGCACGAGTTCGCAAGCGACGTACCGAAGTAGTCCCGGATACTTACGATTATTACCGCCTCCGCCGATTTGCCCCGTCGGCATGTGCATCCGTCTCCCTTCGCGCGGTACTTAATGGTCGCAGTTTCCCCCGAGCCATTGGAAGATGAGATAGGAATGCTGCTCGCGACGTCTGCACATGCACGCGATGGAATTTTATGTATTGTTTGCTCCGGCACTCCGCCAGGGTGTGCGTAGCTGCGTGAGTGGTATCCGAAGACGCTCCCCGGATGACGATGTCGTTATGACAAAAATGTGGAGGAAACTTTCCTCGGCTTACTCGTTTTCAAGCGGTTTGTGTTAATTTCTTTGGGTGAAAGGTTAATAATTTATTTACCGAAAATTGTATTTAGTCGTTTCCTTTATTTTAAAATATGTTATTTAAAATGTTAATATTTTAATGAATATCATTCTTATCATCCCTGGTAGAAATCGCCTAAATGTAAACAGATATAAACTATATTTTAGCCATAAACTGGCGAGTTAATGTTTAGTGGGTACAAAATGACCAGTAAATGGCCACGAATAATGCGCGATTTCTACCATTTATAGCAACCGCAATTGTTAACAGTGTCTCTCATGTAATGTTAGGATGATCTTGTATGATGCGTTACTTTTGATATTTGGTTGTCTTCTTTGGTTGGATTTGTATGACAGTTTATTATTCGAGTATTTAAATCTTTATATTATAGTTTTGTCATATTAGATTTATGTACAAATTCAAAGCGTTTAAATACAAATTTATATATTTGACATTAGATAAGAAATTTTGTTTTTATAAAAAGATATTAAAAATTATAAAAAATTTAAAATCTACTACCTTCGTTAAACTTTATTTTTTAGTAAAATCATCAGAAAATAAAATTTATAAATTTAAATAATTACTTTTTTTACTGCTCTTTTTTCTCTGATGGAGTTCGTAGTATCAGAAATTACAGGAGCAGAAAAAAATTAAAACATAGAGATAGCAGAGGGTGAAATCCCCATAGGAGGAAAAAAAGATCCGCCGTGGAGCCAATAAAGACGATACAAACGAGCTCATTATGCGAAGAAACGGGCGGTTTCTTTCGAACGGCAACAGGAACGAATTACAATTTCGCTCCCTGGCTTTTTTCCTCCGCCGCTCGGGCGCGGGCATTTTCCAAATCTCCCGCTCCTCTTGTACAATCGTTACACGGGCAATTAAGATAAAGGGAATTCGCTGTGACATAAGATGTCGCGACTGCCAAAAAAGTCTATATGCTCTAATAATATGTTAATGCATTTCTTCTTTTACAGTTGTTTAATTCTGTTCTTATCTTACATGTATCTTACAAATTATGTTATTAATATCGATTTTAGAACGAACAGAAGCCAATTTTCACAGTAAATAATTGTACACCATACAACATTAATCTTATGAATCAGAGTTTACCCGCTAAAGTTGAATTAGTGAAAAATCACTAAAATTAGTGGAACTTGTTCCACTAATCACTGAATAGTGGAGCACTTTTCACTATTTTTTAGAGAAATTCCAGCAACTGTAGTGATTTTTCACTAATTCAACTTTAGCTGGTAGTATCTTTTATTTATGTGATATCAAGTTAAAATGGACATTTTTCATTAATATAATTCTGTATAAACACAAAACAAACAAACCTGTTAAGTCAAAATTGCAAAGATCATTTAGAGATGAACTTATGGTTTTCTGGAAAATGACTTTAAATTGATGCTGACAATCTGCAGTCACGGACTTCCACATTCTGTTAATAATCTTATGTCTCATCAATTATAGCTTCACAATTAATTACAACCAGGTAACATCCATCAGAAACATTTTTTTATTATTTGGTGACCAACGAGTCAAATAGCAAACCGTTTTTTCGTGAATAATTTCACCTGCAATCCGGTCATTGTTTAAAGAATTAAAAAGTGTTTCATAACACAAATTTCAATAAATGACCAATTCATGTGTCATGTTACTTTGCGAAAGATTTTTAAAACGTGCATCTGCGTGTATATAATACTTTCAACACGTCTTCAATAAACTTATATAAACATCTGCAAGAATAACTTCGGCCGTTTGGATGCATCCAGATACTGCAGCTACCACCTTTTTAATCGCATCGTTGAAAAAAGACACCGGCAGCTGTCCAAAATCTGAACGCAGTGATACGAAATCTCATAAACAACGGAGCAGCGTTTCTCTTCGAGAGATCCCGAGCGACGAGTCCGAAAGTACGACTCGCATGCATACGCATTAGCTGGTCGAGAGAAAGAAGGGAAGTGGACACACCTGGGGGAATGCAACGTCGTAAACAATTTCTGAAAGTTCGATTATGAAACTTTTTCGCCCAGGTGTATTCGCGGCTCGGGTTTGAGGGAATACTTTCCTGGCGTTGCGCGACGTCCGATCGGCAAATAGAGGCGGCGCGAAATAACCCGCGCGTTTGTGCACAAAGGCACGAGTCGCCCCGTGAATTCGCGAAGACGGTCGGAAACGGGGTACGCCGGCCGCTGTCCCCGAGCGTGGCCCCCGGGAGTTTCGGGCGCTTTGACGAGATCGGAAGAACCCGACGGACCATTTGTGTTTAGCTTTGTAAGACGAGATTTGGCTGTTGTCGCGGGACTGGAGTCGAGCGCAGGCGTTTTGATTTGCAATGCAAAGAGTACGTGCCGTTTCCTGCTGTCTAAGAATCTTGCTCGGAGCTGGATTTGGTGACGATTGCAGTGTAATGCGACATGGTACTGGCGACGGGTTATTCACTCCATGAAGTTACAAACGATGTTAACTAAAATCGAAAATAATGTTTAAGTTTTGTACAAATTGATTGCATCGAAATGTAAAATGTATAATCGAAAAATTACAGTGAATAACCCCTCGATGCATGGTCCGCAACAAAGTCAAATGTAATTGGTATTCTTAAGATACAGGGTGTTAAAAAAATATGGTACTTCCGGACATTTGGGACAAGTGAAAAAAAATGGTCATCTTCCAAGGTCAATAAGATTTTCAATCATAATTGCAATAAAGGTCACAGAAACCTCTAATTTCGATAGTCCTTAAAAAAACGAAAAAATTTTAATCAAAATTGAAAAAAAAAACAGGAATTGTAAGTAGAAGCAATGTCAAAGGTACTTATTCCATCAAGTTAAACGAATGAATGGAAGAAATTTATACCGAAGGAAGGAAGAAGGAATGAATGGAAGAAGTTACCGAAAATAGGGAAGTGAGGGGTATTTCGTGAAGAAGGATCTTCTTTCTAAAGACATTTGCATAGGCAAACATCCACAGGATCGACGAAAGACTAAACGTCAAAGGCAGCTTGAGGTGTAACTTCTACTCAAGATTTATGCAACATCCTTTTTACAATTTTTTAAAGCGATGTAAGATTTGTTCTTTTCCATAAAATAATGCAAATTAAAAATTCTTTAAATATTACTTAAAAAGCCTAAACTTTAATGCTATTAGTTTCAAGTAAAGTTTTCTCTACATGAAAGAATCGTTTGAGATAAACTCTTATATTGCTACAGAACAGTTACAATCGTATGAGAATCTAAAGACAAATAGAGAGCGAAAGGATGAATAACGCGAGTGCAAAGGGCGTGAAAAGGAGAAATGTTATTGGTAAGTATTCCCGGTGAAAATCGAAGAAGACAAAGTAGAGGAGAAACTACAAACGGGGAGGAGGTTCGAAAGAGGAAGGAGCAGGGGCTGCTATATTAGCGAGGAAAAAGGCATAGAGTCGATCTTCAGTCGGCGTGCACACATACACTCACACACGCGTAATCACACGCGCGCGCACACTTACACGCACACACACTTATACACACAGGCGAGCGCGTGGAAACTCGCGAAAACGCGCAAAGAACGGAAAAATACGTCAGATGGATAGAAGAGTGAGCGATTCGAGAAAAAAAGGAGGAGCGAGCGTGGAATCTCTCGCCTTATCCTCGCAATAGGAAGAATAATGTTGGAGTCGATGGCGCCTTATATATGGAGGTGGGGGGCGGGAGGGGTAAGACAAAGAGAAAGAGAGAGCGAATTTCAATCTACGCAGCCTCTCCCTTGTTTCTCGCGTCAAAGAAGCCAAGTTTTTTTGCCTTACCCAGCAGGAGATAAGGCTCCCAGCTATCGCCTTTGTGCGGCGCCGATCGCACGATGCGATGTCTTCTCCGCCGGTGAGGTAAAGCGAACAAAATAGTAAATTGACGAAAGTGGAGTTAGCACCTAATATAGGGAGGCGCTAGCTCTTCGATGAGGAGACGTGTGTAATTCGCTGGAAATTTCATTCCATCGACTGGGCGAGTTGGTTATTGCGTTGGTTACACGCTCGAGCAAATTTCCTCATCTGCGCTTGATACGCTTCAGTTTTTAAAGAGTACTTTATTCTCTTTATCTATATAAAATTGATTCTTATCTTTACTAAAACATGTACCAGACTTAAACATGTACAATGACAAAATCGGTTAAAAAAAAATTTTTTTGCAAATAAATAATATTGAAAAAGTAAATATTACGATTAACTTTTTCACTATTATTCTAAATATTTTTTTGTAGATAAGCTCAGATATTCCAGCTTAATGCGAGGGCAGAAAATTTTCAGCTCTCGTAACTGCCTGCTCATTATGCAGGTTTTAATCGCCGTAACAAAGCGGATCATAATGCAATCGCGAAAAAAGGCGAGCAAGGGGGATATCTAGTCCAGGTGAATGCGTGAATCGTCATTTTCACAAAATGTTGGTCGGGCGAGGGTGGACGCGAAAAAAGCCACTGGGGGAAGCGGATGAAATGACCGGCGGATCTCGCACTATGAGGATTCTCTTCTAAGGTTTTTAAGTGGTCCATTCAAGCGAGATTTGCTGCATCGCAATGAGGCTTTGGCTTTTTTAAAAGTTCTATTTTGGATATTCACGATAGAGATTTTTGTCTGAAGCTTCTTAATTTTTCAACAGGATTCGATCGAATCTTCAATTCGACATTAGCTGATTAATAACATATGTTAGAATAATTTATCAATTCTTCTCATCTACTAATAGTAGGATGATTGAGATTAGCATCTGTTATTTTTGTCACGTAGATATGTTAGATGAAATCAGTCAACTATTGGGTTGGTCGAAAAAAGAGTCAGATGAAAATAAATAGGTGATGTACCTGTTTCCAACCCTATATAGCGTCACTCCAGAATAAAAGGGTACCACGCTCGGAAATCGCTTGGAAAAGGAATCTGAGAATCCGGTTCGAAAATATATCAGCTGATGAGAATTCGATTGGAAAAGATACGATCTCGAACTGATAAAAAGGTAATTTTTATTAATTACTTAATTAATTTTAAACAAAAAACTTCATTTCTCCAACTAGTCGACACAATTTAAGTACATAACATTATACCTAGAAAACGAGTCGGAGCCTTAGCTAGAAAGAAAGAAGCAAAGTGACAAAAGCGGCTGTAAGCGATGGCGTTTCAGTATTCCATAAAACACGATATTCGTATGTCCGGCTGCGCGGAAGCTTTTCGAATTCTTCTTTTGTTCTTCCTCCCATTATTTTTCTCCGTGTCACCATACCAGCAGCTTAAAGCTCAGGTTTCTTCAATTACTTCTTCTGACTGCAGAATTGCTTACAAGAGGATCTTAGTAAAATAATTCTGCACTTTGTTGTTAGTAATCGACAAGGTCAAGTCCAAGGTCACCGTTAGATTTCAATTTTGAATATAAACAATTTTTTTAGCGTTCAAAGATTGAAAATTATGTATTGTAATTTAACAAAGCTTAATAATACACGAGATAAATATTGGAATTCAAAAAGACGAAATGAATTGTAAATTAAAATGTTAAACACTCGTTAAAGACCAAACTGTATTATATTGCGTCACTGAAATGTTCACACCATTATCAAATCTGATTACTCCATTCAATTTTGAAACGTGCAATAAATTTCTTCGCCGTCAATCCTCTCGCACATCACGCGCCCGGCGTCTCTGAAACGATCCTTTCCCATGAATCCCGCCTGGTTCGCCGCTCGCTCGGAGCCGCGCCCATGCAAATTATTTATTCCCACTTGTTTATCATCTCTCCCTGGGAGCAGGACCGAAATCGCGTCTTTCCGTTTCTCGACGCGAGTCTCGCCTCTGCGTCTCGTTCGATGGCCAACGAGCGATATCCGCACGCACGAGAGAAAAACCGTTTACGGCGCGGCGATTAAAGCGCGTGTGGTCGATTTAGCGCGGCGATCGAGATAAGGAAACGGCGGGGCGCGCGTATAATTTTTCGATTTCGCGAGTCGACGAGGTGCGCCGTACCGGCGAGCCGAGATCGAATGCATTTTGGCGCAGCGCTATATTTTGCTTTGTACTTTTTTTCTTTTGAGAATTACATACGAAATAAAGTTTTTAAACGTTTCTTATCGCGTTACCGGATATTTACTCGTTTAGCTTGTTGTAATTAAATATAGTGATGAGCGAGGGAATTAAAATATTTTAAAAGTTCGTTTCATCTGCAATTTACTTAGATAAGTATTAGTGTAATTATCGAATTAAGCTGGATGTACGTAGTTAATCGACTAGTTTTATAAAAAAAATTTAATTGATCCTACCTACTTTAATTCACATTTAATCATCCATTTCATTTTAGTACTGAAACTACAGGTTGAGTTGGTACGATTTCCAAGCTATTATCGAATCAAAACCTCTTCTTTCGAAAGAGATGATATATAATATCTTTATCCTGACGAGAAAAAAAAATACTTTTAAATTTTGAAGTCGTGAAAGTAACAACATTGAAATCGTAGGTATATCACCGAATATAAGCGCAATTATAAAAAACAAATTCGCATCTCCCACTACAGTCAAGTAACAATAACCTCGAATTCAGTTTGCACGAAAGAAAAACGGAAGGGACAAAGTCAAGCCAACCGGACAAACCGCATTAAAAAAAAACTCGATAAAGTGACAGTCCAGAACGGCATCGACAATTAATTCCGCAGGCCGGAATTAAATCAAATCGAAATAATCGAACCCCATTCGCGTTTACCCCGTCGTGACGTGAATGTTTTAATTACGCGCTTTTCGAACCCCCGCTCTATCCGCGGTCTCTCTTTCCCCGCGGTGAGCGCGGAGAGCGAACAGCGGGCCCGGATTAATGCGGTAATTCGCATGCACTTTGACTGCATTCGGCAAACAGCGCGCGGGGACAAACTCGACTTCGACATGGCCTTCTCTGTCTGGCGTTACTCCGACCATCCGGGTACATACTTTGATGAGCGTGCCGCCACTACTTTCCGCGCCCGCCGAAGGACCGCGATTCGCCCGGCGCCTTTTATACACGTCGTGAGTATTCGACGTTTTTACGGCCGAGTTGCGACTTTCCCGCGGTGTTTTGCTGGTACACACCGATGGTATTCGAATGTCGCGGAAAAATGCTGCTGCCTTCACTTTAATGTACAGATAGGAAGTCTGTATAAAGTTTAGTAACGGTGGATAGCTTTGGTGGTGGTGCAAGCTTGTAAAACCGATGGCTTAAAATAGAATATGTACTGTTAAAGTTTTTTGTTTTTAATCGTACGAGTCATAATAAACAGTAAAACTTCAGTCAGATAAAAATAGATGCTTGTTGTTTCATGAGCATCCGCAAGAATTAAGATAAATTTGCATATTTTTCATTTAGTTAAATAAATATACAGATCAGGCAATTATTTTCCAAAATTTAAAAAAGTAGTGTAAATAAATTAAACAAACTGTATTCTTTGCGGATGTTAAAATTAGAGTGACTTGATCGTAAATTTAAAAGAATGTAAGAATACAATTTAATAGTTAAACTTAAATTTCTTTGTCCAGGGTCTTGATACGTCTCCGAAGATTTAAAAGCAGACCCGCTAATATTAGCCGCGAAGGCCTTTCGAAAAATCCGGCGTATCGCATTGGCTTTCTCCACGGAAGCTCGTGAATCTCTCAACACTCGTGACTAATTGTCACGCGCGACTTATTTTCAAAATCATCTGCTCGCGTCCCGTTCCGTCGACGGCACGATTAGCCACTCCACGTAAAGATACAGTTTCAAGTTAGGTCTTTTTATGCAGGTCAACTTGTGTCTTTCTAAATAGGAATATCTATTTTTGACTCACCTGAAGTTTCATCCGTTTTGGAGATTAAAGTGACCTGTGTGGGTCAAAATCTCTGCCAAAAAATGTAAGTATTTAAATGGGAGCTTTTACTATTAGTTTGAAAATTCTTGACGTAGAGGCTCTCACATTAATGTTAATATTTCTAACAGAAGATTTGTTCTAAAATTGACAAACCCTTGGATAGGTCAAAAAAGGAGTTCCTATTTAAGAACTATGTAAGTTGACCTTCAGAAGATCTTGAAGATGAAGGTCAAGGTCAAACTTTAGTTCTCCTATCTGAACATAAATTTTGGCCTTGTATATTTTTCGTAAAAATTCTTCGGTGAACAAATATTACGGTCCAAAGTGTAAAATAGATAAGATTTTAATGCAAATTAATTCAAAGCAAATGATAAATTATTTAATTCCTTATTGTTCGTATGCTATAACATAAACTCTCCCAGTACTACTGCACAACTTAATCATACACGAACTACAACAAATTTTGAACTTGCGAATATTCAAAATTGATGCTGTATTAGCAAAGAAAGCAGAATTCAATTTCATATCCATTGCATATTCAGCCTCTCCATCCACTTTAGAAATTACCTCGTTTCGCTGTATCTAGTTTCGGTAACGCAGGGAAGGGCCGAAAATCAACATAATACCCCCGGTAGCCACAATTCGGCCTTTATACCCAGTACTCGAGGCGAGTTAAGGGACCCCCGATGTTTCGGCGTCCGTCCTATTCGTACACGAACGTACCCGGGTCTCGGGTAACCGAAAAAAAAAATCCCCAGACCCGGGCAGGTAGCCCGGCGCAGCGATCCAGTCGGAGGACCAGACCAGTCAGAAACTCAGCGGCAACTGGCCGCGCATTGTTTACCGCTCGCGTGTACACGTATACAGAACGACGGCGGGCTCGGAGGCACGCGTCGACGAGTTAAGTGATTCGAGTTAGCGGACTAATTTGATTGGGGACGGGCACTTGTAATGCCATTAGCGATCGATTTCGATATCGAGTGTCGAGGCCCGGGTGTTACTGCGGAAGCCGTTCGCCGACGCTGCACTCGGCCCGGTCTTTATTAAACGACGGCGAAGCTGTGTACACTGGTCATCACGGTCTAAAAAGTCATTTGGGAGAAAAACTCGTTATCGCTTCTTCGAGGGTGTTCTTCAACCTTTTTTTTTTGCTCCTGTTAGCGGGCGATTGCCCGGCTGATGGGTACGGCGCGAAAATCGAAATTGACTTGGCTGAGTTCACAGAGATTAATTCGAGATTGTGGAAATGAAGGAGGGTGTTCCGAGGAATCAGTAGTTAATTAAAAATTTTAGGTAATTGTGTGCTTTCATAAATCTTCAACAATAATAGCTTTTTAATTGGCGTGGAGGTGTTACCTCAAATGTTATTTGACATCAAGTTTTTGCATCTGATTGTTCCATTCGTGTACTTGAAATAAATGTCTTTCATGAGGATATTTATTACTTTGAGAATATAAAATAAATTAAAAGAAACTATATTGTTCTTTCAGTTTTAATAAAAAAAATTCTTCGTTTATTTTTTATGAACTATTGTCAGAGTTTTCAGTTGATTTTGACCAACTTGGGTTATACGGCCTACAAAAGTTACACCAGTATTTTCCTTGATATAATTATTGCGGCTTTCTTAATAGGAATACCTATAGATTTGATAGAAAATTGGGAAATTTTACCGAATTCTGATAGGATTTTGTCCCACTCTTATACATGGAGCCTTGTGGAAAACATGGGATCTGGATACATTCTCATCCGATTCCTATACGAGTCAGTCTCAAAATCCATCCTTCAAAAAACGCTTAAATAAAAAAGGGTGTCCTACTCTTCGAAGCTTGCGCTTCCACGAGGAGCCAAAAGAGTGAGCGCGCGAATGTCGTATGACCCTACTCGACGTGCGCGCGTCTTAAACCCTATACCGCGGTGCGTTTGCGCTTCCGCCGTAACCGGTTGTAGGCGGTCATCGTGGGAGGGGGCGAATGCAAATGCAGGTGAGAGAAAGACGAAGAGGAGAGCCGAGACGAGCCGGACGGACAAAGCGCCGTAATCACGAGTCCCGACACTCCGAGTAATTAGTCTCGAGGAGAGAGAGAGGCTCATCTTCGCCGACGAGGCGCCTCCTTGGAATACCGCTGCGATTTGTTGTCCGCTTGTGCGTCCGTCGGCCGCCGAGTGCATTGCGCCCGGAACGGCTCGTTTTTCAATATTGGGTTTCGCCGCTTTCCTACTGCTCGATCTTTAATTACATCCTTTTTTTAAATGCCATGCTTGACTTACCGCCAAGCAGCTTGGCTACGTTGCAGTGAATAAATAAACAGCAGAGTTGGTTATCAAATGTTGGTGATGTTAATTAATTTTGAATGACTTAAGTACACTTTAGAAAGGAAGAATCCAGAGAGAAAATAAATCATAAGTTGACCAGAATTTGATTTTCTGATAATTGGTCAACTTCTGATAAAAATTCTGACCAGTTTTTGGTCAGGATCTGATCAACTTTGGATCAAAATGGATTGTAATGTAGCATCGACTTTATTCGGTTCAAAGCCTTGTTCTGATAGAACAGTTTATTTTCTATCGGAGAAATAATCTCAAAAATATAAAACTAGGATGAAATATACTAGTAATTTGTTTGTGACGATACTTTGTCCAAAGAAGAATAAAGAAAAGTATCACTTGCCCTCCCTGCACTCTTTGATCAAACAAAACAACGATGCACATTATGCACCAGATTACCGACGACAGCTATTCATCGATACACCAATGAACCTGTAAATCTAGGTAATAAACGAACAAATCATTGTACATCCGTGAATACAAATAAATGTTCTGTATGTACATAATTCAGCTTCATATTCACGGTAGATAAAGAAAAGTAAACGTTTAGGAAAAATATCTGCAAGGACTGAAACCAGAGAAATTGGTGATTGGAAAATATTTCCAAAAAATTCTTCATAATAAACATCTCAAATTGTTCACTGAAAGTATATTCCATTCCTAAGACGAGCATCAAAATGTCAGGTGCGAATGTTGGAAATACTTTTCGAAACATCGCGGCATCGTTAGCTTTAATTACCCTCGAAGTGCAGCTTAATTAAAATCGAAAATTCGAAAATTCGTTACGAAGAAAGTGGGTCAGCAGTGACACAGTCCAGCCCCGGCGTAGAGTTTCGCGGCCTCGAACCCGCGCTCGATCCCGCACTATGGCCCGCGGCTAATCGCATTCCGGGCGCGCGGAGCGTAAGCCGCGCCGCGGCCGTGTAATAGGATCTACGGCCGTTCCCTTATAAATTAATAAATGCGCACTCGCTCCCTGCCCCGACCCCGGCGTTTGATTTACGCCGCCGCGAAATGTTCCCCTGCGCGCGCGCTCGGGTAAACTCGCCGACCTTCCTTTATTTTCAAACGTTCCGTACTCTTGTCGAACGCGAGGTAAGGAAAGTTAGCGAGCTTGTATTACACTATCGGTCGGCCAGTGATCATCTGAGAAGTGGAAGTGGTCGAGGTGGAAACCGGTATGAAAATATTAGGACTATCCTCTCGATTGCTATCAAATTCTGGTGGGGAGGGTGTAGAGATTTTCAATTATCAACGCAAATTTATGTATTGTAGTTTCAATGCCATAGACAAACTCGATGGTTGGAGTCTAAATCAATTTAAAAAAGTCCTAACTCCAACTCGATTTAAAAAAAGTCCTAACTCCAAATCGATTTCAAAAAAGATCTAAGTCCAAAGCGATTTAAAAAAAGTTCTAACTCTACTGGAAAACAAAAGGTACTTACTCAGACGGTCCTAAGTCGGCAGAAGAATGTACTTTGAAGCCAAGTTAGCATCCTTAAAGTTAGTACCTTTTTAGATTCCAGTGGAGTTAGGACTTTTTTGAAATCGATTTTAACTCATCTCAATCGTCGAACTGTTACTAAAAGATCTGCACTTTTTTCTTAAAGAAATAATCTAGTTAACGTTTCACTTAGAGATTAAGATTTTGATGGTTTTTCAAAAACCATTCCGAGTAATTTGAAAATTGTTTAAAAATGTTCCTATTCATGTTGCAGGCACAAGAAGCACTTATACAGAAATCGTTACAAGCTTACAAGGTTGATGTAAGGACGTACCTGTGAAGATAGATCAATGAAATGTGAATTGACATTCTATAAATAACTAAAAAGGAGATCACTCAACTCAGTCTGCTCTAATTCATTAACAATATCAAAAAAGAACTTTATTACACAAGGTGAGATTCTTTTATTTATGTCCTTTAAAATATCATCTACAGTTTATCATCTTAGAACCGATGAAAATTATAGACAAATCAGTGTACATCACCCATTTGTCACTGATTTAAAATTAAACTAAAATAGAAAATTAATCCTTCCTTTGACTGTTAACATGCAAATAATAAATAAAATTTGAAAGAAAACAAGTTTAAGTAAAGTAACGAAGGACGCCGTGGGAGAAGCTGTAATCGAGTGCATCGACATCCGTCTTCGCTCTTTTTCTACCGCGCCGTCCGGAAAAATATTTATGAATCTCCGTATAAAGGGCCCGCTCGGCGCACTCTTTACGAGCTTGTGCACGTATACGCGATGGGCGCACCTGTGCGCGCGCGCCCGCGACCCCACGTTTTCCGGTATCGCGGCGCGCGCTTGCGCTTCGTCGGCGAAACTCGGAACGGCCTGTTTATGTATTTTTTATTCAAATGCGCCCCGTGTTTGCGGTGCTTGTTTAGCTCCGCGCGCTATTCGCGCGAACTGGTCGAGCGCCTTTTTCTTCGCCGGCGAGATTGAAATATTTATTGGCCTGGGAATTGGCTCGCACCGTTTTTCCGATAGTTGAGAGATTGACTTAGAACTTGGATTTTTGACCGGTTTTGTAGTTGTCAAGACTAAAATTCAGAATTAATAAATTATCAGGCAGGTAATTTTTATTATCTTTTCAAAAATATCTTCCTTCTTCTAGTTTGTTATGTCCATGTTTAAGTCATGAGAACTGTATGAAATAATTATTAGTTTCTGAAGATGAATTCAGAAATTTCACTAATTTTCTTTCCAAACCTATCAAATTTATTGGTTTAACATGTCAATATGTGAAATGTCAATATGTCAAATTTTAATTTTAGTCGGAATTAGGTCAAACCTGAAGAATTAATCTGTAATGTTCAATGAACTACAAAAAAAAAAATAAAAGTTCCAGTTTTAAGTGCATGAAATTTTAATAAGATAAAAGATGTATGCATTCTTAATAGAGAACTTGATTTTTAACTGCACCATCGATAAAGTCACCAGGAAGTACTATAAAAAGCTGAAATAATTGAACTATTCGATCGGGGTCATAGACAATGTAGATCCAGCCAGCGTGAGCGGATTAACGCCGGTCGCAAAGTGGATAAACCGCAGCGGGAGCGCATTGCGATCCAAGGTGTCAAGGGCCGCTTTTACGCAGCCGCCGCCGCCAGCCAATAAAACGCCACATTCGCGTACATCACGCTAGAGCGCGAATACCGAGCCCCAATATATTTCGCGGGTGGTCCCGCTAATTCGGCCACCGCCGCAGTAGTCGCGACAAACGTCGAACGCACCACTGGATAGTGGCTGCATTTGTACTCGCGAATCGAACATTATTTTTTGACAGAAGCTTTTATATTTGAAAATATTACTTACTATTATAGTAGTGGTATTCTGAAATAGATGAAATAAAGTAGTCGAATTTTTCATAGAAAGGACCCTGCAAAAATTAAAATTGGAAAACGCTTATGCTTTGGGTAATCTTTGGCTCGATTTGGACTTTACGTGGATGGTTTTGGATACTGTTGACTTTTTAAGTATTTAAAATTAGAAGATATTAAAAAAATAAAAAATAGCAAAATTTATTGCCGATGCCGACAAGATAGGGACCTCACTCAGTACTGCTATTTTTCTGTAAGAGTTAATTCTGAAAATATTTACTTGAAGAATAAACCAGCCGAATATTGTTCAAATTATATTACATTCTGCAATAAAAAAGTTCTTGGGATTGTTTAACATTACTGCACGCAGAACAATGTGCTAAATTCTGGACACCACATTATTATTAAAAAAATAAAACAGGAATTTGCGACAATAAAATACAAGCCCTCGTAAATATAAGATAAAGTTAAAATCCGTAAAAAGTAAGAGCTTCACAGCGAAGACGCGGGCGTTTGCGTTGTCCAATATTTTACAAGCACTAAAGAATATCCAGGCGACGATAATGTGGACTTTGCGGAGATAACCGATTTCAGCTGCTGAATTATTTTACTCTACACTATGAATTTTATCTTCATGTTTAGATACATTAAGCTATAAATAATGTACAAAATTAGCTGAATAAACAAAATAAAAAAGTGTTCTAACAAGACCATTTTGCAGAAATTGATTGAAAAACTAAATAAGATCTTTTTTTTCTTTTCAAAATATAAATAATAACACACACTGTTATATATACAAGATTCCCTCCTTATATTTTAAGTAAAGCAATAGAAATTAAATAAAAAAAATGCAAACAAGCGGTAGACCGAAAGAGATAACAGACGTCTAAGTTAGAGGAAGGCGTTCGCGTTAATTAATTTGCACGAGAGTTTTAACGACTTATTGCACTTCAATTAACTCGCTTTAAATTGCATAATCCCGACCGCCGCCAACCTCTCGGCCAGTAATAAACTTGCGGGCGTAGCGGTGCACATTTCGTGCGCCAAAGCCTCCGGCGTTTTCACCCCGCACCTAAAAAGGTGGTTCACTTTTGCAAATGCTTTTTTAATGGTTCTTCAGCTAATCGTGCAATAAGGTGATTTTTTTTCCATCGCAACACGCATTGGTTCCGCGATATGTCGAAATTCAATAAATTTTAATCAATGCTACTTTTAAAACCTCGTTCTTCGAGGGAAAATGAATTTGCAATTTTCCAAGATTAATAGCGAGATGATTGTTCCAGTGATGTCAAGGGTTAATACGAAGTTTTTAATTAGTTTCAAACTAATTTATAATTCCGTTTTAGCGAAATAGTGTGAATAGGGTTTTCGCAATATGGCAAATTTAAGTACTTTCACCCGAAATTAATAAATTAATATGTATTTTCAGATTTACAAATTAGTTCATCTTTCTGAAAATAAACTGGGCTACTTTTAAACTAAAAAAGTTCTACAGTAATTCGCAATAATTTACATGAACAATATTCATTATTGCATTTTTAGCAGGTGTTCCTCGAAAAATTTTCTTTTTAATGTAAAAATTTAATTACCCGAGGCTCCAGAGGTTTCCAGATTTACACTTTTACTGCAAAGAACACAGTATTGGAAAATCGATGACAATAGAAAGTATTTTTATCATTTTTTTTACGAAAATCTCATGTAGCGAGCTTTGGACAAGTTCGTTTTTTTCAAAGAAATCTCGTGAAATATACTTTTATCACGGACATCTTGTAAAACGTTGTTTTTTTTTTCATTAAAACCGTATAAAATTGAGATATACTATATTGTTACAGCACCGAAACGTAATATACTCAATTACTGATTGATGACAGCATTTCCGAATAAGCTTTAAGAATTAAAACAAAGATTCAGATACAAGTCTTCTTCTGCACACCAAAACTCCCTTGAACCCTCGCACCACGAAAGTCCATTACGAGGCTCAAACCGTCGAAAAAGCAAAATAAACGATCAGCCGCGAGAAAGAGGTCTAGCCGCGGCGGGTTTTCAAAAGTCGGAGAGAGACGCGTGCGGCTAGACGGGTCTGTTCTGAAAACGGGGTCGACATAATTGCAGAGGAGCCCCAGTCATACCGGAAGGAAAGAGCGCCGGGGAGACGAGAGGATATGGAGTCCCAGGGCCTCGCGCCGCGCCATCCATTGTCTCACGACCCGCCGGCGCTGATTAAATACTTGACACATCCCCCCCGCGCTCGGACGCGCCGCGATATAACTTTGGCCAAATTGTAATTACGGGATGGAGAGCGAATGGGCCTTCGATGCGCGTCCGCGGACTCGCCGAAAATTTGGAAAGTTTGCCGGGCTCTTTCGAAAAGTTCCTGGTGCGCGCTGATGCGGTTGAGAAAAGGTCTGTAATGAGAACGATTCTAATAGCTGTTCGATTAATCGACGAATTATTTGCTTTTATTTCTGAAAGTAGATCAATCAAATTTCATTGATTAGAAATAAGAATTCATCAAAAAGCAGATGCATCGAACACTGAAAATCAGAGTTTACTGGATTTAAGAGAAATTCTCATTAAAAGAATTCACTTTTACTGAGAGAGTAAAATATGTAGAGTATTTCTAGAATAAATAAATAAAAAAAATAATAAAAGAACATTAAATGAAAGTAATTTGTTATTGCATTTCTTTCTCTCGCATGATTTCTCGATTAAGTACAGAACTAATAAATAATTAACTTCTACGCAAACTAAAAAAAATTTATACAGGGTTTGTGCACTCAAAATTATGTGTTATTAAGGTGAATTAAACGAATGACTCTTAATAAAAAAATCTCATTAAATCAGTCGGAATAAAAAACACAACGTGACCAAAGAGAAGAATTAATTGTACAACATTCGCATCGCAGTACGTACATACATTCCTGCGAAATTACATTTCGCAAGTCAAACGTCGACGGGACTCGCGCGTTTCTCGCGCGGCGCCTAAAATCGCACAATCGTGCGCGCTGATACGCGAGCGAATTAAGAACCGTCGCCGGAGGGGCTCGCCCTCGCGATTCGATTCACCGCCGGCCGCGGCGAAAAAAGAAGCGCCGGAATTCGCTCTTACGCCGGCGTACACGCGATCGCGATTAAAACGTCAATCCGAAGAGGCGGCCGTCGCTCGTGTGAATCGAGTCGGCCTCGCGAAATTCGCGCGCGCGCGCGCGCGGTCGCCGCGGCGGTATCAAGCGCAGAATGGGGAGCCGCTCCAAGGGATCCCGCAAGTTTCGCGCGAAAAGTACCGCGCGGGGCCGCTTAATGAGAAACTGATGTTGGAGCGCAATGAAAACTTTTTGACGGCTTTTAAATAATGTTTTAGGCTTGGAACGTCGATCGTGAGGGATTTAGAAAAAACTTTATGAGTGTTAGAATTTCGTACTTTTTGATTGGCAGTGTAATTTTGATGACAGATGGGTGTAGTTTAAATTCTTCTTGAACATGTAAACAAATATTTTTTTATTTTTGCAATTTTTTTTATTAATGTATATAAAATTTAAAAAGTAATTCTGAAACATGTTAGATAAGTAAGAAGTATTTCAAGATGAAAATATTATAATTCTGCTAGATTTAAAAATTTATTTGTTTTTAAAGAATTTTTCATTCTAATCATTATAGCTTCATAAAAAACACTTAAATACCTAATATAGTAAGAAAAAATAGGTTAAAGTTACAGGTATCTACAATAATTAATAATAATGTTTGTGTATATATCGCCATCATTTACTTTAAAGGGTTTAAACTCGTACAATATTTAATAAATAAATAAATGAAAATCCGCTTGTATGCGCGTTTACTTGCGTGGTCGAGAAAATAATTTAGTTCCAGTTGCTGTGGCTGACAGTTGTGAGAATAAAATTCAGTGAAGCTTATTTATTCGCGAAATGACAAATTGACGCCAATCATAAATAATTGACAGACAATCAGCGATGGATTTAGATCCTTTCTCTGCACCTAGGCTACTGTCACGATTTCGTCATTGATATTAATTGGTTTTATACACAGTTCACTCATTCATTTACGTTTTATTTTTACATTTCGATTACATCAATTTTTCACAATTGTATTGTCCCCGTTTGATCGCCAGAAAAATGAGCTCTTTACACTTTTGTTTTCGTCGCTGCTTGAATTGATCGAATACGCAATTGAAAACTTTGGGTACTTGTATTCACGCACTAAATGTGAATAACTCAGTTTGAAAATATTATTACAAGAGAGCAATCAAAGCTAGCCAAATGGCAGAGCATATTTTAATATAAAACTTCGTTCGCGGTACAATTCAAATATTGAAAAAAACGCATTTAAATAAATATTTTAAA
Source organism: Eurytoma adleriae (assembly GCA_900480045.1). Taxonomy (NCBI): domain Eukaryota; kingdom Metazoa; phylum Arthropoda; class Insecta; order Hymenoptera; family Eurytomidae; genus Eurytoma; species Eurytoma adleriae. The sequence continues at coordinate 178,687 of UXGC01000124.1, forward strand.
TTGTACCTTTCATGTAACTGCTTTATCTTCTTATCTTCAGCGATCAGTAACACCTATACGCGCTGAATCGACTAGAGTGAAATTTAACTTCAGTGGAGTCAAATTTTCACTCGAAGACTAGATTCAAATTAACTTAATTAACACCCTCTTCTGGAACTATAAGTGCATTAGTTTTTTTTTTCTTAAAATGACTGTAAAAGGTAAAGTGAGCAGGATCTGCTCTGTTAGTAGAATCATTGTGTTACACATCAATTACAACATTATCCTTATAGAGTGATCATTTGATTCTACCAGAATTAAATTTCTCTCCTGTGTAGATAAATGTGACTCTCACCTAACTAACTTTAGAATAAGAGTAAAATAGCACTCCTGCCGATTTAGCGCGTATACAAAAACAAAATCGCACTTTAATGCCCGGCTCTCAGCCGAAGCTTCAGCGCATGCCGTCCAGCCGGTAACGAACGACTCGTTCCCCGAAAATTTCGCCGAAAGAAGATTAGCCGTGAGTTTATGTAAGCGCGCGAGCCGGCGGCCGCGAAGTCACCGCGCTTTTTTGTCGATTAACTCATCGGACGTACGGGGGGGGGGGCTTTACAGACTAACAAAACGTCCAAACGATCTTATAAAGCCGAGCGCCGTGGGTATCTTCGCCCGGGTGAAGCGCCCGCGGAGCCTCTATCGCCGGGGCCATTAACGTTTTACAGCGCGCGTGGCCCCCCCTCGGGTCATAAATGTTTACGCGACAGGTAATAAAGACGCTTAATACTAATGACAGCGGGTACCCGTGGCTCTGCGAAGTGCAGCCCGGCCGCGAGGGGGGGAAGGGCGACGGAAATAAAGTGCACCCAGCGCCGCGGAGGAATTAAGTCGCGGGGGCAAAAAAAAAAATTGTCGGATTTAAGGAGAACTATTGCGAGCCTTCGCGAGCGCGGCTTCTTTCTTCTTTTTTTTATCGGTCAATTACTTTTATTCCCGGTCGATCTCGCGTTATCTAAGCGCGGCTCGCGAATTTTAGAGGAATTTCAAAATGCAGCCTTTGATTTTAGAGTATAATTAATTTACGGTAAAGTTTTTACCTTGGCCGAAGCTCGTCAAAGCTCTTTTTATAGATTGCCGGCTGCGGTGTACCTTTTTTTTCCAATATTATCGAAGCCTCGTTTTTTGGAATAGTGTCAAAGTACTGCCTTTTTTTCTCGTGATAGCTAAATCCATCGCGCTTCGCGCGCTCAATGTTTTTTTATACCTTTTTAATAAAATTGAGAAAAATAGACAAAATATCAATTCATACTTTCTGTTTCATAAGGGCACTTTTTTATAAATCTATATCCCTCAAAAAAATGATACGTATATACACTACCTAAATAAGAAGAGATGTATTCTAGTTTTTGAAAGGTTGAAAATAAATCAGAATAGCATTTGTTTTTCAACATCAAATAAATACATCAAATAAACTTAAGTTTACTGGCTTAAGCTAGTTAGAATATTTAAAGACTTGATGATTATTCTATGAATTTAAATTGATATTTATCCATTAAACAATGAAATTACTTTTTTAAACGCTTCACAATATCTCTTAATAAAATGGTTTTATTAGAAGAGGATTTTTATCATTGCATTTTATAAAAATTTGAATATTCCACTCTTTTGTTTTTTCTTTTTTATGAAATAATAGATGGAGCACCGAATATAATTTCTTTCAATCAATAATACCACTCGGTAGTTTCTCACCGCGAAATCCGACATTGTATGCGAGATCAAAGAAGAGAAAGCTCATTACACGACAGCTGACGAGCATCTTGCACGCGTGCCACGCGATCAAAGTACTCCTCTTGCTCGCGTGCTCGACGGCCGAATCGCGACGAGCCTCATGTCGAATCATTCCCCAGGAAATCAGCACTTTAGTACGAAAAAAGAAACTTTTCGGGCTTAACCTCTTTAAAAGGCGATTGAGTACCGTGTAATTTGGACGAGCGTGTTTCATGAGGATCCTTACTTTTTTTTGCGCAAATAATGCGAGAATACAGTGAAGAAGTTTAATTTTGTGAATACCCGCTGCTTTTCGTTGCCAATTAAGAGATTACACTTTAATGGACTGCACTGATGCTTCTTTCTTTTTTCCTGCTTTTCAAAAAAATGTAATAAATTCATTATAGCTTTTTATGTTTTTACCTTTTAATTCCTTTGTTTTTGTTACAATTTCATTACAACCTTTCGCAATAATATCCCTCAAAAGGTATACCGTATCAACATTATTGTTAAAAGGGTCCTTAATGATTTACGCAAGTTACAACACCTCTGAATGTCCACTAAGAAACTTTCGAATCTAATTACACGAAAAATAAAATTCGCATAAGATAATTAAAATCACGGCCCAATAAAAAGTGGACCAACGACGCAGGTGCGACTGAACTCGACTTGCGGTAAATAAAGTTGCGACCACGAAGCGTAAAACGATCGCGGCCGATCGTTGTGTTGACAGTTTTGACGGATCGAAGCGCCGAACGGAGAGAGAAAAAGCGAAAGAGAGAAGGAGAGAAGGAGAGAAAGAGAGAGAGCAAAATCCGCGAACGGCGCTCGATTATCACGAGTCTCGCAGCCCGGCGCCTACGATGATTGAATCGTGATCGATTGACGCGCCGAGTCGCGAGTCGTCGACGACTTCTCCACGCAATCACTCAAACAACGAGCTGCAAAGCTTTGTTCGCGCCCTCTTCTACATCATCTTTCTTTGTTTTCTCATTTCTTTTTTTTTATGCATGACTTGTTCGCTTTATTTTGCACTTTAGCGGTGAGAATTTCAACGGCGCTGTTTACCCTTTAATCGACCGTAAAATTTGGATATCAATTTTTATTTTTTTTACGATATATTAAGTCGTCTTCTAATTCATTTTATGAGCTGTGTACACGCTTGTGAAGAGTTTATGTTCTTCTATTGAGATGTAAAATTTCTGCATACGTAAATGTGCGGGATAAATTAATTCTGGTGAAACAATTATGAAATTCATTTTGACTTTAACGAGCAGAAAAAAATTGTTTGACCTATTTGTAACAATTTTTATTGAATCTCAGTAAGATATCTTTATTACAGTAAGGTCAATAAAAGTAGATCGTTATGATTTAAAAAAGTTTTTTATCCGCAGAAATTAAAGAAAGTTAAAAGTGTAAAAACTCAAGTTTTCAGTTTTCTGCTCTAAATTTCCTCTCCTTCGAACTTTCACTCTAAAAAACTTTATACGCAGTTGTGGAAATAGTCCTCCGGAAAATTGATTCACACACGCGAAAAGGAAATTTTTAACTAGTAAGTAAAATTTTATTCCATAGATAATTAATTTTAGAACCTGTAAAAAACATTTTATTCGCTCAAGACATACCAGCCTGTTTTCAGTTATTTGTAATTTAAAATTTTTAGTTATTTGTTTCACTAACTTTAGTTTGATATGCATTTTTAAAAGTAACGAAACTGTACCCTGGCGTCCCTGGCAGATCATGAAATAAATTTCAGCGTTCGTTTAGATGATTTCTTGATCTCGATAGTCGATAATTCTACGATCTGAATTTTTCGACTAGTGTCTCTTATCAGTTAGTCGATCTCCAACATTGATACTAAAGTTGAATGTAGTCACTATAATAATACAAACTAAAATTTTTTACGATACTAACTGAAAATTTATGGTTTACTTTTATATTCTTACAAATTTCAATGAATCGACGAAATTTCTCCTTGAACCTTCGATTTGATACATCCGTCTCTTATTAAAACAATCCCATTAAACTACATAGTTACCCAAATGAAGGTACAAGAAGAAAAAAGAAAGCAGAATAAAAAGCAACGATCTCTTCCGACAATTAGTCGTCGCCATATTCAAAATAAAGCATCGGCAATAAATCCACTCTCTATAACCGTTCCAACAATATTTACGCTTTCCGAGCAATTCTCCTCGCGCTCGGAGGACTGTTTTCTCGCGAGGAAAGCACTCCGGCAAAAACGGCGCACTGTCAATCGACCTGTCGCGCTCGCCTCGCGCCCCAGACCACCCGCGACTTTTCGACCCGGTGCATCGGCTCAACGTCACTCCGCCGCTCCCGAAACCCTTTTTATTCTCGCTTCGTTCCACACTATTTTGAGTGCTCGTTTGGAGGAAACGCCGCTCTCTACGCGCGACGAGTCCCGCTCGGCCGAGTTTCCCTCGTTGCACTCATTATTTTTTTTTTATCTCGCTGCGGTGTCTAAGAAACGAGGTTGCATGCGGGCATTTTCTCATCTATACGCGATGCTTATGTTTAATTACCATCTACACCCGAATTAAGATATGGCAGTCGTATGATTTTCATTGGATATGAAAGAAAATATATATATTTTACATTTTATTTTAGAGTTTACAATGAGATTGGTACTTTTAATTATTACGTATATTTTTATTTTAACCTTTTTTATACTTCCGAATTTATTTGTACAATAATGTATAATTTTGCGAATTGAAGCTGTACACATATAGTGATTAAAAACAAAGTACACACATCGAGTACCAAGAAACGTTTGCTCTCTGAATTATTTAAACTGCCATCATACAAATATAATATTTGCACGTGGACGTGCAAATAAAAATAATTTCAAATCGTGTACCTAAAAACATTCGTTAGGAGGCTGCTCTCATTAAGTATTCAAGAAAATCTAAGCTTTCTTTGAAGTTACGAAACTGCGAGGAAGAGTCGCAAAGGCTTAGAGTCGAGTACGTGTGGGTTATGAAAATAAAGCGAGCGCTCTTCCACCCTCGCTAATTGGAGAACGCACCGCAATTATTAAGCGACGGAGTGACCGGACAGAGCTGCTTGACGAACGAGCCCGCCGTTTAAAGTGTAAAAACAACCTCGTTCCGACGTCGGCGCGGCTTCGTGTGACCGATTTTCCTAAATGGAGCAAACCCCCTTCCTCCCTTTGTCACGTTCGTTAAATATTTTTTACATTTCGATCCTCATTAGAAATGTTTCACAATTGTTTGATTTAAAATTTGTACTTGCCAGTAGTAAATAAAGTGATTTGTTCGTTTGTTTTTTTTTTGCATTTTGTTTGTGCTAATAACTCGAATGTCAATTAATTTTTTTATCGAAATAACTGGAATATGGTATAAATTTTTTTAAAGACTAATATTGTCCCTTTCAAAACTCATAATTTTTGGAAATTATCCTTTCTAAAAAAAATATTGTAGTAGTATTTTGAGAATCATTTAAAGAAATAGATTTATTATTGGGTAAATTTTATGTTTATTTAAATTCTAGCCTCATAAAAGTTTAAATGCACCAAAAATCTGTTCTTTTTGTACTCTATAATTTTTTTTAGGAAAAATATAAATTAAAATGAAGGTATATTGAGTTTTTATAAAGTAGATTCTATTGTTGATATCCGAGTATTTTTCTGATTTATAGTGAAAAGAATTAAAAATTAAAGGCGCGATGGATTTTGCTAGGGGAGATCAATTTTATTTTTAACAGGTCATTGTAAAATTTATTAGAAATTTTATAAAATTTATATTGCCATGAAAATGAAAACGAACATGCCACAGATATTTTTTCTACTATACCCGTTTTTTTAAGTGGATTGAAATCGTAGCAAATTAAAAAAATATTTAAGTATTTGTACTAAATTCATGAATAAAAATTGATGTGAACCATTTAATTCAAAGCACATACTGGATGAAAAAAACATTTCAATATGACCCTCATAAAAGCATCCCCCGCCACATTTCAATTTTTCATGGTCAACCTATCGATACCACCGCATCAAAAGCACGAGAAATATCTCCAGGATCATCGCTTAAAGCTCATAAGTACTGGAGCAAGATTCAGAAACTCACCAGTCACGTTGATGCGTCGTGATTTTCTCCCTCTCCTTCGGTCTCTCCCTTTCTTACTCTCCCGCTCGCTCCCTCTCACTTAAAAGCACTCAAGCGCGAATCCCGGTGGCTGTTCCTCGCACTCCCGGAGAGTCCCTGGAGTCCGGTCGCTCGCTCGCTCACTGCACACCTCACAGCCCGTACATGTTCGCACGTCGCGTGCACGCGAGCGGGGATCGGGTCTGCCGCCCCCGCGGCCGTAGTGCGTCTCTCGCGAGTTTCCCGCGCCAAGTCACGTGGCGGTCCGCGCCTCGTGCCGCTCTCGCGCTCGCCTCCTGCCTCCCTTCCCAACGGGAGCAAAAAACGTCGCAAAAATTTTTTCGATTCTCCTCTAATCGCGTCTCGATCTGCAAACTCGAGTCCGGGACTCGCGAGTTGCCGGTAGGCCTGCGCAGAGTAGCGGCGTCCGCGACATTCACGAGTTCCCTTCGATTGTTCACCAGAAGAAAGCGAAGGGGCAAAATTTTTTCTCTCTATTATTTTTTATTTTATTTTATTTTATTTCGAAAGCATGCGATTGAAACAGTACCCGCGTACCGATTAGCGTACCTCGCGACTCGCGTGCATGACGCACCTCGCGGCGGAGGTTCCCGACGAGGTGGGGGGTCGTATCGTCGAGGGGGTAGAATCGGGCAGGTCGCCGGGTGCTCAGAGCTCGGGCTGGTTGAATCGCGCGCGCGTCCGCTCGCGAGGTGTTCGCCGAACGCACTGAGAACGCCGACGGGTTACTGGGGGGGTTCGCCGGTGACGTTGGGCCGCCGGCTCGCGGATCGGCCGGGATGGGCATGCGCCGCGCCGCGGCACGCGCTCACAGCCCTCCCGCGCCTCCCCCCCGGAGCCCGAGGAGGGAAAGGGTGGCGAGGGCGCGCGCGCGCACGAGCTCGAGAGGGGCACCCCGCACTCGCCGAAGAAAGCGAGCGTGATCCGAGGCGAGGCTTTTTTTCCGCCAGTCGAGAGAGACGCTGACGATCATCGGGGGTCGTTGACCTTTTAGCGGAGGAGAGAGGCGCGCGCCCGGATTCAAGGGGTTGCCTTCGAGGGCGGATGATGCTCGCTGGGACGGTGTGATTTAAGTGAGATTCTTGGGGCTGACGTGGAGGGATGATGAGTGTATGTTTTGAGAACGTCCGAGTTGATAAATTGGATGAATAAGGGACTTCTTTTGTGGGAATATATTTAGGTGCTAATTCAATTAAGAGGGTGCAAAAAAAAGTTTTGGCCAATGTTTCTACTTTATCAGGGGACACGCGATTGATTTAAGCTAAAAATGTGTACATTTAATTTATCAAGTGGATGACTGAAAAATTACGAATCATTCGGAAAATAAATGTTTTGCTTCCTTAATATCCTGGTTTGTATAGAAAATGTAGTAAATAATTTGGAACTAAAAGAGCGGAAATCATATCTGACTTTAAAAAAGAGGGAAGACTTGAAATAATTATTTTAAAATATTTTTGTACGAACGCAAGGATGACCTCTAAAAGAGATGAACATCTCTGCGCAATGTTGGATAACCCGCCAAAAACGATCCTGGTGGGCTCTTCTTTCACATCAGTATTCGGGCGTTTTTCGCAAAAAACGCCTAATGAGGAGGTGGAGTGGGAGGGGAGCGAGCTTTTGGCAAAGCTCTTACCGCGCGGCTCAAAGCTAAATCTCGCTTTTCCATGGCGTCGACGAGAAGTCGCGGGCTCTCATTCTTAAATTGACGGTGGTTTCGAGTCGTTGCAGGTGCGAAATTAAAGGTAGCCCCGGCGCACTTAAAAGGAAATCGATGCGTTGGGCTGCGCTTAATGAGATTTAAAAGGTCCCGCATGAGGCAGGGGAAATTCGCCTCGCCGGTGGGAGGGGTCAAAGGGTACGAGCCGAGGATGAAACTCGTCTCGAGTGCTAATCAAGTCTTCTCGTCTTATCTTTCTCGGGTGTAATAGCTCAGCTAAGGGCTAAACGTCGGATTGATCTGGAAAATGTTTTTGTGCGATCTAAAAAACAGTCCTATAAAAACAAAGCAGAAAACATTGTGCGAAGTACGTCACGACTTTGATACTAAATCTAATTTAAAGTTAATTTTTCTCTTTTTAGTAGATCGAAGTTTAATCTAAAAAATATGTAACTTTAAAACCTCAAAGCATGAAGGAATGAATTTTGCCCCGAGGGTGTTGTGACGGAGTTGTGACGGCAGAACTGCAGTAACAATCCTCGCGGACAATCAGAATCGAGCGAAACTTTTCGCACTGCAGCGGGGTATATACTTCAGAAAAGGATCGGAGTGCAGTCGCGGAATAAAAAAGGAGGAAAATCGCGACCGTCGCTAATGACCCTCAGCTTTTACGAGGTCGTAAAGCCATAGGAAATTAGGTCGTCGCGGATCCGCGGAAAGAGTCGCAGAAGGCCGTGGGGGGGAGGGGAGCCTGGGAAGCGCCGTTAAGCGAAAACTCGTCTCACCTCGGGCACGTGCATGGAAAATATTTATTGAAAATTGCTCACGGCGTCGGTCTGGGCTTTTCTTGGAAATAGTTTGATAGGCATGCCGACAGCGACCACAAACCCCACCCGAGTTCCATGTGCGATTTTCAGATTTCCTGGAATGGATATTGGGTGAAGTAAGAATTTTTATAAAATCGGTATAATTTTATTTTTATATATTTTTAAATAATATGCCAAAAAATGTATATTATCGTACATCGTCGTTCCTAATAGAGAACAGCACATTTAAGAAAAGGGCTATTTTAATTTGACTTTTTGTAACCACTAGAAAAAAGTAAACTCTTCTAAAACCTGATAAACTTGTAGGGAATCGTACAAATGATTCCTCAAATTTACCAGGTTCTGGAAGAGTTCACTATTCTCTAGTGCTTTAAAAATGGCAAATTAAAAGTGTTCTTTTGAAATGGGCTTTTATTTTTCAGAAATGACGATATGTTCTATATGATTCCTTAAAGTCTAAACATTTCTCCATCGCCTTTTTTCCAAAATGAAAAAGCGATTGCACGTACGCACTTTGTTTTAAATTAAGTACATTTCTCGGCTCAAATAGAAAGGAGACAGAACTGTAAATCATCGATAGTAAATAGTCGAGAGGCGTGCGATTCAATTAGAGCCAGAGGCATTATTATTTCCGAGTTGTTGATCTTTACGAGTGCCGAGGCGGTAAATGCGAGTTGCCTACCACGCGCCTACGCCCTTTTCTCTAATTCCTCCGTTCCGCCTCCGATTATTTCGATCGCCTAGAAATATAATATCGATTCTTGTTTATCGCAAAAGTTCCGAGCTGCGATTCAACTGCGCGTTATGAAGTAGCTCTCGAGCCGAAAAAGGGAAAGCTTAAAATTCGCTCAGTTCGATAAACTGAAATCTTTTTTTCTCGTAATATGGATTTTGCGGAACGTTTCTAAAATTTCTGAGCCTTTTATTAAATTTTCATACAAAAAATTTTTTATCGTTGATGAAAACCAATAATACTTCAATGCTTTTCATTATTTTTCTTCAAAAATAGTCTTTGTAAAGATTAGCTATCACATTCACGAATAATTTATTCTTGTAATAGTAACCTTTGAAACCACACTGCCTTTATCACGCTAAAACCGACCGAGATGTAGACCGAAGGAGTAGACTCCCTGAAAGTTGAAAAGAACTCCCTATAGCATGATTATCCCGGCGTCGCTCGTTGATTCGGTCAAAAGAACAAAGGGCGATTTAATTGTTCGATTCGAAGCCGGTCCCCGCTTTTGTTCAACCCTCGCCCGCCGCGGAGGAATCCTAAAAAAATTCGGGGCGTCTCCTCGGCGCAAATCGAAAAAATAGCCCGGGATCGCGGTGGGGGAGGACCGGCATTGCGATGATGAAGATGAGAGCATAGGCGGGCCGACGGCGGCGCCTTAAATCTCGCGCGCTTTAATGCGCAATTGATCGCTCGCAGGCTGAGTCATCGGGAAAAATTCTCTCCCGCGACGATCGCCTCCCGGCTTCCTATCTAATTTCGCTGATTGCACACTTTTTCTTTTGATGTTTACGAACTATTTTTCGATGATCGGATGATAAATCGTTATTCCTTCCAAACGTATAACAAGTGACTTTTTTTTAATAAATGGTCGAATATTCCTATTAGTTTTGTTCAAGATTAGGATGACTAGAACGTTCCCAACAAATGAAGCGTCTTTTAGACTACAAAGAGACACTCTGTATTTAAGATATACCATTTATTTACAGACTATAAAAATCAGTAATTAAAATAATACAAGCGTTTCGTCCGTGTGTCTTCATTAAGATTCAATATAGCTATTTTGGTGTAAAGATCAAGAGTACCTATTTTTTGCTTTTATCACTAGGTAGAGACTACCTGCACTGATAGTAAATTTACGATTCTTCGTCCTTAATTTTTATAATCACGAGTTGTTTTCTATGTGCAGAATACTAAATGTTTGTGGTTCCAGCATGTTGGTAGGTACACAGTCGTTCATTTTTATCACTACATTCAAACTTCTCGAAAACATCTTGTGTAGGTAAGTTCAGAAAATAGTTGTTCGATTCCGAGAGGTCATAAATCAGAGACCTTAAATTTGACCTTTAATCTTAATTTGCAGTTATCTAAAGACCTATGTTTATTACAGATATGCGATTACATATTTAAAGTCAATTTTTTTTCTAAAATATTGGGAAAACAAACTTCAAAAAGGGAATCAAACCATACTACAGAAACAGCAGCAAAAAAATCTACGGAAACCCCATCTGCAATGTCGAAAATGCGGATTATACGCGGTCACTGAAATTAACGAATTGTTCACGATTGACATATTATATCGTTTGCTGTGACATCCAATTGGCCCTTTACATACTTCCGTGAAATGCGAATCTACGAAGGAAGAATGCAGTTTTGGACAAAGCTGAAGTGCCTCCCGAATTTAATTCGGTGCGTATATACGCAGACATGAAAAATTCGCAACGAACGAGGGGAGGCGCATCGAGAGGCCGACTCGGAGATTTTTGCGAACGATGGTTATTGCGTATCAAAATCAAAGCCTGGATTTTGATTATTTTGTTCTTTTAACATTTTTCTTCCGAGAAAATGAATTTTGAAAACAATGAAAAAGTTTTAAAATTTGAAATAACACCTTATGTAGTCACCTAAAGCTCATCCAATCATTAATAAGCTTTCTCGTTAATGATTATTACTGATGTGTATTGTTTTTAACACTGTAATTTATTTTTTCCATTGATTGCAGTTTTTCTGATGAAACATACTTCAAAATTCGATATTACAGCTTATAGCTGAATCAGCAATGTCCAAATGTACTTTTCGCCCGGAAGCGTATAGCCTGCGCAAGGCTTCATCGTTTTAACGTCGGTTCAAACGTTCAAACGGAAAATTAATCGTACTCAATTTTTCCCATTCTTTTTGCCTCGACGAGTTTCCACGAAAATTTTACCCACTTTTGACTAATTATAGCATTAAATGAACGCGAATTACGTCGGATAACGCGATTTTCGCCTCCTAATAGGATCCCAAAAATGAATTACTCAAGCATTTGCATATAAGCCAGTCTGGGTTTTGCTCGTTTTTCCTTCACATGAGAGTAGCTCTACGGCTGCCTGGCTACTTTGCTCCGTTAACTTTTACAGCGGCTCGCTTCAAAATCGAAATACTCAGAACAGAGATAATGATTGTTAAGTGTTTTAGATCTGCAAAAAAAATGGTTTAACTGAAATAACCGTTTTCTATAAAGAAAGTAAAACAAATTCGGATTTTAAAATAATTAGTAATTTAATTTAATAAAGATGAGTATAATTTTACTAATAATTAGTGAATTTAATATTATTATTTTATTTTTTTTTTTAAATTTGCGTTTAGTACAGTCATTTTTATTAAACCATGTTCCTCAACTTACTAATTGCAGGGAATACTTATATGCTAACATATCGTCTTTTACCACTACATTTATAAAATTCCTAGCCATAGGAGACTTCACAAAATATATCCGCGTAAAAAGTTGTAAAAGCCGAAATAAAAATACTTCAGAGTTCGTCCAGACAGCAGGCGCGCGACGCAAAGCCCCCGCGCGCTCGCGTGAATTCCGCGCGCTCGCCGAGCGTCTCCCACCAATTTTCCCCGTCCATCCCCCGGCTCCGCTCATTTCGCGTTCCGCCGTCTATTTTCGGATTATCTCCGTCTGGTTTCGCGGGCCGCGCGCGTTGCGTTTACGCCGCGGCGGATAACGAGATTTGTCGTCCCGGATAATTAGATTATGTACGCGTTCCGGACGCGCGGCGCGCGCAAAGACGCGAGAGAAAGTGTAAAGGCAAAAGGGGTGGGATAAGGAAAAAGTCATGCGTTAAGGGCGGCGCGCAGCGACAGACCTGCACCGCGCAGAATCGGATTTCTTTATGCGCACTACCACAGGGGCTTACGCAATAACGAGAAATCACGTTATAGATTCATCCGGGACTCGTGCAGGTAGAATTAAATTGGAATCGTGAAATATTTTAAGGCGAGTAAAGATAAATTCAATTTTAATTATTACGCTTTAAGATTTTATCATGTCCTTTTAAGTTTCGAATAAGTATTTTGTTTAAAAAAATAAGAAAAAAAAAGAAACTATCGAAGTGCTGAAGGTTTCATTAAAAATTATGTCAGCAGTAAAATGCATTAATTAAATTGTATACCAGAAATTCATAAAACGTCTTCTAAACATTTCTTACGAAATCCTTTTATCTCGCAAAAAAATGCAAGAATTATAATCGAAACTAAAAGTGCGACAGCAGAAAACAAGAGAGCGTGTAGGAGTGTCGCGAGTTGCGCGAAAGCGCAAATGTACGCTAATTAAAAAAGTTCCCTGTCGCGTTTTTCTCCCCCGCTTCTTGTTTTTTCCCCCCGGATGCTTCTTCGCGTGGCTGCGCGCGCATTTCATCCGCCCGCCGTTTCTTCATAATTTTTTTCCGGGGCGCGAGTTTAAGCAATTCGCGGGAGGGAGAGGGGGGGAGAAGGGCCTGTCGGCGCCGCTGAAAGTTGAAAATTTCGAGAACAAAGAGGACTTAAACACACGCGGACCGCGGCGAGCCAATTAAAATTAATGAGTTCCCCGGGCTAACTCGTTCGGCAGTTATGATCTGACCTCGTTTCCCCCTCGACTTCTTGTTCATCCTTCTTCGCGCTCGTGGATATCACAACCAGCTTTCTCGCTTCCTCCGCGCCTTCCTTTTTTAGTTGTTCCACCTTTTCCGGAAACGTAATTCACGACGAATGCGAACTTTGAGCAGGAAGTTTTACAATGCGTGTCGTTGTAGTGTTAAGCGAACTCAAGCTACGATCGAATTTTATCGAGCACGCGATTTGCCTTTCCTGCGTATTACATTTGTTGAATGCTGCAGCAATATTTGAAAAGTTTTTAAGTTGACTATCAAAGTTTAAAACTAAATTTGAATTATAAAAAGTGCAGGGGATGGAGAGACAATTTAGAAAGTGAGAAATTTCTAATAAAAGTAAATAAAATAAAGGTAATGTGCAATTACTTGTAAATTTGCATTTTTATTAACAGAGAAAGTATAAGCTTCATCATTATATTCGGCAATGATTATTCATTAATGCCGGAACGGCTGTGCAGTCAATTTTACTTCGATTGAAAATTTAAGCGAACAATTTTTACTTTAAATGATTGAGGTAATTGAAAGATTTATAAAATTAAAATTTGCCTAAATGCACCTGCAAAAATTGCATACAATTCACAGTAATTAACAAAAAATTTATTAAAACATCTTTTATTCACTAGTATTCCTCACTGAAAAACAGATTTTCTGGTTAACGTGATTTTTCTGTATGACATTAACTCTTATATATTCCCATGAATATCGCACCAAATACTTCTTTAAATCCCCATTTCTACCCCGAAAACATGCTCAAATCATGTACACCATCCATCAGAGAGAACATTGTAAATTTAGTCGACCCGAAATTCATCGGCGTTGAAACGGTCGTTTTTTCACGCGCGCTACCATAAAGTTACGATCATTTGCGAAAATGTATTCGATTTTCGACTCGCGTACTGGGGCCGGCCATCGTGACTAACGGGGGCGTCACGAGCTACATGGACGATCAATTTTCGGAATGCCACTGTGACCAGCCGCTCCTGTGGTAATATCTATTACTCCACGAACGTGCGGGGCGAAGCTTACTGGAAAGAGAAAATACAGGTGCTTGGACTGGATTTTTTTTAAAGGGATAATCGAATGCAGATTGACTAAATTTAACATTCATTGTAACCTTATTTGATTGAATTTCCTTTTTTTAGTATGTCTCCTGCTCTAAATTATATTTATAGATGTTTTAAACAAATAGTTGCAGAAAGAATAAACCTGTCTAGGTTTGTTTCAAGAATAAACATATCTGGGTTTGTCAGTATTAACAATTAATCTGTTGAAAATTGTTTATGTTATTATCGACTCCGAGGTCATATCATCAGCGTATTGGGTGCATATTTTCTTTTACACAACCAAACGAAGCAGGTCTTGCGAGTTCTTTTTAACCACCTTCGACAGATTTCAAAGACTAAGTACAACCAAGAAGAATCCTACGATGAAGTCGAAAAAGAAGATAATAAAGTCATCGATAATGACTTTATTATCTTCGTTTTAAAAAATGAAGCCAAAATCAATAATGAAAACCAAGATGATAAAGCCATCGATGATGATCATCAACATGAAACCAAGGTGAAAATGACAATAGCGACAAAAACCAAGATAATAAATCCATCGATGATGAAAACAAAGATGATAAAGCCATCGATGATGATCATCAAGATGAAACCAAAGGTGAAAATGACAACAACGACGAAAACGAAGATAATAAATCCAACGATGATGAAAACCAAGATGATAAAGCCATCGATGATGATCATCAAGATGAAACCAAAGGTGAAAATGACAACAATGAAGAAAATGAAGATAATCAATCCAACGATGATGAAAACCAAGATGATAAAGCCATCGATTATGAAAACCAAGATGACAAAGCCATCGATTATGAAAACCAAGATGATAAAGCCATCGATGATGATCATCAAGATGAAATCCAGGGGAAAACAACAACGATGACGAAAACGAAGATGATATTACCATTGAGGATAAAAATCAAGGTGAAAACATGAACATGACGAAGATGATGAAAATCAAGATAATAAAACCATTGATGATGATAATTAATATGAATGGTGAAATCGAGGTGTAAACGACGACAATGAGGAAATTAAAGGTGAATCCACAATGAAAACGATGATAGGAACGAAAAAGATGCATACGATAAATTATGATCAATTTTCAAACTTAAACATTTTATTTACAGGTGCTCTTCTCGACAGAACTTTTATTCAAACCTAGTGCCTAACATAACATTCATCCGAGTAACTTTTAATTGAAAATTCACCGGATCGATAGATAGCGCAAGGCAGCCGTCGAAGGGCCTCTGCGTCGAGCCGTGCGATTTCGCGTGCGCGTCGCGCACGACTTATTCATCAGCAAGTTAAATAGCGGGAGAGGCGGTCCGCGTGTGCGCGCGGCGCTCGGGAAATTAACATGAGAAATTAGATCGCGGACACGTGACGGATCTAAATCGATCCGGCCAGCGGGCCGCGGGAATACGTCCCGCAGGTGCATTTCCCGGAACCGGACCAAACGAAATTACGCGCGACCACGAGCGTCGCGCGAAATAATGACGCGGCTGCGCGGCACCGGCGCTTTATTGCCCATGCCGACGCTTGTCTTGAGTGACGCCGATATTCAGTTCGCCAAACGGGATTGTACTGGTGTTAATTCGACAAGGTTTTTGTGGGGTATTGACTTACGTTAAGGAAATGTAATAATTGGGATATTTTTTTTTCGTTTATATGTATTTACTAATCCATCAATCGCCAAGTTATTAACGATAAACAAATCTTCCTTGATATGTACAAAATGCATTTATCGATACAAATTTATGCTACTGTGGTGTGAATTCTTTCTTTAAAAACTATAGCAGGATGATATGAAGCCTTGAAAAAAGAGATTTAATTAGATAATGGTTAAACGTCTGGTTGATTGGCGCCAAAATTCAAAACGTTGTGATATGAATTTTATATTTCTCTTTAATTTTTGTTTATTTAACTACAGTTATGAAATAAAGATAAACTTTTACAAATTAAAATGCAACCTAACCTGTCATTTATACTTATTTAATACCTTTAGAAATAGAATAATAATTAAAAAGAAATACTGCTCTTCTGAAATAAAAAGAATTTGTTGATAAATAAGTATTATTCTTAGATTTATGAGAAGAGAATTGAGATGAATAATGATTTTGCTAGTACAAAAAATAGCCTCCATTCCATTGAAACTCGAAAAATATCGGAAATAACAAAAATTAATTAATATTATGTAACTCTGCATATTGTCTACCCTGAAAGTTCACGGCAGTTAAACTTCTTTCTGATGATATATTCAAATTACAGGTCGGGAGTTATACATATGCGACGCTGAATTTTCGACAACTTAATGGCAGGCAATCAGACCCACAAACTTTTACATTTCATTACCGTTAATGCTACGCCGACGCGCGATTGTACGAGCGAGCCTCTTCCATCGTCTTTTTGGGCGCGTGTAAGTCAATTATAGAGCAGAGCCAAGTTACTTGACGATTAGGCCACACCGAGACCTTCACTGCGCTCTGTCATCGTCGAGGTTTTTGTTGACAATTTCCACGCATACTTTCTGCAAGCGGCCTCTTTGATAATTGTTAAACGACCCGTTTTCATTCCGATCATCCTGCTTTGAAATTGAAATGAGTATTTTCATTTCAATGTTACCTTAGTTTTCAATCTCTTTTTTGGTTCTAGAGCACTTTAATAAATTTATTCAGCACTTCAAAAGAATTTGACATCTTTTCCCTTTCGTGACTTGCTTTTAGAAATAATAACTTCAGTTTCGAATTATAATGCGGGTTTCTTAAAAGTTAAGAAATCAAAATATGTATTGATAAAATTAATGGAAAAGATCTTACACCAAACTCTTAGTAAAGGATACCAAATACGAAACGAGTACTAGGGAAAATCATCGTAAATTATGACATGCGACTAGTCCGTCTCGCTAATAAGGATGACGAAAAAACGACAATAGTCGTTCTAACATTCGAAAGTCGCAGCGCGTGACTTTTTCCCTCCGTTTGACTCTCATGAATACGAGAATTCATGCCTCGAAGGGCTTAATTTGCTAGCGGCATTGTCCGCGTTGATTTTTGCGCGCGAGGAAGATAATGCCGGCGCACAAAAGAAGATCCGCGGCCACATACCGCAGGAGGGAAAAAAGCGAGGGAGCGGGGTAGAGGAGGAGGAGGGCGCGAGGCAGGCCGCACGAAATAAGTCAATTACGAATGGCGGGGCCATGAAATATTCATCGACTTTTCTACGGCGAAGGTAAAGGAGGCGAGCGCGAGTTTCTGCTATTGTTGCGATAATATACGGAGGAGATAAAGCGAGGGGCTAAGGACTAGCTCTAGGTGCGTAAAAGGCATTGTGCGTGTGTACGACGTATAATACACCGCTGTGAGTTATCGCGACCGGACTTACAGCCGTACCAGTGTAAGCCAGCGTTTGTCGCAACACTAGCGAGCAAATTAGGAAATTCAAGTTTCCAGCTTTCGCAAGTCGCGAAAAGTTTGCTTAGTAAATAATAATATTATATCAAATTCCTGATCAAATATGATAAAAAAAGCAGTGAAATGCAAACTATTTTGATAAACCGTTTCTGTAATACATTTTTTATAAAATGTTTAGTACTTCTGGAAGGAAAATGTAAGAGTATAGTTGATAACTGGCTCTTTATTTATTTTAATTTTTTTCAGGCTAGTATGAATATCGAAAGAAATATGGTGAATATTCGCAAGTTCACACGTGCACTTACGGGATGATCAAGTACGAATCAGCCGTTACATCACCGTTTTAAGAGGTCAGTATTTACATGTTTTTGCCATTTAGATATTATCATTTTGTACTGAATCCTAAAAACCAGAGTAACCAGAGTTATCCTGGATTTTATCCTCTTATCTAAAATTTATTGACAAAACCAAGGTTTTATAACTAACTTTACCACTAAAGATTCGTTAGTTCGATTGACCGATGATTTTTTTATCCTGCAAGCATTTTTATGTAAATGACTCGAGAATCATCTACACTCGCAGTCTTCCTTGAACCGAGCGCCAAATCGTCTTCCCTTCAGCCGAACAGCATCCGCTCTCTTACATACTAAAAGGAACAAGGAAAGGGTGAAACCACGTGAGAACGACAAAATGTGAACGACTAGGCGCGATTTTTTGTAGGAAGCGACGTTCAACCCCCTAATGACGGTGTTTACTTTTCGGCGAAGCTGTCGAATAAAGAGATTTGAATGGAGGTGCAACCGGAATCGGATGAATTTAGCCGGGGCCCCTTATTCACGGACCGCGCTGTTTGGTTTCCTTCGGCTTTACGGGGAAAAGGGAAGGCCTCGCGTGACCGCGCGTCCATTCGGAGGCTCGCGTGCACCACGGCCGACGGCTACCCTGGACGAACGCTCGCAGTGACAAAGCCATTATTTGGGCATTACGCCTGATTGATGTTTAGCCGAGTGTACGCCTTCAAGATGTTAAATTGGGCGTGGAAAAGTGTGATGTGATTTTTTTTGTAATTAAACGTGATTTTGGCAATGGTATTCTTTATTTTCAAGGGCTTGCTTGCTTATTTGCCTTGCAAATAATATTGAAATATTTATTTAATTAATAAAAATAGGTACGAAAATTTAATTTTAATTATATACTTTTCGATTTTAGTATGTTGACAGAGTTCTAGCAGAATGCAGCGTTAAACAAGATAACGTTCCACACGGTTTTACATTAACTTTTGGTTCTAATTTAATTTTTAGTTTCAAGCGATTTGTTAAATAAAACATTTATTTATAAAAACTTCTACATTACAAAAAGTATATAGATAAAATTGTGTATTTAAATCATTTCTATCTTGAAAAAGTTTTTAAATTTTTAGCGCATCAATCTTTTCGTTTGATTTAACGGTGATCGATTTAAAATTTTCCTAGCGACAAAATAACTTTCCTGACAGAATTCAAATTTTCCTTAAGGGCATGATTTCGAAAATAATATCTTCATACTCGTGCGAGGGAATATGAAAAAAAAATGCATTTTGCAATGGTCAGCGCCGGGTATGTGGCGCAACAATGGGACGGGAAACGAACAGGTTCGCCCGGCGGCAGCGCGTGCCATTCCATATGCGCGCGAGCGAGGGAACCGGTCGTCGGTGCAGCGGGAGATGAGCCGTTCCCCTTCCGATAAGCGCAAATGTCACCTGGCGGGAATCTGCGCGTGCAGGCCGTGAGCTAAAGTGAAAAAAACAAAATAGCTCGGCGTGTGAAGAGTTTAGTCAGGCGCGTCAAGGCTGCTGAGCGATTGCACGGGGAATATTTAGTAAACTGAAAAATATTTCTAACCCATGCTGGTTTCTACAGGTTAATCATTTTATGTATCTTTTTTTTATATTATGTAATATTTATTTATCATTTGAGTAGGAATATTTTTAAGGTATATGCATTTTACGAAGTGGATCTAAATAAAAAAAGTAATGAAGAAGGATAAAAAGATAATTAAATTATTGTACCTCATCAAAACTTATATCGACATATTAGCTCTATCTTTTTATTCAAATTTATTCATTTTTCTTTAAGGTACATATAAAAAACTTTTAATTTAAAAAAAAGTCGTGCAAATTTATAAACATTTTAAATAATATTTTGAAAAGCTCGACTTACACCATCTCATAGATACACACTAAGCACATATGCCGTCAAGGTTAACTGCATCTGAAACTGTCGGGTCTCCTTGTTCATTACGTTCAATCCGAATTTTAATTAGCGCACCCGCATGAATCCAGGCGGCAGGTGTTGGACTCGCAGTGCGGCTGCCTTTTTACGCCGAGAGAGAGTCTGGCCTGCGCCACCGTGTGCACCTCGTCCTTCTTTTTTTCCTCCTTTGTTCGAATGCAGTGATTGGTACAGTGGCTTTTAAAAGGGAGCAGCGAAGGTCGCCGATACCGCGCGGGTGCGAAAAAGCATAATGACAGTGGCTTTATCGGGACCCCGCGTGGATTCGACTCTCTTTTAAAAGGCGAGTGCTTTCTTATCGTTCGACGCTCCTTTTCTTTCGTGATGAGTTTATAGGCGGTGCTCTTGAATTTTCTCGGAATCGACGTTCATTAGGCCCCTCATATTTTTAAGAGATCCTTTATTTTTATCGGAATGGCATCGAATTTACATTTTGACAGTTGCTTTTTTGCATTATCGAAGACGTATAAAGATTTTAAGTGTATGGATCAGTTGAAATGTATTTTTTTTATTGAGAGTTTTGTTTATGGTATAGTGGTCGCGTTTTTTCGCAAATTGAACTTCTGGTTTTTAAAATTTCGTATCAATAAGTGTGAGCAGCAATAAAGTCAAAGTGCGCCATGTTTTTAAAAACTTTGCTTTCTAAATTTGCTTTTTACATTTAAAACCAAAATGTGATTTTTTATTATAACAGATAATATGCTGCTTAATAATTTTTACAGCACTGTAGAGTATAGTAACGGTTACTGTATCTTGAGTGAATACTACACCCTACTTTAAAAAATACTTAATAAAATATAATTAAATTTAGCCAGAAGATCATGGTATGCACAATTTCAAACTATTTTTTACGAATAATATTAAAGAAATCCATTTAATTCAGCAAAACATTGCAATAAAAAGTCACTATTTAGCGACACTTACTTAAAATACCTAGACATTAAGCAATTTGAAACACCGTTAACAGATTTATCTTCGTCGCTGAGTGAAATCTTGCATTTTTCTCCCGTGAGAAATTTCCTTATTCAGGACATAATAAGACAATAAATTCGTCTTCAGCCGGGTGCGTATGCACAATTCGACTTTTTTCGCGGCCGTCGACCTATCGCGTCTCAATCGGCGGGCGCGAAAGCCGGAGAAGCATATCCGACCGTCGCGCGCGCTGATTTCTCAAAGAGCCGCGGCCGCTTACACCTGCTCGGCAGACTTTGCAGATCCGCCACGGCAGCTGCGCGGCGACATTGCGCAAAAAACCCCGGTCTTTTGTTTTGATTGCAGCGATTCGGGTGTTGCTTGTTTACTTTTTTACTTCTGGATGAGAGAAAGTTATGCTATATGGACCTTTGAGGTACCGGAGATGGTACACAAAGTATAAGGGAACGATTTCTTGAAAGTTAAGAGTATAAAGTACATTATTGGAGTACTTTTATGCACTTTTATGATTCATCCTGTATTGCAAATTTATGCCAATTTCAGAATTCATTTTCGACTTCACTCTAAAGATTTTAAATCCAGACTAGTTTATAGGCTTTGTAGGACAAACATTAAGCAACGATAAATTATTCAACATAATCTACTTGCTATCATAATTAAATAGTTAAAACTTTTGCTGATGAAGATTTTATATATATGATTGAATTTTGCTGCTTGTACTATTGTCTACTATTTTTGCAACTATTACTACTGTTGCTACTATCAGTAATATTGCTATTACTACTACAGCTACTACCAGTATTACCACACTACTACTGTTACTACTACTACTACTACTACTACTACTACTACTACTACTACTACTATGATTACTACTACCACTACGATTACAAATCCACTACTACTACCTGTTAAATTGTTTCACGCTCAATGATATCACGTTTGAAGTTATACGATGAAGCGTCTCTCACCTGCAGCAACCTCAGCCTTCGCCCGCACTTCGCTGATGAAGCGATTTTCGCTGGGAACTTTTTCGCTGCGAGCAGGTGATACAAGTGGCTCGGGTGCAGGTGGGTTTTTCCTTGGGCTGCGAAGAAAGTGCGCCCGCAGCCTGAAAATTACGGCGTCGACCTTAATCGGCCGAGTCTCTCAATAGCGGTAGTCGTTAGCGTCGCGCCCGAGTCTCGTTATTTATCGCCGATCTTATCGGCGGTGGTCTGCCTGGAATCCGCGACTTTTGCCTTCGTTTATAATTTTTTTCCTGCGACTTTCCCGCGAAACGCGTACGAGCACTTCGTAAATCAAGCAGTGATTATCCGGTAGGCTCGAGGCCGCGCGCGCACTGCCAGTGCACCCTTCGCGAGTATTTTAAAAAGGTTTATTATGATGTATTGGCCGGTTACCGGTGTCTGGCCAGGGATACGATACGCGATCTTTGCGGCTGCGAAGTTTTTTGGAATATTACGCGTCGGATATTGTACTTTATGGACTGATGAGGGGTGGCTAATTTATGGAATGAGGCATGACTTGCTGAACCTAAAAATTTCTTATAACCGCAAATATTACTGATAAGCATGTTTTACAGTCGAACATATAAACGTGTTAAAATAGAAGCAGATATATTTTAAATATACTAATAAATAAAGAAGCTCATTTGCCGTCAGACTTGTTTCCAGATTTTTTCGAAAAGACTCAAAATTTTTTCTTAAAACAGCTTAGATTTAGAGAATTTTAAAAAATTGTTCTTAAAGTTTTTTTTAAATAACACTTATTTTGATTCAGTAACATATTTTGGCAATATACTGGAAATAAAATATTGAAGTTTAGAGAAAAATGATTAAAGTTCCTCACTAAATAAATTTGAAACCATGCATTCCAATTATCGCGACGTAATTTCTTGTGACATTTGAAAATATACGTATTCCAACAAATCTCCGTGTCATACGTGAATTTGCTTTGCTTTTTATATAAAAAACATAATACTGCACCATAGAGGTCGAAAAAAAAAACAAATTTCAAAGGCTAGCAATCCCACGAATCGCTGAGCATTTGTTGTTCATAAAAGTGTAGCTACACCCGTTAAGTTTCGCGTGGAAATTTATTTAAAAAATACGAACTACCTACCCTCGTTCAAACGGATACTCGTTATGAGCCGACTGAAAAATGCTATATTCGTTTTAAGAGAAAATAATAAAGAAAATACAACAATATAATACGTGTACGTATGTACCCCTTTTTTCCTAAAATTTTAGACACCAAAGGGAACAAATATATTGCTGCAACAAAAATGAAACGTCACCAGAAGCATTTGACTATGATTTATTCGTACAAACGAATTTCACGCAGCGAGGCGTTCAGCTTTCAGTATTCAAGCATTGTGCTTTTTTTTCTTTTCTTCTTTCAACCCTCAAAAGTGTGAGCACAGTTTCGAAGCCAACCCCACCGAATATATTCTAATGTGTGCGTTTGTATGCCCAAAAGGCTTTCTTTAATTATCGCGAGAAAAAAGTAAAGCGAGTGTACATATTAACGACTGCCAAGCGGATGTTATGTATTCACTCTTGATCCTGTTATTTCAAATTCTGCTTTTACTAACGTAACGTCTGTACCGTGTTGAAAATAAATTAACTAATTACTTTTGCATTTAGCGAGCAAAAGGGCTTTTAAGTACATTAGTGTAAATATCATTCATTTAATAATAAATATTTATTTATCTCTATTAAAAGTACATGCATTCATTTAATTTTCTTAAAAATATCTTCAATTCTTTAAAATACTTACTTATTTTAACAGAAAAACACAGTGACGACCTAGATTTTCACCTTCCAGTAAGACTTCAAAATTATTTTAATTTTCTTGAATTCAGAACCGCATGATGGTCTCGTTGCAATATTTTTAACGACCATACCGTTATTTGTCGATACATCATTTTGGTATATCAAAACTTTTCCCAAATTTTCGGTAAAATCGGGAACCTAAAAGCAGGATATTCCTAGTAAGAGAGAAAGTTGATAAAACTGTGGTGATAATACTTATACTATCATTCTTTCCAAACGCGTCCTCGAGAAAACTATCTAAAAAGAAAAAAAGTTTTCCAGTTAAAAAGTCACCCTATGGTAGATCCAGATATCACACCGGACAAGCTAAAAGAGAGAGAGAAAGAAAGAGTGAGTATAGAGGAAGAGACTAAAAGAGAGAGAGAGAGACTGGTGCACAAAGTCGAAACGCTGTTGAATCACGAACTACAAGGGCGTTTGACCGGCGCTGAAAGGGGGGAGCTGACCGCGGAGGAGTTCATTACGCATGGAAAAATAAGCCGGCAGCTTCGCCCCGCAATGCATTCAATGCGTGCGCGCCGCATCTTTTGCTTCCTGCCGCTGCATCCCTTTGCCGGCGCCGCTGGCGCGCATACACCGTCTCTCTCTCACCCGTTCACTTTGTACAGGCAATACGTAACGCGGAGAGGGGCGAAAAAAATCCAACCTCTTGCATCTTCCACGTGTATGAGTTTGCCTGTTTTTTTTTCTACTTTTTCAAGGGTCGCTTTACAATAGCGTTAACGGAACTGCGTCCGGAAGTCAATGGCTCCTATACGTGATTGGTGTGTTTTATGATGTTGAATAGACTTTTTTTAACTTTGTGATCTACCGTAACGTTTATGCAATTATTACTATAAAATAATCAGAATTTTTTAGTAAATTTTCTAGTAATATTAACAAAATTTAACAAAACTGTTACAAAAATACGCAGTAACTTTTTCTAGGAGTTTTCTTAAGTATGGTACTTTGGTCATAGTCCGCAAGTTTGTGAAATTTTTACCATACTGATTAGTAATTTTTAGATTATTACATAATATTTCATGATTAACAATTTTACAATTAGGTAAAGTATATCAAAAATTCTCTAAATGCCAGTCTGTGACTAGATCTAGAAAATTACACTAAACTTTTTGTAAAAATTATTAAAGCATTTCTCTCAGTGTGGTACTACTGTAAACAAATATACAAACATTTAACGATCTTTAGAATAACGACCCAATACTTTTTTACTGAAATTATAATTTAAACCCATAAAATAAGTAAATTTTAAAAATGACATCGATGACTCCCGGTGAAATCGGCGCCGCGCGTCGCTGCTCGGTCAAAGCAGCGAACGAGCGCAATACCCGCGGGCCGATTGTTCGGCGCTCGCGCTCAGTCTGAACTTGAACCCATTGTTCGCGGACCCCGCATTGTGCGTCGCACGTACACACACGCCGGCTTTCTCTCGATAAAATTCGATCAGCAAAATCGCATTAGAAAGCCAGCCGGGACAATGTGGCGCTCGCTATCCGCGGGACTCGCTCAATTTCCGAGGGCCGCGAACTCCCCGCTGGAGCTTTGCGATGCGCCTTTCAACACGCGCGGCGCTCGTTTGATTTCGCGGATCAATTGGGAGTATCGCTCGGGCTTCCTTGTGTGCCTGCGAAAGGTTCGGGATTCGGCCTACTCTCCTTTGATTTCTGTATTAGTATTTCTTTTATTGTCCACCCGACAAGGTATCGTTTCTCTTGTTAAAGTAGATTTACATGCAAATTAGCAAATTAGTAAGCAGTTTGTACAAGAATTGCTAAATATTTGGAAAGTAAATACTGACGAATAAATAAACCAATTGAATGTTCAAGATGAATGGGTTGAATATTTTCAGGATAAATTTTATTAATTCGTAAAAAACAATCAAAAGGAGCAGCGGCAGCTTAAGTGTATTAGCAACAATATAGAATATAAGTTTTAAAGATTTTGAATATATATTAATCAAGTTATATAAATACCATATTAACCAATTAATCTCAACTTCAAAAAGTTTACGGAACTAAAAATTAGAAGAGGTAGGCTAATGATTAATATTTCTTAAAGAATTTTTTTATACCTCTTCTTTCATAAAAAAATTATTTATAAATATCATGGCTATTACAGATTTATAATCGTAGTCAATAATAATAATAAGGCCATCTTACCAAAGAAATTCAATACGCCGAAATCTAAGAATAAAACAACAGCCACTGACCAATATTTATCATGCATCGAAATTCAGCCGGCCAAGAGTATTACGATTCCACGCGGCCCGATGAGAAACTCTAATCCGGGGTTGCGCTACTTCCGATTCGGCGCATTCATCGCGGGCATCGCGAGGCGAGGGCACACACAGGAGGCTCAATTTCTCGTCTGGCGAGTGGTGCGCGCTTGAAAAATCGCGGCGAAATTGGATGGCGTTCGCGCGCGTTAATCCCGATGATTAATGGCGCGGGGCTTTAAATCATTACACGCTCGATCGAAGGCAGCGCGGAGGGTGAAAAGGGAGCGGATGGAATGAAAGATAGCGCGCACCCGCTAGCTGAGGAAGGGGTGTGTGATCGACAGCCGTGGGGCAGACTGCGCGGGGATTGAGTCGCCGCAAGTGCGACGTTCGCTCTTTGAGCTTGCGTATTTTTCGGTATTATGTGCAATGATTTCCCCGAGTGATTTCAGCGCGATGAGGTATTTCGTGTCGATGTTACAGTTCGTAAAAAAAGATTTTCCTTTTTATGGCAAGAAAAAACGACTATCAGTTTGGATCAATCACCATATTTGTATGGAATAGAATGATCTGCAAGTCTTAGTGTACATTAGGTTTCAGATGCAGACAGTAAAATACACGATTTTACAGTTATACCTATTTAAATGAAAATGATTTTTTCTCTTTACAATTTTTACTATTTTTTTTATGTGTGAACTGTATTTAAATTAAAGCACTTTATTGAAGTAAATACATATAAAAGATCATCAAATTGTTCCAGCGATTTACAAAAGTGCACCTCGCTAATCGCATCGGATGAGAAAAAAATGGGGATTCCCTCCCTGCCTGGACAATAGGCATGCCTCAGAGCGGGAGACCAAATGGAAAGGCAGCGCGGCTGAGGTGTACACCACCCCATCCAACTCTGCGGAGCACTCAATCGACTACTCAATCTGGTCTACGCCATTGTCCCGTAGCAAAGCGCGTTACGCTGCCACGAAAATTAGTCTTCCTCCATGGCTCTATTTGTCCTATGCGCGCGACTTTTAAACGACTCCTGCTAACTCCGTTGAACTGTGCCGTGAGAATGCTTTGTCCGATTTTCATAAAAATGGTAATGGGATTAATTTAAAAATTTTTTCACGGAAAATTTAGATTTTTATTTTCGATTTAGGAAGTAAAAGTATATTTTAAATTGCTAATCAATAAATAATAACTAAAAAATTTTTTAAAATAGCGAAAGATTTTCCTTGTTTTATGTACGGCCTGTACGTGCACAATTTAAAAGTGAAGTCTAGGTACGATTGTACGCTTTCGGTGAAAAGCCACATTGGCAAAACGCAGGTGCAGCCGTGAGATTACATATCGCGAAATCGTGAAAAAAAATAAGGAAATAAAAATAAAATTGAAGATCTGATAAATAAAATGAGGGTGTGGTGAAAAAACTCCGCGGTGAAAAAAAAGGCTGATACCCGTGAAATTTTCATTTGCGTAAGAGGCAAGCGTGCGCCTATCCGTCGAGAGCTTCGGTTTCGCGGATGAGAAAAAAAGGTGAGCGCGGGGGGAGGAAAAAAAAAAGGAAACCGGAAAACTTAAAAGAGCGAAAGGGTAAAAGCCTCATCGAGATACGCATAGACACGAATGAAAGGCGCGGCTCGACGATCCCCGTCGACGCTCGCTCTGTGTCTGTCTCTTCCGCGTGCTTTTGCTTTTCCTCTTCACCCTTTCGATCGGTTTCTGCCCGCCCGTACCCACACTCCATCGTTGCGGACACGCGGTATCGGATTTTCCTCCGGCTTTTTCTTTCGCTCGCTGTGAATGAAAAATTTGCGTGCAGAAACAATTTTTAATATACCTTGCTATTTGCAGTGTAAGCTGCCACGTACATGAGGAATTCTACAAAAAAAGTCCCGTTAACGGGTCCAAAAACTGGAGAAAAGAATATGAGTTCGCCTATTTTCGAAGCTCTTTCCTTGCTCTTTTATGGCTGTATTATAGATGAAAAAGTTTATAAAGAATATTTTGTATTTCAGACTATATTTATGAAACAAGAAAATAGCTAAATGGTAATCACGTGTTCAACACCTTTTTTCTCTTATTGTATGGTACTTACAGCAATTAAAAACTTGTAGGATAGATTGGATGAACTCGAACACCCTTTCTTTTTGCTTTTTCGTATAATAAACTTAATTTATTGAAATAAAACAGTACGTATACAAGATCGAGTGTTTTTAGATTTTTAAGATTTTAATTTTACTTCATTAGCAACTTCAATAAACTCGGAGTTGTATTTGTCACTTCTATGGTACTTTTGAACCTGCCCATACCTCTTGTTTGCTTTTATAGGATTTAATTATATGTAAGTATTTTTTGTCTAACGTCGATCAGTTTAAATTAATTCAGTGCATAAAACGTATAACCGATACCTTAAATACTGTGATTAAAAGACGAGCATCGTAGATCACTTTCAGTGAAAAAGCTA
Organism: Eurytoma adleriae; assembly: GCA_900480045.1. Classification (NCBI taxonomy): domain Eukaryota; kingdom Metazoa; phylum Arthropoda; class Insecta; order Hymenoptera; family Eurytomidae; genus Eurytoma; species Eurytoma adleriae. Next base: position 206,908 of record UXGC01000124.1, read on the forward strand.
AAATTGATTTATGTATAACGACGACCAGCAAATCATCATGTAAACGTTAATTAGTTGTTCTATTGAAAGACAATCCCCGTTAGCAGATGAAAAAAAAAGGAGAAAATAGGGGTAAGAGAGGAAGGGGCATTGTGAATCGAAGCCCGTAATCCCGCTGCGGATTAAAGGAGCGAACGCGCGCGCCATTAAAAAAGACTTTTGTAACTCGACTCGCCTTTCAGCGCGGAATCGCCATCCGAACTTAATAACCGTCCTTACCAAGAGATTATTGCAACTCGATGCATTGTTTTAGGCGTTTATTTTTTTAACGAGAACACTATCGCTTCCGGCACACACGCGCGTTCCGGGACGTCGAATATTCTTTAAAAAATCGCAATTTTATTTTATAAATTATCTCAATAATTTTTCAATGGTTCACAATCTACACGAAATGATTTTCCAGTTCGCGTTTCATTTTCTGCATTAACGTCATTTAAATGAGACGAATTTATCATACCGGATTCGACATTTTGTTTATTTTTGTAAAACCAAAACTTATAATCTTTGAAAAAAGCGTTTTATTTCGATTTTAGGTCAATCCATTCATTACTTCAAAGTGATTTTCAAATCTTTTTTTTGTGGTGTTATGAATGATATCGAAGCCATTCTTTATAACGAGGGTACCATGGAACAATTTTTTTAATTTTTTTTTTTCAATTTTGAAACAGTGGAGGAAATTTCAAAACCTTTTTGTTAGGTTCTCCTAATAACCTTAAGGATTTTTCCAAAATTGTTGAATTTCAATCCGGTTTTCGCATATCTCTCACCCAAAAGTTCACTTTCTGTCTTCCTTTGATTTTCTTTCACTGGTGGTTCAAGAAGTGTATAAATCTATAATGAGGATTCAATTTTTTAATGCACGTGTATACTACATTAGTACTACTTTTGCTCTACATAATTAAATATATTCACAACACATAAATCACGAGAGTAACCATTACTGTGATTATGCTAAACCTTGGAGATCACATCCACAATGCGTAATATAAATTGGTAAAAAAAATCGCAGAGCCGATCGTGGCGCCACGAAAAAGAAGCGCCATCGACTCTCGGGTAATTTTATAAAGAGATTCAATTGGGGGTTGGAGGGGAGCTTAGAGTCGCCGCGCGAGTGAAATATGAGTCTGCGCGCGTCGTGTGAAATAAGAGCCGATTGGATTGAAAGAGTAGCTTACGGCCACTTGATATCTACTTATACGCCCAACCTCCCCCTGGGAATTGCTCGTATCGGCACCTCTTCCTCCTCCTCTCTCTCTCACTTTCTCTCTCTTCCTCTCTCCCTCCCCTTTCCCTCTCTCTTTCCCATCCACTTTGCGGTGTTTCTTATCGCGCCACTTCTTTGTCGCGTGCGAGTTTTCGTTCGGTAGCAGTAAAGCACTCTTCTCCCGACTTCCTCCCTCCCTCGCGCGCCCTTCTTTTTTCCGGCCTCTCCCTAACACCCCCTCTCCTCGCTATCGAGCACTTTCATCGTCATCTCGCGCGAGCGGCTCCGATTCTCCCCGGCCCGCGCAACTTCTAATGGAGTATCTAGCCGACGGCTGGGCGCTTCTTTTCCTTAGGCGCGGAATCGCATCCCGATACGATCGCGCACTCGCCAACTTTAGTCCCGCCGTCGCTCCGACTTGATCTTCTTCTTACCTCGACCTTTATCTCTCGGGCATTTTTACGCCCGCTGCAAATTCGCATGGGAAGATTTTGAGTGGAAAGTTTCCTCTGTGATTTATAGCCAGCTTCTGATACGCTCGTAATTGTCGCGCGCGCGCGAACGAATTGAGTTTTGGTTCGACAGGAAATTATCTTTATCGTGCGACGTTCACTGACGCGTGCACCGATGAAAGCAATAATTTGTTAAAAGCGTCAGAATATGCTGCAGAGCTTCTGAAAGTAATTTTGGACGCGCCGTGCGCAAAGATGACTTTACGCACGCTTTCTCAAAATCAGTTGCGTAAAGTCGTACCTTGCGCACGTTATATCGAAAAATACGGTTCAATAGATGAGTGAGGAGGTGATTTTAGCCTCTCTTGTAAAAAAAATTAGTCTGGCTAAAGTCTGGCAGTAGTCTGGTCAGTAATGTCTGACAAAAATCTGGCAGTAGTCTGGCCAGTAATGTCTGGCAAAAGTCTGGCACAGGAGACTATCCCATACTTTATGCCAGACTTAAAAGTAAAAACTTATTTACTTTAAAGTAAACTTACTTTATCCCAGACTATAAAGTGTCGGATAGTCTCCTATGCCAGACTTTTGTCAGACATTACTGGCCAGACTACTGCCAGACTTTAGCCAGACTAATTTTTTTTTACACGAGCTTGTATGATGTAGCAAGTCACAAAATCATATTCTCTTACTTGTATCGAAAAGTACTATTCTATCATGTTTTGGAGTACCTTTTATTGCTATTAAAGATTTCTCGAAGAGGCAAACATTTATAAGGGTATTGTATAAATAACAATTTAAACACCGACAACACATTATTTCCAGCAAATGAATGTCTAGCGCAGGGCTAAAAATTTCAATTGGATTCCATAAGGAATTTCCACCTTTATTCGCAGCACATCTGTATCCCTGACAATAAATCCATTAACTCAACTCGTATTCATCAAGCGGTCTTTCCCTCGCTTTCCTCTTCGAACTGAATGAATTTATTCGCTCGTGGCCAGAGCTCGCACACCCCCTACCCCCTCGCCCTCGTGAATCATTTACGCGGATACCGGCAGTTTCCGTCGCTTTCCCCGCGGGCACTTGCTTTTATTTATATTTATTTTTCGCGCGTTAAACTCGCGCCCCGCGGCTCGCTCTTCTTTTATTTTCACTCGCTCGCCGACCTTTGCTCGGCCGTGACACTTTGTCTTTGTAGCGATTGTATCTTTTTCTGGAGGAAAGCGCGGCGCGGGCGACAAAAAATGGCTTATAAAAGATTCATCGACTTGAAAATGGAGAAGTACGCGGAGGTGAGTAATTCATCGTTAGATTTTCGTTGATTTTTCTTCGCGATCTTTCAAGCACGGTTCGTGGTATGCATTGTTTTGTGATGGTGTTGTAGTTTAGTAATGCAATTGCATTTTCAACCAATAGAATTATTAAAGATTTTGTACAATATGTAATATTTAAATTTTAATTTTATGAATTATTTAAAAAGATTAGGACATTTTCTTTTTTATAAAAAATGGTTAAAAATATAACTGTTACAGAAATATTACAATTGTGAATTAAAGTATATTGCGAAAGTAATAAATTGTTTGAACGAAAGTTGATAAATCTTTTCCATGCCTCCGCAAAGTTATTCACTGAATAACCTTTTTTTTAACTTACAACTCCCAAATGATTCGAATATCTTACGAGGACTTAAAACGCAATAAAAGAAATTTGAAGTAATCGAACGATCGATTATCAGAATTCCAAAATCTCAAAAAGGCAGTCCGGTAATTTACAAGATTTTGCGGTACAATAAAAAGCAAATTCGGACCGCGATTGCGTTATCTGGCTCCCTACTTGATAAATTGAACCATTAAAAAAAAAATCGAAAATTCTCCAATCGTATCATAACAATTAGTGGCTAAAGCGACAGATCGGCGTATAAACACAACTTTCGGCGGATTAAGCGTTGGGGCCAGCGACGCCAGCCCGATAAATCTGATAAACTTCGGCTAATTTGAATATCCGCGGCTGCATTATCAAAATGCGATATCGGCCGCCCACGGGGAGGAAGGGGCTATCGTGCGACACGCTTTTAATGCATACAGATTAGATCAATTTACAATAAGCCGGTTTTGTCGCCCAAAAAGTGTTTAATCCGGTTGAAGCGTCCTGTGTTCTTCGTTTGTTGCTCCTTCTACCTTCGCACTATTTATCGATCTTTTTTACTGATTAACTAAATATGATACTGCTGTACTGTTTACTATTAGAAAAATTGAGAAGTGCGAATCTAGTGGGCTAGTTGAAATAATTCAGAAGAAGTAATAAGTGATCTATATTTTGAACGTTTCATTGTTATACAACATTTATAACTAAATTTCTCGATAATATTTTAATAATTAAGTAGTGATTGATTATTTCTTGATTAAACATTTATTCTAGCCATCAAAGACCTTAAATATACATTCGCAAATCTATAAACTTAGAAGCGCAAGTTATGCTTCCAGGTAAAAACTTCTCAGTCTGAAATGTCAATGTGTCAATTACATCGAAACTGTTTCTCCGCCAATAATATCGTCTTTATTTTGGAGATATCCATTGCACAGTGACCTCCATGTAGTCTGAAGACGAAGCCGTTAGTAGCGGGTCGCAACGATCGCGGCTCTCCCAAATTTGTATTTATATTCCGTGTTCATTGCCATAATGTCCCGGCATTATTGCTGTTTATTGGTCGCGCATACGCCCGCGCGAGCCCATTGATAAAATGTCGACGGCACTTTGTCCCCGTAGCTGGGCGCGCGCGAAAATCCGGCGAGCGTAATAGAATATTCGGTGCGCAACGTGCGCATGACGATGTTGTTGCGAGCCGCGCGAGTCGTTAATAATGCAGTGGAGAAAAAAAAGGGGCAAATTTAGCGCGTAACTAATCGTTGTCGGTCGTTGCACCGAGAGTGCAGGTGAAAGTGGTATATATTTATAATCGGAGATTACCGTTTGGAAAATACTTGTAATTTATCGATCGTAGAGACTTTTAAGTATCAACTTGTAAATAATTCTGGAGTGAAGTTTGATACTATTTTTTTAAATCCTAACATAAACTATTTTTAAGTGCACAATAATATTAACCAGGAGAGTGTTTGATTTTGTTTAAACTTTTTGTTTAGAATTTGCGACATAGTACATCCGTCAAGTTATTTTTCTCCAAAGTTTATATTTCATCATTCGATGATTACTTACTATCAGTTCACATAATCTCTGTTGTTTCATAAGTTATGTACCATTCCAAATGAGTATCAAAAACTGTTTATTATTATTAAAACTGCTTATGTTTATTTCAGAGAAAGGTCGTTAATTTTTATCACTATAACATGTGCTGTATTAATAATTATCAATGTAAATAAAAAAATGTATTTGCTTCCGTTTATCACCACATACGACAGTCATTTTTTTGCTGCGATTGCAATATCTCTACCTTGGAATACAAAGTTTTTACGACTGAAAAATGACTTCTTTTTCCACTTGGCGTGGGATTAGAATCAGCACGAATAGGCGTGTAACTTGTACGTCAGCCAAAAATAAGTTCATTAACGTGGAGAAATCGCCAACGAGTTTCATTATTACTTTTATCACCGCAGAGGAGCAAAAAAAGGAATTAAAAATCCTCTTGGCTCGAAGTACGAAGTGTAACGATCGACGGAAGCGGATCATTTCGCATTTGCAAGGATATTATATTTTCACTTTACGATCAAGCGTGACTTTATTACCTCCGCCTGGTCATATATATGTTTATTTCTATTTATCATTAATTAATATACAATGCGTTAATGAATTCAAATCATTGTAGAGTACTTTGCTCGGTACTACTTCAAAGAGAATGGGATTAATATAGCCAATAAATTTAAAGTAGAAATACCATGGCAATTGTTTCGAAGTCAATGAATAAATTAGGCTTCATACAATCATTTGTTCATTTTAAGCATTAATACTTTATTAAATTAAATCAATCAGTAAATAATCTATCCACACAATAATATAAATAATAATTTAAAAGTGTTAACAGAAAAATTATAACTCGTAAATATGTACCGACAGCGAAATTCTCTTGACTTAATAAAAGACGATATACACTGTGTTAGTGGAATGCCTTTCCACTTGCATAATTCATGACAATTGCAAATTGTCGCGTTTTTTTCTCCCAATTAAATCAACGAGCTCGCCGGGACGGCTATTCGAAAAAGAGCAGGACGAAGCGAAAATTTCTCGCAATCTCTCTCATTCATCTCCGCCTTCTTAAAGCGGCACATGCCTCGGTGGCAGCGGCGGCATCTCAGGCCCTCGCCGGCTAATGTATGGCTCCTTGTAATTGCGCCGCGATAAATTAATATGATTTCGCACGCATGTGCCGCCACGATATACCGACCCATTGTTTTGCCGAATTACCAAAGAGTTGGTGCGCCGGTGGGACGAAGACGGGTGGCGGTATGCAACTTCGGCCTTCCAGTCTTCGTTGGACTTGCCGGCTTCGGCAAAAGTTAATGATACTAATTAGGAATGAATACTTTTTAATTTAGTTTTTCAATACATATAAGATGTTGAAACGTTTTTTTTAAATGTAAGATTTGTTTAACAAATCGAAAATCGTTGCGTACGATGACTAGCTTCCACCTCGGTAGATGTATACAAAATTTTGCAAATTTCTGTATGTACATGAAACTAATTATAATACGCAAATTATATTGTGTTTAAATAATTTCATTGCATTATTTCTGTGTGTCAAACTTACTACGATACCATACGATTAATGGTTCAAAATTCTTTTTTAAGAAGTTAAAGAAAATTAAATTGAAATGCAAAATTTAATAACATCTACATTTTTTAAATACAATATCACTTGCAGTTTGCAGGTCATAAATTTAAAGAGTTTGAATACAAAACTGCAAATAGTAAGACCAGTGATGCCATCTCTTAACAGACGGTTGAACTGCTTTCCCACTACAAACTACTCCCATCTCTTTATCGACTCTACATTTTCTTACTTTTTTAGATATATATAGTAGTTATTGTTTGTAAAAAATTATAATAAAAATAAGATACCTTTGGAATTATAAAAAATTAAATTATTAAACAAATTATATTGAAGATACTCTGTTTTATAAATCTAATATCATTTATGTCTAATTTAATGAAGCAATTTTTATAACATAAATCACTAATATTAAAATAAACATTTTTCTAACTGATTATTTTGAAACATTTACATTTACATTTGGAGTACCACACCCTTTGTTAATCTAAGTAAGACTCCACACAAGGTTTAATCTTTCCTCAAAACTTTAATCTTGATTAAACGACGAGAAAAAACATTTCCTTTTCGCACTAGTGTAATTTAAAATTAATTGCAGAGTAATGCGGTGACCACTTTCAGATAGTCCTGTGTAGAATCTATCTATCTATCAGTACCATTATGATGATTGCAATAGGTTTGCATACAACTTAAATAAGGAAGATTAAACTTTAAAATACAATAAAAAACGATCTTTTAATTCTGCCTACAGTAATCCTTCTACAGCACCAACCATTCCACTGAATCTTATAAATCAATATAATCACAATGAAGAGCTATCGACACCGAGAATTAATACTAACATACCTAAATATTTGGTTATTAAACATTAATAAAATATCGCAAGTAAATCTTGGACTACTAGTTCGCGCAACTTTTTGAATCAAAGGAAACATTAAAAAGTTTTAACTTTCCTGCGCGACGATAAAAAAAAAGTTGCAGTAAAAACGAAAAGAATCATCCAGAACGGGAGGACGCGTAACTTTCTTATCTCGCATCGCTTCTGGCTAACGTCCACGTGCGATTTCACGAAGAGCGAGAGACAAAGAAGTTAAAAAAAAAGTGCCCCCCAATCCGATAAGGGTCAACTCGCTTTCTCACCCATTTGTCTCGTTATAGTTTATCGATACGCTCGCAGACGCAAAGGAAACGAAAAAAAAAGAACTCTGATACGCACACGTGCACTTTACGCTTATACACACTGACAAGACAAAGACAAGCGAGCGAGATGGTCGAAAGTAAAAAAGAAGTTTCGTAAAGGCTGTCTCGATAGACTAGAAAGGCACGTTGGCACTTTGAAACCACTTTAGAACTTCTGCCTTTGCGGATTTTCCTGCAAAAGTGAGTCTGGCGACAACTCGTTTTTAATAGATGATAAACGAAATAATTCCCGAATGTTTCGACATGTCAGTCCGATTTATCGTTCTTATCAGATTTATTTGCATACGATGAAATTTTAGATATCTACAGACAACTTTTGTGAAGCAGATGTGTCTTTAATTGTAGTTTCAACAAATTTTCCTTTTATTGGTATCGTTATATTGATGACTGAATGCAAAAAGTATGTTATCTGCAGGAGAAACAGTCGATATCCGTAGGAAAGCGAACGGCTGCGTATTTTCCATCTTACTTCGCAGCCCCCGCTTTTCCCCGACCCTATCCTTACATCCGAGCTGAAACCCCTTTGAAGTCTAAATTGACCCAGGCCTGCCATTATCGCGAAAGAAAAATCTTTTTCCTCTCGTCTAGCCTCGGAGCCGCCGGCGCATATCCGCTCCTCTCCTTTATCCCTCCCCGCAGTCCCCCCCTTAACCCCTTGCGCCTCCTTCCGTTCTCTTCACTTTGTGTATATTTTTTCATCGCCCCTTTATTCGCGCTCCCACTTTTTGCTCTCTTTTTATCGCTTATTCATGTGACACTTGTCAAAGTGACGCGGCTTTGCGAGGAATCACCGCGTTTACGGCGTTATTCCACGTGGATCTTAATGACCGAGCCACCGCAAGCTAGTTCAGTTTCTTTTACGGGTTATTATATTTCGATTTTAATGGCGGTCGTCATTATTTTTTACAAGAAACAAAGCTACTGCTCTTAGATTTCAACGGATTATACTGGCGAATTGGGTTGAGTGTTTATAATTGCGATCGTTCGAGTCTCTGAAAAAAACATAGCTTTTAATGAGTACAGTAAATTATAGTAATATATTTTTCACACTTTGTTTAAAAAATATACACTTTGGTATTATTGAAATAATTATAATTAAAAATAAGCGGACGATCGAACGCTTTGTATGGATAGTAGTAGGATCCATTAAATATAATTTTGCAGATTCTTCTGGTATTTCAAAAAATACGTATTGCTTGAAATAAAACTTTATTAAAATAAAGGACAGTCGAACTGTCTAGTTTTTTTTATTATTTTTTTTACTAATAGGTGCTTTTACTTAATTTTTGTGTTAATTTATTAAGTGTCGATCTATTCATTTGTGATGCCTTATTTATGATTAAGTTTTTAATTCAAATTGTAAATAAAATTAGAGACAAAATAAAAAAAAGAACCATTTTTTTGACAAATTGTTAATGATACAATGATAGAACCTCCCTATACACTGACTACACCTAACATTATGTGCTTAAAGAGGGTAACAATCCTATGACCGAAACGTCACCAAAATTAGTAATTAAATAACAGTGAACTCATTTTCAACTAGAAAAATTAATCTTAATTATACTAAAAATGAGTGATACAGTCAATAATAATACTCATAAAAATGTACTCTTACTAACGATCAATCTTTGTATTCAGCATCATCTAACAAAACGAATCTTGAAAAATCTCACGTGCATTTCTCGTCACAGTGTTTATCAATCAATAGAACTGCCGTGCATCAAACGCTCGCGGATAAAGAGCCGCCTCAATCGAGTATCGGGAAGTAATCAACGGCGCACAATAGATGCACCGACGCGATTCCGCGCGGCGATCAGGAGAGCGAGCGCGCGAGCTGCAAAGGCCCCGGCGGTGATCGCGCGCATAAGATCATCGAAGTCGGCGCGCAAATCGGATTACCGCGAGACAATCGGGCCTTTCATCCCCGGCATTGTGCCCCCAGTGCGACTGCGTCAAATGAGTTCGCTGCCGCGTCGGAGCCTCGTCAGCGAGGCGCTCGAGGGCCACGGGGTCTTCGGCATGTTTACCGACACGCCGATCAGTGATTATCCCGAGCGATAATGCCCGCCGGGCTGCGACGCACGCGGGGAATGTCGAGCAGTGGGAGCTGCGCCAAGGAGAGCGAGATGTTTAGTCCTCGCGATGCTGTACTTCAGTACCTGGGACTTTGAAGTTTGATCAGTAATGTATACTGAATGCAAATTTAAGTAAGTTCGTATTGCATGACTTGTTTTTCTGCAGTCAGCCAGATTTGCGAGACAAGTCGAAGGTGTCGATACACCTAAGTATTTTTTCAGTAAAAATTGTTCAGACCCTGGTAGAAAATTCACCATAAATTGACCATAACTGGTCAATAAAGAAGGTAATTTACCAAAAATAAATAAATTTTCTACCAGGGGACCAAAGATTCAAGATTTCAATAAAGGATTTCATTGGTAACTTTGACTTTGATCTCGAAAGTTGAATCTCCAAAGCATTTTGAAGGTCATCTTGTATTTTAAATAGGAACTTTGAGGCTTGATCAGAAACCTGTACTTAATGTAATGTGGTTCCTGTCCAGTTTATCTGCAGTCAGACTTTCGATCAAGACAATTCAATAGTGTAGACTCACGTATTTTTTCAAAAAAGAATTTTCAATTTTCAAAATGGTTCAATTCAAGATTTCAATCAAGGATTTCGAACTTGTAGACAAAAACATTATGCTTAGACTATAATTACATAATCTTTCCACTCGATTAGTTTTGTACTTAAAATCCGCGAGGAAGCCCGCAGCGCCGTTAAAAAATAAAATCAATCAGCAATAACAGAAACGATGCTCCTTCCATTTCCACCGATGGAGGAAAACCCAATTGAACGGCCTTAGCGAAATCCCAGATACTGCCGCATCATTGTATCGCGTCGACGGCTCGCAAACTCTCTGCATCAGGCGAAACGAGGATCTATCTAACGACGGGCGCGCGGCGAGAAAAGAAAGGGCGGCGCCGATCGGCCCAGGACCAAGCAAATCGAAACCGGATTTCCCAGGCGAGGGGCCCGGAGACGCTTTCTTCCTCTTCTTTTTCTTCCTCGTCTTCTTCTTCTTCATTTTTCTCGAGTGTCCAGGGTTCAATTTGCCGGGGGCGCACTTAAGGCACGTAGCGCTGGCCGAGGCGCCGTTATTTCTAATAGGAGATTTTCAAAAGTTGCATCCAACGCCCGGCGCGGATCCTCGTTACGAGGCCAGTAATTGCGTGGGGGTGAGGAGGCGAAATGGAGAGAGGCTCGGCGCTACGCCCCAGAGACGGATGGTAAGGTGGAAGGGCTCGCGAAAAGTAGGAAGCTTGGGAACGAGAAGAGATGAGGAAAGAAATCTAAGGGTGTATTACAGATAAATAGACAATTGGTAGGTGCTTCAGTCGTTTTTTAAAGTTTTTATATTTTTATATTTATTTATTGTTTATTGTTTATGAATAGAAGTAGTTTCTGAAATACATTTGAAGTGCGTAAAGCTCTGTACATTATTTAGATTGAAGAGGATTGTACAGTTTCTTGAACAAACTGAAAACTAACAAAGCTCTATCACAGGATATTTATAGATGTTAATTTTCCAACATTATAGAATTTATGTTCTCGAATTATTCAGATAAAGGGATTGGAAAATTTGGAAAGGAGCTTTTTTGTCATTCCATACAATACTGCTAAAAGTTTTAGTATTGAAAAATGACCAATGCTGTAAAAGATAGTAAAACTATTATTTCACCACTATACTATTTTCGAAGCAATTTTAATGTCACCCAGATCAGCTTGATTGAAATCTGAGGTACTCATTGCATTGAGGAGAAAGTGCATCACACTTTACTTACACTTTGGCATAGTATTTAGAACTGGTCTCTGTGATTTGGTGAATGACTTCAGAGCTTACGAGAAAATGGTTTTTGTCTTTCATTAACGGATTAATTTAATACTTAGTTATAAGAAAGTAACAAAAAAATAGTAAAAGCGGATTTTAAAATTTCATAAGAGATTAAAGCCTGTCGGATCCGCGTAATCGAATCCTGAACAGCGAGCGTAAGGCTCGGAAAATAATAAAACCAATATGAGAAATGAAGGGAAGTAGTCGTTGGAGTCTAGCCAAGCTGGAGTGTAATGGGGAAGGGGAGGGGCGGCAGCGACGCAAGACTATATGAGAAAAATCGCTACGAAGCTAAGAAGTCAGCCTCTCGCAGTGCCTCCCGGCTCACGTTCGACCAGAGGGATTACGGCTATATATACGCACGCGCGGCGTCGTCGTCGAATTAATTGAGTCGAGCCTCCGGCGGGGGGGAGAAAAGCCCGGCGCTAAGGAGAGGATGAGCGTCCGGTGCGCGAGGCAAACGTTATCACCGGAGATCACGCTAATCTAACGCCTTCATCCCCGCGGCTCCGAACCGACTCGACTTTTTCCAACGACCTCCGCAGCTTCCTCCTCGACTTTTTCCCACTTCGCGCTAATGCGGCTTTTATTCCCGATCCGCCCGCCGTGTATACGTATATATACGTCGCGCCGACCGTCTTAGCCGCAGCTCGGAAGCCGACTCGCGGTAATTATCCGATAAGCGCGAAAAGGGGGGGATATTCCGCGCGATACACCGCGGCGCCGAAGGCAATTACATATCTTCGATTTCGCCTTTCCAATTTCGCGCGAAACAAAAGCGTCCGCGCACGCGCCCAGATGGATCTACCCGATTTATCTCATTCTTTTCGAGCCGCGCCTTGTGTTCCGTCGCTCCTTGGGATTCTCCGATATTAGATGAGCTCGGGCTCTGTGTCTCGTTCTCTCTCGTTTAATTTGAAAGCCTATATTGGGGAGAATCTGCGGGATCGACTCCGAGATTACTCGGCGAAATAAAATTAAACGAGACTAGCGGATGTGTGTGATTCCGCTTTACCCTTGAGATTTCCCCGAGTCGAGATGAATTCCTTTCGATGGAATTTTTCAGCAATTAGTAACGATTTGGTGTGTTGAATGGAAATTTTTTAATTTGCGTGATTTATCGATATAATTTTACTACTTCCTTCCTTTTAGACGTTCAAATTGCAAAAAGGATCAGGAACTTTTGCTAAGGTTTTCAAATAAAACGTCTAATTATGATCCTGATCTTTTTATTATCAATTGAGCTTAGAGTGAAATTATTTTCAACAAGTAATATTTTTTTTAATAACTAAGGTGATACAGACTAGAGTTTCCCAAATATCGGCTAAAACTAAATAAGTAGTAGGATTGTATGATCGATAGAATCTTTCATATTAGATAAAAGAAACGTCTTGTTTGTGTTGAACGTGCCTCGAGAATGATGTCATCCGAATAATCTTAGGCATAAAAATTTCATTTTTGCTTTATTTTTTTATTTTATGTATACAATTCTTCAGGCAACGTTGTCAATCTCAGAACACAAGGCAGTTCGAAATGACTAAAATGCTACTCTGTGTACATAGATTTACACCTTAGTTTTTTTTTTAAGACTTGTATTAAAAACTACTTATGTACAAAAGCATATTAGGATGCTACAATAGTAGAGTGTTAAATAACAGATTAAATTACTGGCGCGTCAGTCACTCCATCAATACATGAAACATACTCTGATCAAAAACACAGAATTTATTTTTAATTCTAGTCCATCTACAACTTATTTCGTGTGTTACACAAACTTTCGTGGAGTTAAAGTAGCCACCGCCACTTAACGCGAGTCCTTCAAGCAGTAGGATTTACCAGGTACATATTCCTCCCGTAAACAAGTCACACGGGAGTTATCTTCTGCGTAACGTTCGTCCAGTTATAACTCGCTAACGGGCTTTCCCGGACACGCGTAACTTCTTAATACAGTAGTCGAGTATCCGCTCGTTAGATACTTGAGGCTGTTGGAGAAACTGGCGCCGGGGCGCTGGTGATAAAAAGTTTCGGCGCGACAATTATTGATTGAGGAAGATACGATAAAACGAATAGTCCTTGGAAAAAAGTTGAGTAATACTTTATCATTCGCCTTATCGAAAAATCTTCTAATTATCCGACATAATTTTCTCGGCAATTACTAGATTCCATTTTGTAAGCTCGTCTCTTGCACTCGTTGATACACTTATCGCTGCTTTTAAAGTAATAACACGAGAAATAACCTATCGAAAGCTATTAATCAGGTCGTAAATACGTCCATTAGTGTAATAACAAAAAAAGCCGTTAAATCAATTAATCCTAAAAAATCGCGATAGGGCGGGCAGCGGCAGCGTAATAAAACTTGCTCAATTTTTATAATTACATCGAAAGTAGCACGGGGCAGCAGTTACTTTTCATAAATTCCACCTGATAAAACGCGGTGGTTTAAGCCTGGCACGGGGAGGGTTAATGCGTACGGCCATTCGCCGATAAATTTCCGAAGGCGCGGGAAAAACGCGCGCTAATGCGCCAGCGCCGAAGTCGGATCATGCACTATAAATAATGCACTTTTAAACAACACCCGAGGACACAACGAGAGAGAGAGAGAGAGAGAGAGAGAGAGAGAGAGAGAGAAACAGAGCAAGAGAGAGGAAGAGATAGAGGTGGGGTTGAATGTTCAGCTCACGATGCTATCACGATAATCGGCGTTCGATAATATTCGACCAATATATTTCTCGGATCGGCCAGCCGCGCCGATAACGCGCACGCGATTTATACCGCTGCTAAACGCGCGCGCAAGCTCCAGGATCATTCGTTTTTATCATTTTGACGGGTAGGCACCTATTTTTTTTTTTTTCAAGGCGGGGGTGAAGCATCGCGCGTCCGTGGTTCTTTAGTGTCGTTCCGGGAATTCGACGACTGCTGCTCGGAATATCAGAATTCGATGTGGCGCCCTTTGGCTTATCGCTGGTCAGTTCGAATGGCTTTATGATTCTCTTGCTGATTGGAATTTTCGAAGAGCCATAAAAATCGATGAAATTGCTGTACGCTGGATGTAAATGAAATGTCGAAATTTAAACGAACTGGATTATATTCGATATTTATGGCAATGTATTGTACTTACAAAACGTTAAATATGAATTATTTTTTATGATGACACATTAGTTGCCTTTAAAGAAGGTCCCCTCCTAATTCTCTTGCGTATGCAGAAAGTGTAAATGACGTCTGCGGAGTTTTTATCACCTTCTAAAATATCGCCGTCACTGGGGCTTAATCGCGCAATAAAGTGTTTTTGCACTTACTTCCCTCATTTCCTTATTTGTTTAGCCGCTTTATATTTCCGAACGGACCTATTAACGAAAGGAAAAAGGGGAAAAATAAGTAAATTGCAGTGCATTGCTTCTCACTAACTTTTGAGCACCTATTACTCAATGTTGCCCTTTTTGATGTACTAAGAATAAGTGGTTCTTAAAATTGCCCAAATTTTTCCAGTATTTGGGTCTGGGATAGCCTGTACGTCGACGGATACGACTGCAATTTTTTATACATTTAAAATAATTCTTTTTATCCGGTAGAGTCTCCCTAAAAAGTGCACTCAATACTGTAAAATGAAAAAAAAATGTGACTATTTATCATTTCGGTTAAACAAGCTCTACTTCTAATATACTTGTTTTATAAAAAATTTGACTTTCAAAATTAATAATGTAATTATTTTGCAGTTATTTATGCCGTTCAACCACAAGTTTATCAATTCCGTAAGATTGGCTGCAGAAGTTATAAGAGGATAAATTGAAGATTGTTTATTTGCAAATAAAATGTTGATGCAGTGCAAAAAGGTACGTGTAATAAAATAAGCATTGATGAATTCTTGATGCAAATGACATTATTACAAAAATATGACTCTTATAAATCGTAGCGCTAAGCAATTAATCTCCAGGGATTCATAAACGCGGTTGTCATAAGATTCCCTCGTGGTTTGTACATTCGTACAAGTGCGTAATACTACAGTACCCTTGCCAGTAGCTATGAACGAGATATAAGCGGTGTAAGTTTACAAGACTTGCAATCTGAAACATACCATCGCAAATATTTTTTCTTCATGTTTCTAGGCTACAACAATTTAAAATTTCAAATTAATACAGGATATAGTGTTACTTAAGGCTGCTTATAAAATGCGAAAAAAATTTGAACACGCTATACTTTGTTGTTACACCCGTAGTAAAAGAAATTTTAAAATGGCAAAGTAGACAGAAGCAACATAAACGCGGTTGAAATCTGCTAACGCAGTTGAAAATCGCACATCCATTTAACTCTCTATCGTTGTAGCGCTGTTATCAGAGAATTAACAAGGAGGCGCGGGCGAGATCTTCGTTCAAGGGTTGGGAAAAGAGCGCACAACGAGAGGTCCGTACTCGAATGTTGTTTTTAAGTTTAACGCCCTCTCGTTAAGCCAATGGAGCGTGCGTCCGCGTTTACTTTTTCGCGTTTACTTACGGCTCGTTACGGCGCATAAATCCAGATCCGTTTATACGAGGAGCGTCGTGAATGCTTTCCGAGCTGTGGGCGATATGAAGCAAAATTTTATGCGGCTTGTTTCTACGATTCCACTGGCAATTAACGAAGCCCTTTGGAGAGTAAGCGTTTAACAGCTTTCGTCAAGTTATAAAAGAAATGAATTAGGGCGTGCTTGTTAAAATGTTCTATTTTAAAATTGTGACATTGAAACCACATTTGTCAATCAAAGATTAGATTAGATTTGACTGCGCTATTATTGTATACCTATTCGTTTCAACTTCGAAACCAATAAAATTCAAAGTCTACAAGCCCTACTATCCATTTTGAACCCATAAATTTCACAACCCGAGCTGTCCGGCTGACCCAATAGTCTGGTCTGACTATTGGGCTGCTTTACTACTGGTTTGCTTGTTGTGCTACCTAATAGTCAGTCTGGGTCTCTGTCTTCAGTCTGTTGGGGCGTCTGTTGGTATTCTGTCTGTTGAGTTGTCTGTCAAATGAACTGTCTTTCTGTTCGGCTACCTGTAAGATAGTCTGTCTATCCATCTTTCTGTATGTTGGCATGCTGTCTACCGGTTTACTGTCGGTCGTTTTGCCTGTCCGCGCGTCTGGCTGACGGAAGGTTTGTTTGTCGGGAGGTCTGTCCATCAGGAGGTTTGCCTGTCGGTCGGTCTATCGATTGGTTTGACTGTCTGTCGGTCAGTCGGTCTGTCCGTCGGTTGGTCTGTCTGTCAGACAATCTGCAGGACTATATGTCTGTTTATCGATAGGTTTTTCTGACTATTGGGCTGATAGTCTGCCGATCTGTCTATTCGGCTGCCTCCTATTGATCCGCCTGACTATTGGGCTGCTTGACTACTTGTGAATATCAGACTGCACTGGTCTATTGACTTCAGTCTAATTATCTAGGAGTCTGTCTTTCTGCTGGGCGGCCTGTCTACTAGTCTCTGCCTGTAATATCTGGCTACGAGTGTAATGTCACATCTCGCTTTTTCTAATTCGCGCTTACTTCTGTAAGTGTATACCGTGCTAATTTTTTACCCCAGAAACTAAAAAGACATAACATTCTTGAAAAGAAAGGTCATTATTCTGGAAAAGCGGAGAAATCCGGTCGTCCGAGCAGCACGTAAAATAGCGTGCGCGGACGCACCGCTGCGGTGCCGAAGCTGCCAATAGGCAATGAGCGCATCCTGGCAGAATTCCAGACGGTCAGGTTTCGCGGTGCGTGCGCGCGCAATTCCGGTTTATTTCCGGATCGTTTGATAGCGCAGCCCGCACGCGCGTTAACGCGAAGGCTAATGTAATGGAAATGGCGGGCTCCCCCATGCATATTATTGTGCCACTTTCAGGCTCGCTGGCCAGCCCGCGCGAGTCCTGATAATAATTGTTATGGCCCGATGGAGTGCAATTTCGATGCCGCCGCGAGTCTCCGTTCGCTGCTGCTTCATCTCGCTCTTGCCTGGGCTCCCTTCATCGTCGCACAATGGAATGGCAACTAGCTCCCGCTTCGGCTCGGTTTGGCTTCAGGCCTACTACGCGAAATGCCCCGATATGGTTCCTGGGAGTGCACGCCTTTTTTTGCCCCTGTTGCGGTCGCTCTGAGAGTTGCATTAACAGCGTCATAACGAGAGAAACAAATGACAAAAGTTTTCAGGTAGTTAGTGAATGGCAAATTATTGCGGCATTTGTTAGCTAATGAGGAAGAAGAATAATCAAAAAGCTATAAAGGTCATGTTATGCATCATTTTTTTTTAAGATACAGGGAACAATGTATAATTACAATTATTTGTTAGTTCCAATTACAAAGTTGAATATTTCAGTTAGAAATAATTAGAAAGGTCATTGCAGTTGAAAATACTGATCTAAGGAACCGCGTTTTAATAGAGTGGAAACCGCAAACGTATAACATTTGTCAGTCCATATGGAAACGTATCAATTGAATCGATAAAATGAATAAAAATGTCAGATGTTATCTGTCCAAAGTGATTCACTCAACAATCCAATCATGAGGTGACAAATCACGTAAAGTACCAAATGGCTCTTTCGACGAGGGTCGCAGTTTAACGATCGATTTAACTTAATCCGCGCACGTTATCTGGGACTTCGAATTGGCGTACGAATTTCGCGAAAAGCTGCGCTCAGCTTCGAAAAGTTGTTTGCTCGGCCATTTTCCGCGAACAATCCCTCCAACATAGCACTAACATTAACGTTGCCGAATTGATTATTGTTTTTTTAAATTCAAATTAAGATACCGTCATTTGAAATCAATTCATCATCAGTACATTTTTTAAAGTAGATAAGGAAATTGAAATTTTGTAAATATACATTCAAATTTTTCACAAAATGATTTCAGAATCTTTCAACATTTATAATTTAAAGACGAATTACAAATAGAAGCCGTTATTCATCAAGCCGAAGCAGGAAAAGGATGACTCCCGGAATTTCGTCTGACCGTGTACACAAATCGCTCCGTCCCGCACCGAAATTATAGGCTCGCGCGCGAGCAAATGTCGCGCAATCGCGCGCAGACGGATGGATCTCGCTGGTAAACCGGTATAATTAGCGCGAGCTGCATGAAAGCGCTAATAGGCTTCGCCGCCGATTTAATTAGCCCATAATTCTAAGCGGTGCGAAGGGAGAGATCAAAGTGCATCTGTCCCCGTCGCCAATGACACGGTGGGGGTGTACTCTCGTTTGTCTGCGAGTCCGTGAACGGCCGTCCGCTGCACGACTCTCGTCCCCGTTGTTAAACCTGGATTTGATGGTGTCATGGTGTTCCTGCAAAATCGCTGCTTTTTATTGGCAAATAAAAAGAGCTACAGTCCAATGGATAAATTAACTATTATAATGATTTTTTAAAATAGGGGAGACAAGAATCTAATGAGGTATATCAAATGAAATAAAAATATGAAATTGTAAAATTTAGGATAAGAAAAATTTCATCTAGCTTAAAGAAAGCTAAAAATTTTAACATAAATGAAAACGATTTAACTACAGAAGGTAAACTCTTCTATCTATCGAAACGTTTTACATAAAAATGATTCAATTTATATATGGTCATTTATATTTTCGGTTATATAAATAGATATAATTTTTAGGACATATAAATAACAAAATTTCCAATAAACCATACAAGAAAAATTGAAAATTAAGTTAAATTATTATATTCTGCAGAGTTTTCTTCTCGTATTCCAAATGCACGTACCTACGAAATCTGCTTACGAAGCCTTCGTTGAAAAATCATTTTTCAACGATCTTGAAAGAGCCTCGCCGAATGAGTGGAGAGTTCAAGGGAATATACCATTCGTTCGGCAAGCGTCTCTAATGGCCGAAAGCCTTCCTGTCGTCGGCACGCTGACGGACCCGCAGCATCGGGATTTTCGAGGCGACACAATAGCCGCGGCCGACGATACGTAGACTGCACTACTTGCACGGTTTCGCGGAGTCCGCCAAGTCTCCCTATGTGCATTGAAATTTTTCGGGGATCGAAAGGGAACGCTTCCTGGGCGATATTGTTGGAGGGATTTTTGTTGTCGTAGATGGAAAAATGTGCCGTGGATCGAGAAAAATTGAAACTCGATATTTTCTTAACTTTTATATTTTTCAATCGTCTTATTATGCAGATCTTTTGCAATACATTGATAGTACATGTAACAAGAGGAGAAAATAAGGTATTTCAAGTGAAGAGGAGATAAAACCCAAGAAAATCTACTTTGAACTGTATAAAATAGCTATTTTTCAAAACAGTTCTGACGATGAAATAATTCATCTTCGTACTTAAGATTGAAGGTATCTTTCCTAATGTACCTAATAAAAAGATATGTGATGTGAAATTATTGTAGGTCGTGTTTGAGAAAATTGGCACCGAAAAATCGAATTTTTAACGATTTTCCAGTAGCCTCCATCCTTAAGAATAATTACAATGCAAACATCTAGGAAAATAACGTAAAGAGGAGCAGTCCGATAATACGGAATAAACAAATAACGAAAGAGAAAATCCGAAAGCGAGAAGAGCCTCAGGGAACAAAAAGGCGTGGAAGCGCGCGTGTACGAATCGAATGCGCGTTAACTCGAGCTCGGCTTAGCGCGTCGCAACAAGGATCCGAGAGTGCAATATCCCCGGCGCGACAAGCCCACCCACCGGCGGCCGGTAAAGAGCCTAACGCGGGTCGGAAGCGCGTGTGCCGGGGCGCGCACGCGTGCGAGGCGCCCAAGGAGCGAGCCGGACGCGCACACCTAATTTCCCGCGAATATAGCCGAGCTAATCCGGTTGCTCCGCGGCGGCCTCCCAGACCCGCTTCCGCCCGACCTAAGTCCCTAATAGAATATCCGCGTATCTTGCCACCCCGGACGTGCCAGCCACGCTATACCGACGCCCGGTGCGTCGGGCTGGCGTATCCTGACAGCGAGCCTCGGCGTTGATGGATTTGTTAAGAAACTGATGTTTGTATATTACATTTTTATCGTTATTTTTATTAATGATAGCTTGCAAATTTATTTCGCGGGAATAATTTATTTAAGAAATTTTTAAAAAGTAAATAACGTGGAATAAGTAACTATGAGAAAAATAAAAATTTTAATGCTGCAGAAAAGTTTGCTTAAACTGCCGTTATGAGAAAAGTTACAATAATATTTGTTAATAAAAACGATTAACTTTTTATTAATAAAAACTATTAACAAGTCAAGAAGTTTCGAGAAACTATTTTGGTGTTTCCGGTAATGAAAATTTATGATTTTAAAATAAACTATTAAATTTTTAGTAGGACATGTTTCTTCCAGTTTTAGCAACAGAATAAAATTGTTCATTAATTTTTCGATTCATGTTTTTGTCAGCAAGTATAAATCAGAAAAGAGTCTGACAGAATCGTCCGTATCATGGATTTTCTCTCTAAGAAATATTTACGCACGTTTGTTTGTCCTTTAAGTAGTATAGTCACGGTTTAGTCCGACGAAACTGAATATGTAAATTATAAAGCATAAATTTAATTCGTACCTTTTAATTATGAATTTCCTCCTCAAAATGGTAAATTTAACTTTTGATTTAATAATTACAAATTTCTTTTATATAAATTTTATCCCCATATACTGTGACATACAAGGCATTAATCTTTTCATAGAATAATGAAAGTGCTTTTTGTTTTTCCATTCTGCTTTTGTGTTCTATAGCATGAAATATTTACTCTTTATTTCTGCTTTTAAATAATTTTAAGAAACTTTTTCAATTTCCAGTACCTTACGTACCATTAACAATAATAATATTTTTTGTAAGTTTCTTACTTACTAAACATACTAAATCCAGATTTAACTAACATAACTTTCTGTTTTAACTCCATAGCCGCGAAATTTTAACTGAAAAGACCATCTCGTCTGCAGGCAAGATTACTTTTTTCTCGACAACAAAAAAAAGATGACGAAAGGGACAAAAAAAAAGGAACAGCCAAAAAGCGAGTCAGAGGACGAAAGAGAGAACAGAGAAGCACACGCCGGAGTTCAAACATAACGATGAGTCCCGGAGCGAAGTTTCGGCCGAAGCCACGGGGACGAGGAGGCCGCGAAGCCGTAGCGGGGTACCTGTACGCGCGATCGCGCGCACACATCGGCGGCGGGCCTTTGTTACGTCGCCGTGGCTCGTCCGCGCCGGAAACGAACTTCCTCGTTCGGTGCGCGGCTCGTGAAATTTCCTGCGCTTCGCCCCGACTCCATCCCTCACTCTGTTTTTATTTCGCCGCACAGCCCACGGGTTGCGCGTTTCAACTCGGCCCTCCTACCGCGACGTTACGATCGAACTGCCGTTATTGTCGCGAGTCGGGATCGTTAAACTTTCTTAGTGTCTGGAACGGGGCGTGCGTTCGACGAATTTGTCGTTGATGGCTGGGAAGAGATTATTTTTAAGATCTTTATTGCGACGTTTGAGAATTGCTGTCCTTTTTAAGGCATAAATTGCAGGTGGTAGCTGGTTAGAGATGGTATACAAATCTAATAACGGATTCAGATTGAAAGCGTCAAAATAAACGTTGGTATAATCAGGTCGTTAGATTAAATCTTTTTTGTGCCAAATTTTCTGATATGTTATCAGTCGTACATACTTTGAGTATCGCTGCAATACCAATGTGTATAAGTGCTGCAGCAATAGTGATTTAAAACTATTTTTTCAGTGCAGTCTTATTAACAAACTTTAGAAAACAGTGCAAAGATAGTTTTTATGGTTTGAAACTATTTTGTTTACAGGTTTAATCAAGATTCATAATTCTTCTACAATATTCAAGATTCTAACAAATCATATCACAACTTTCAGTAAAATTTGAACAGAACAAGGAAAATTAATTAAATTGCCTCGTTTCATAAGCAGCAAAAAAATATTAAATTGCATAAACCTGTTCTTCCTCTTATATTCCATTTACACCTTTAGAGCTTACCGTCTGCATTTTGCTCCTTTAAGAAGCAGTAGTCGCTGCGCACTTCTTTTACTCAACAAAACACAGCAGTGAAAGAAAATTCAGATGCGCTTTTCTACGAACTATTTGACGTTCTGCGAAGTTAATTAATTTGGAAGGAATTCAGGGAAACATCTTCAAAAAACTTAAGTCAGAATTTAATTAGTCGTACGGATCAAGGGGGCTAAACAATCGGAAGACTGACGAATGAATGACGCTAATTGCTCAAAGAGCTTGCGCGGGTTTGTCGGAAAAATCGATTGTTGAGCAAAACAGAGCTGCAAAACGTCGAAGAACAATAAAAGCTCGCACAATGGGTCTCGGGGAATAAAGAAAGATCTAGGTCGGGTGGGGAAGTTCCGGCATCTAAGAATGTTCGGAGGAAGAGTCATTTTGAAGATTTAAGAGAGAGGCTGGATAATTAAAAAAAATTTAAAAGCTATTTGAAGCTTTACTGTCAATTAAATTTCATTGTCAAAGTATTTATTTCACTGTAATCAGAATTTTTCATTACGAAGAAATTGTAGTGAGCAATTTTGCATTTCTCTACAAGATAAAAATTTTAAGCTCACGACTTACGACCTTTTCGTTCATCAATTAAGAAAATTTCTTTTTAAAATTTAAAAGAAAATTAATTTGCTTAATTGAAAAGAAAATAATAAAATAACCCTTCGGACTTAACTGGGTTCGCTCCCATAAAATTGAAAAACACTGGACACTCCGAAAATTGCAGTCACGCCAGCTCACCTTATCTCGCGGGCTACTCGTTCTAAAGCGACAAGAGTCGTCCTCCGCAAGAAACGTCCTGCCGTATTATTGTCTCATCCGAGCGCCGGCTCGTCTCAAAGGTTGAAAGCCCCCGGCAAAGTCCTTGTCCGGCGCGACAATCATCTCGGTTTCTCAATGGCGTCGATTGTTCTCCGGATTATCGGCCCGTGTGTGCGCGCGGGCGCCAGATCCGGAATATCGAGATTCCACGGACGCAGTGTCCTTAAAGGAACGAGACAAAGAAAACCGTGGCGCGACAAAGGATTTATATTTTGAGAAAGAAGACGAGATAAAGGCTCTTTGTTTAATAGTAAAGGTGTGATACTTATACAAAGGTAAGGTACGCGTTGTCAATTGGTGATGGGATGTTTTATTTATTTACTTAAATCTGAAGCATGAGAGAAAATAATACATTTTTTAATACTATGTGTAGGTAATAACTAACTCTGTTTACGCCTTAAATTTTATATTTTTTGATGATATGTTGATTTGATGATGGCTAATTTCATAGTAACGGTCTTGCTATGAATTTGATAATAGTTCTTTAAATTTTCGGAGTAAAAGTTAAGTAGAAAGTCTCTCTTGTGACAACTGTTATTACTTTTTCTGTAACTGATTATCGTTTCTTTGGCAATGCGTACTAAAAATCATTGGATTATAGTTATTGGAAATCTAGATCCGAAAGTAGTAATACTATTGCCAAATTGTTTTTTTCGCGTGCAACTAGAACTTTATATTTTTGTTAATATCAATTAAACGTTTCTTGTAGACGGGATCAAATTTAATTACTTTGACATCACACAGCTTTTTTTTTCAAAAATCTAAGTGTCAATTAATTGATGGCGGTGTAGTGTACAATCCGACACCACGGTATTTTCACTTGCAATTAACCCTTGCTTAGCCATTGAAAGTGTTGGAAAGATTTGAGCTGCGCAATCGGTCTAGAAAGTCGCGGCAGCGGAGTTAATCGGGAACAACGAGGCGAGATACACCGGATGAAGGGCTTCTCTCGTTGCGCTCGAGCCTTCGGTTTCACGCCACTCTATCTTCCATTCCGCTGCAATAGATCGGGCCGTAAGCTTGAAGAGGGAGAGAAAGAGAGGGGGCGAAGAGGGAGGGACGAGGGGAGGGAGGAACGGGGGGCGAGGGAAGGGGCGCAGATAGGCAGCGACGTTATCGCGCGCCAAGCGTCGGAGGATCCGCAGGCGGCCGACTATATCATCGAGAGAGTCGGCTCGGCGCTTATCGCCGCGCGCTGGCATGCTAATCAGCGTTTACTCGGGAGAGTCCGTGTACACGGCCTCCAGCTACCGGCCGACACCGGGGCTATCTCTCTCGTTCGAGATTTGTCCGAATAATCCTTACGGACAAATCGCCCGAGCCGGTATTAACTTCCGAATCGCGTTCGTTCAACTCTCGCGCTTTGCCCTGGTGCTCTACTCTTACGCGTTAATACGACTGCTACGCTTGTTATTTATCTTTTCGTGAAAGTAAAGGTATTAGTGAATCAAATTTTAATTTTACAGAAAGAAGACGAGGAAGAGAAAAAAGGGAATTGCAATGATCATCATACTTCTAATGGAAGATATGACTTTCACCATTATTCTTTTATTATTCATTGTGAGATTTTTTGAGCCTCAAATGTATTCTGCTGTTCAGGACTAACCTGAAATGCAAGGTTCCTACTCTAGTGGTTATTAATTAGAGATTGAAAGGGTGAGAGGTTGGGATCATTAGAGTTATTTATTGGTTCTCCTCAACCAAACAGATCGGTTCTTATGAGGGGTTGGGTTAAGTTGGGGTAGTTGAAGGTTACTGACTAGTTCTCATTTGCAAAAGGAGACGTCAAGCAATAAAAGAAGATTAGTGTAAAGTTGAGGTAAATATACCATAATCAAGGTTAAAACTACTGTCGTTGATAGCACCATAGAATAGAAGAAATTTGAACTTTTACCTTCTTTTTATTATGGAATTTTTTAAGTGACCCATCCTGTGATATCTGCAATTAGACACATTTATGATCGAAGTAATGCAAGAAAAATCATCCTAGATTTAACTCATCGTTAGCAAGTTCCCATTCCCAAGTCGTGCAAGCAATTTTTTCTGTGAAACTTTTTTACATTAGAGCACATTTGTAGCAACGGGAGGACTGAAATAAGGGGGAGGGAGGCGTGAGAGCGAATTCGAGCAAATGGAAGGAACAAGTAGGAAGGCGTAGGGTGAGCGCGCGAGTAATAGAAACACAATTGAAGTCGCGGAGCCTCGAATCTGAGAAGAAATAAATGAGAAACAGGTGTCTGCATCGTTACTTTGAAAACGCTTAGAGACTTTTTACCCGGGCCAAGTTCTTCGTCTCCAGCTCGCGCCGCCTCGTGACGGGAGGTGGGACGGAGGTCGAGGAAGTGAGAGCAATTGTCCGGACCTCTTTTTACTCCGGGCGTTCGCCAATTTTTGCGGCTGACACCTTTTTTTACCTATCTTTCGTCTCTATTTTTCGTCTCTTTACTTGCATCGCTGAAAAAACAATCGCTGGTGATAGAGGATTATCGCAAAATTCTATTAACAGTTACGTATATATGACGCTCGTTATTAATATTTTATTTTAAATTGCGAATAATATATTTCTCTAATATTTCTTTTAGGTCTGTCGATTTTTAAAAAGTAACAGGGTATAATATGCCTTTCACATACATTACGAAGATAAAAACCAGAGTCTATATAAGGAAAGTGATTGAATTAGTCAATACAAGAACTCAAAGCACGATTCGTCTAAGAAAGATTTAAAAAGTATTTCTCTAACACTAACACAAGCAATTTCTTTATTTCGCGAAACGAAGAGAAAATTGGAGGAGTCTACGTTTTCTCGGTTTCGGGGTCCGTACGCACGGAAGTAACTGAAGTGTACGGCGTATGGGGGCCGCGAAAAATGTCTCCTCGTCGCCCTATGGGACCGGGTGCAAATGAAATTTCATTTCACGGCAAGAGAGATAAAGAGAGAGAGAGAGAAGGTTGTAATCCCAGAATTGTTACTTGATTTCGTTGGTTCATTCGTTCCGGAGAAATGGAATGAGTCCTGCTGAAGCGGAAGTTGAACGGAATCCCCACTAGGTTTTCTCTTTAATCGGTAAGATTTTACTCCCTCCTTCATTTCCACTGTTCCGCTATTGTTTTACATATATAAGTTTAGCTCTGCAAAGGCTTACGCGTGTATTCAATTAATTTGCATTAGCTTGCAGACTCAAAGTGGCGTTTCAAGAGGTTGGCGAATTCGCAATTAAAATTATTAAACGAGTAATGAAATAAAAATAAAGTTAAAATATATGACTGAAAATGTTGGCAAATGTAAATCAGGTTACAGGGATTCGAAGTTTTATAAATACGCAAAGTTGGACAGTCAACTCAATTATCATGGCTGCCTAAAAGTAAGTAAAGTATAATGAGAGAGAATACTTTGTTCAAATTCTGATACTTGATTTTTGAACAGAAAATACTGAATAATTATCTTGAGATTTTGTCCAATGGAACGTGACATAAAAAAATTAATCTAATCCAGTGTTCGTTAGACCAGCACATCAGATTCAAGATCAATTTGGTTAAATTTTTTATTTTCAGGTATTTTGTAGGGACATTCATTTCATTCCTTAAAGAATATCTGGGTGCTGCGTATGTGCAAACGCAGGATTCGTGTTCAGCGACCTTAGCAGTATAAGCAACTGATTTATTTTTTTATCTGTATAATACTAACAATTTTTCAACTTTGTGAAAACTTAAATCCATAAGCAAAAAATTGACTTTCTGTGTTAATATCAAATTTGATCTTGAACTAATCTTTAAACTTGACGCGATGAAGTATAATGGCACTGCATAACGAAAATACTATACTTTTAAAACTGAACTTATTCGAAAAATAAAGTAATACCATCACCGTGTATAAGCACATAAACATCCTTTGACCTAAGCAAACGACTGCTTTGATAATGTTATTGCCACCCTACATGCCCAGGTAACCACAGCAAACCCGCAAAATAGAGGTCACAAGAAGAACAAAAGCCTCGGCAGTGCTCGAAGGAGAACTTGATGGAGGAAGATCAAGGGATAGCGCGACGAAGGGAGATCGCGGGAGACGGGTAAGCTCGGCACGGACAAGGGAAGAGGGAAAACGATCAGAGAACTTGTCAACCTGCAAGGGAAAATTGCATTTTACAAACTTGTTTTGAGAAAAGAATTGGAGAGAATTGCGGGAGGGGAGGAGGGAAGCAGGAGGAGAGACAGGTAAGAGGCATGTATTCTCGGCCCCGATCCTTCCGATCCCACTGCTCCTGGACTGATGAGGAACGCGCTCGCCTTCTTTTTTCCTCCTTCTATCGTCGAAAAGGGCTATGCAAAGTCGAGGAGGCAGGGGGAGGGAGAGGGGAGAGAAAGAGAGAGAGAGGACGGGTGGAGAGGCTGAATCTTCCTTTTCTACCGAGTTCTCGGGGAAAGACTCGAGTTCGGCGTGGCGCGGACCCCACCCAGGCTACTCCTTACAAAGAGACACACAAATTGCCTCGAAACTTAGTTTTCCCGGATATAAAGGACTTTCCGATTACGTTACTCGGAGCGGCTTCTCTTATCTCGCCGGCTTCTCCGCGCGCCCCCCGTTGTCGAGGACGATCGATTCCCCATCTCACTTCCTGCACCCGACGATGACGATTGCAGCCTCCACGCCGATTTTGCAACCTCTCGGACGCCGGGCTTTCGTCGGGCGCTCCCATGCACCCCCGTTGTATCGTTTAAAAGTTGGCCGGCTCGGCGCATTGAACGCGCAACCTTTTTTCGGCTCTAGTTCGAGAGGACTGCTTATACGCTCCTCTGCACGTGCATTTTGAATGAAGCGTAAGCCAGCTATATCCGTGCATAATGGTTGGTTTTAGAAGATCGATGGATTACTTGCTAGTTTTCCTTTTGTAACTCTTTTTCTATCTAAATAAGTTCGATTAACAAATACCTCTGCCAATAGACTGGCAGTTAACTTTCTTTCTCAAACTTATTTTTATACTTCCTTTTCTCAATTGATAATAACTTTTCTTTATCTATTAATCAAGTGAGTATGAATATCATGAAGTAGAAGTCGACGAAAGTTTCGTAAAGATGCAATGATTTTAATACAATTTATTCTAGTGTGATTAGTTTTAAAGATATTGATTTAAATGAAACTCTTTAAAACTAATCGCAGTATATTGTTCAAATTGTCAACACGAATTGGATATTTCATAAACTAGATATCCTGTAAATTTTATGTACATATCTTGAAACACTATTGATTATTTTAAAAGAACATCAGAATAAATGTGAGCACATTTATTTTCTTTTTATACATAAAAAAAATAAATATTGATATGTGTAATAATGACCCTAAAATTCACTAAACAAAGCGATAAAATTCGTAATGCAAACAAGCAATAATGATGGAAAACTTGAATTCAAATAAGCGTTTGAAACGGCATAAAGTCCACTACTTAAATATCATCCGAGCGGTCAAACGCGATAACGCGATTTTTATCCAACTGGACGGGAAAGAGGGAAGTCAAAAGGTAAACGATTACATATGTCAAAGGGACAGTCCTTTTGTTTGCACACGGTCAGCTCGAGCGGACGAGCATAAGCTAAATAGGATTAAACTGCCCGATATCCTCCGACGGCCGAAGCAATCGATCGATCGGACTACGGATGTACTCGCCCTTATTCGTTACGTAGGTAGAGGAGGTCAGTCCGCCGCGCTTCACGGCGTAAAAAGTGTTTTATGGTCGTCGCGTGCCGGCTCGGCGTTGCGTTAAATTCCCTCGTTCAGGGTAAACACCAAAATGTTCTTCAATATTCACTGTGATTTTTTGGGATTACTGACCCTTGCTAAGAAAGAACGACGTACGACAGTTCGGGTGGAAAATCAGCGTTGCTTTCAGTACCGTATAAATCCATGGATAAAAGATTCTTTATCTGCATTGTTGATCGATTTAATGTAAGAAAAAGATATACCTACATGTATTAATAATCCCCTGAAGGAGATACACAATACTATACACAATATGCAATAACTTTTCTTGTTTTTTTTTTTATTTTAAATATTAAAAGGCAGAACTCAGAATTATTGAATAATTTAGAAATAAATTGCTTTACAGATTTTAGATCGACATAGAGTTTAAAGATGAGATGGGCACGTGCAGTGGTCCTTCGCATTGCTCAACCAACAATGCCTACAATCCTGACTATTTCACTTGATTCGAAGTAGAATACTGGCCAATTTCGATCGGGTGAAATTCGATTTTTCGCAACAGGACATCTATCCGTCCGGCATGTTTTAAGCACTGGCCCGTATTTTTTTTCTAAAGCCTTGGCACAAAAAAGAGCTGAAATATTTTCGACAAATGGAGTTCGGACATTTTCCGGGCGATCAGAGGTTTTGCCGCGTTCCGTCACGCAAAAAGCTCCATTCTCCATTTCTGTCTAGCTTCGCCCATAGTCATTTTTCCCTCGAATAAAAGCTAGTAGTTATGTCGCAATCGTGAAAAAGGTGGGGGCGTGTCGAAGCCAATAAAAAAATAGAGATGGAATCTTTTTTACACCGCCCTGTGGGATGGTTGTCTCGATTTTAAATGTAGTACTCCACGGCAATTTCGTTGTAAAAGAATGCCTGAACAATTTTTTTAAAATCCACTTGCATCGTTTTGTTTTACGAAATAAAACTTTTGCTTGTTCAAATAAAACGAGTTTAGCAAACCATGTAAATAACTATAAAACAATTATTTTTCGATTGTCATGTACGTGCCATTAGCGTGTACAATTTACGCTTTAATTAATAATTATTGCGCAACGTTCAAATTAAAATATTAAGCTTCGTTTCAGAGTAGAAATTAATTTTACCGCAGTGTAATGTATGAAGATGCAATTTGCTCTGTCTGTGAAGCGCAAATGAAATTCCATGGTCAATGGGAGCGCTTTGTTCTCTCGGCGAGGCAGGGCATTGTAACGCCGGCGAACATTTCGAAATCACCAGCGAGCGTTTCAAAAAACCAACAATCTAATTCGCCGTACGCACATTCGTTCCATTGCAAATTTGACCTTATCGGGCCGGCGCTTTTATCGCGGGCCACGCGGGAATTTAGGAAAATTCGCGCGCCGCGCCGATATATTTAACGCGTTTAACGCGCGATCGGGCAGCGCGCCGGACTGCCGTTTCGATAATTCGCGGCGCCATCGCGAGGCGCGGCTTCGCTCCCTAATGACCGGCGCGAATTTCGCGGCTCGATCGACGAAACTGCGCGCTTCGCGCTGGGAAATCGACCGACGCACTGCGGGAATGCTAATCGGCGTTACGCGCGATAATTAGGAGGAAGATACGCACCGTGCTTATTCGAATTTTATTTCATTTAGGACTAATTAGAAATTCATTTAAAAACTGTTGCTCATTACCTAACCAATATTTTTCAGGGGTGGAGTTGTTGTTACTACAATTTGGTGCATTTATTTAACAATTGAATTAGATTGATGTAAATGTGGTAAACAGTTTATTGAAGGAAAACTGATAGTGTCCTTGTAGTGATTAAATTGCCCCCTTCTTGCCACCTAGATTAAATAATTTGACCTCTAAATCATCCCTGGAAGACAATTTTGACCACATTATTGACCATACCATCTTTGAACGTAAAATTTTGCGCTCTTTCAGAATATGGAAAAGGGGACATACCACCTTTAAATCTCCAAATGAAATATAAACATTTAAAATATACTAATTTAATTATATGTAAACAAAATTGATTGCTATTATTAGTAGACATATTTATCTGTATTTTGGAAGGTATAGGGCCTCTTTGAAGCCCTATATAATATCTATTTACAGCAGGAAGCCTCTTAGGATTCTTAATTCACTATCCGTAGTATTGAAAGTTGAAAGTTGAACCGATGTAATAAATGATCTCAAATTTTAGGATATTACTTTTCAATATAATAGTTTTGGTGTAAATATAGGAATTTGATTTTCAATAACTAGAAATATTTTGATAAACATCTTGATATTTTTATGAATTATTTAAAAAGGTTAAATGCAAGTTGTCCCAAGTCCAAAGCAACTCAAAATACATTTCTAACATGTTTTTAGAAACAAAATTTTTTTATTATTAGGAGGAAGCAACATAAAAAATAATCCAACCTTTCTTAAGTATCTATAATAAATTATTCATACTTTTTTATAAAATCAATATACATAAATGTATTTTTAGTATTTAGATAAATTCTACAGTTTATATTTTTTTTCTACGGAAAACAATAAAGTAGCATAAGAAAAAGAAGGAAGTGTAATGATACTTGGCAGTAGCGGGTGCACAAAAGAAAAGTTACCCCACTGAATTACATGTTCCTCCACGGCAGAATGAATCTCTCATTTTCAAATCAAATTAGTCTCGGATCAACGCCTCCTCGAGTTTAGCCGCTCCAACTGTTGATATTTTTCCGCACACCCTCCTGAAAGGCTCTTTTTAAATCGAGACACCTATTGCGCCAGGATCCAATTCCGCCTTCGTAATATACTCCTAACAACCTTGCAGATTTCGTTAAAATTAATTTTTCCCCTTCAATAGTCATGCAAAACTTTCAAATGAAATTTTTTTTCTCCGTTTACAAAGGTCAATCATGAATTGCAAATACAGAAGCAATATTAATTCTTTATCGAAACGAAAAATAAATGCAATCACATAAATAACATTGTAAATTTAGTTTCTTTTTCTGGTGTGGTCTTATAGCGTTACATTTTACCTGTCAATCTATTTATAAGTGTATCCAATTGGAGGCGATTTTACTGTCGTACTACATAGGTGAGGTGGAAAAATAAGAAAATAATTTTATTGCGTGTAAATATCAACGTAAAAAACATATGCTACTTGTGCGAGAAGCGCGCATTTTAAATCTATCGGTTTAGTACTTACAAAAATATTTAAAAAACAATTTTCTACCGCGTGTAAATATTTCTAAAACCAAAAACAATTTGATGTTTATCTAGAGATACTCTACGGAGGTCCATACTCACGGCAATCGAACCACGAGGGCGCCGCGTCCAAGTGCATCCCGATAATTTGGATCGATGTGACGCGCCTTGAGGCTCGGCTCGGGGTCCAGTCTACCACATCTTGGCGGCTCGCGAGATCGTGCATTTGCATGAAGGGCGGTCGAGTAATAAACACTCGATATTAGGATGGGGGGACAGTACAAACTGGCTGCGCCCAGGCCGTTTGATTGGGGCCGCGGCCCCATAATGACGCGGCATTGTCATGCAAATCTCGGGAGGAGCACGCCGGGCCCCCCAGTCATACGTCCCGGTGAGCGGGCTTATCGGCGCACGGTTTGCCGAGCATAAATCGCCGTGAAACCGGAGCCCCGCAGGGATCTTCGCCGCGCTCGGGGGGACGCGGCGCGCGACCTGTGTCTTTGACGAGTCGCTCGTGCTCCGGGGTATCGATTCTGACGCGCCTCCCGATTCCAACGGCGTCCTTGGTTTTTTCGCGCTTCACAGGGGCCGCGGTGAATTCGAGTGGGAAAGGGTTGCTGCGAGGGAGAATCGGCGATTGCTTGGGCGGCTCTTCGTGGTTGGAGGGGTGTTTGAGTAAGTTGATGTGGTGGTCGAAAGAATTATGAGATTAGAGAGTGAATTACTCTTTTTAGAGCCTTTTAAAAGTGTTCTCACTTGATGATGAGAATCGTGCAGATAATGCATATAAATAAATAGTATTTGTATAAAACACTTCCAGTGAGTTATAAATGTAAAAAATTTTTAAAAAAAATTACGAAAACTCTCAACGCAGTTAAGAGAGTTGCGACTAACAACTAATAAGTTACATAACGACACCTCAAATAATCACACTTTTGTTTATTTACGTTGTTTTTTCACATTGAGAACGTGCTTTTTCAATACATTACTAAATGCGTAGCAAGATTCAAAAGAACGAAATGATTACGAACACGCTCGCCTACAACACGCGTTGTATCAGGTACCCTCCTACAGCACGCATGCACACTCACTTACACCAAAAACAATGTATTTCGGCTTGAACACAGTTCAACTTTAATCTTTACTTTCGAGCTAGCGCATAAAACCATAAAATTATTGTGCAGACTTTCAAAATCTTTGGTATAAATACTGGTGAGTTAGTCTTAGAAACACATTATTTGAAATCATTGATCTAGTATGTTGCTGTTTAACTTAAAACATGAAAAAAATGTTTTCGCGTTCGTCGCGTTGCTGTGTTTTGTGGACTTTACCTCCTCCCGTAAGCTACCACAGGTATCGTCACTATAACATTATAACCATTTTATTCACTTAAAATAATAAATTTAAATAATACAGATTTTCTTAAAATGTGTTGTTTAAGATCAAAGTTTTGGGAACCCAATATTTTACTTGTAACGACAATTATTTGAAAGGAACGGTTTTTTATCTGACTCAACGCAATGCGACCAACAATGACGTACACCTGTATGTAAAAATCATGCAAGATATTCCATCAGATGTTGTGGTTAGTATATTTATTTAAATAATAAAAAGTTATAATAGGTGGCATTGAGACCTTCCTTCCGTGTTTTACATCAAATATTTTTTCAGCAGTAGTTTAATCGGATTTTTTTACATTGTTTTTATGAATTTTATTCAAAACAAAAATGAAATAGGCCATTTTTCAAATGGCACAAAAACTCGCGCATTCTAAGCAAATTCAATCAATTAGAATTTTGTAAAAAGAGTACAAAGGCCCTATAATAGCTTAAGTTTATTTCAACTCATTTTCCTCCGTTTTTGCAAGAGGATTTTCCCACTGTTGAACAAAATACTACTTATTTTATTTATAAATTAATTTTAATTTTCTTTGTTCTGCACACACATCCAGCTTCACTTTAAAGCGTATGCAACCGATGATACTTTCCAAGATGGAGAAGTAGTTACGAAAAATAGCATTCCAATTTGTCAAGAAAGTGCAATGCGTGAACTATTGCCATCGGCATTATACGTTAAAAAGGAACTACTTGGAACTGGAAAAAGCTGCTTTCCGAAGGTAACTAGAACTGTAAACAGTTATAAAATGTGGTTCATAAATTCCTCTAAATATTCCTACAGGAATATTACGCTGAACAATTTCGTATAAGAGTTTTTCGTACAAGATTATTTAAGTTTGGGTGTTTCAAATCATTTCGGTTTTATATTCTTGCGTTAATCATAATGAAAAATATTAATATGATAAATATAGAATTGTTATTATTATTATATAAATTTTAGGGAGTCTATAAATATGACGCCGCGGGTCAACTTAGAATCGAAGTCATGGTACCAGATATTGCAAAAAAAGGTAAATTCTTCAGAGTTGATTGGGCTTTAGTCAGTGGTTCCACGGATATACTTACTGCTGCTTTTTACGCTCAATTGTACAAGTAATACAGGAGAATTTAAAAAATTAAAATAATATTGACTTAATAAATACGAATAATGTAGTAATTGAGTATTCAAATAAAACATTAGGGTGCAGTAAAACTTTCCTTCCTTTTTAATTTATTGACCTTATTATTTTCTCCCTTGGTGCGTAATCTACTATTTTTTAAAATTAAGCTTGCATGGAGTATTACTTTTTGTGTTTGTGCTTTTCTACATCAGGGATTTGAGGAAACGAAGCGGGAACAAAGTAATTCTCGCAAAGGAGTGGTTATGGATCAATTTAAACAAAATGATACCTACTGTAGACGTACATTTATTATAGAGTTCTAACAGTATCTTCTTACAGTTTTTACCAACCGGTTGCGATCACAATACTTTGTGGACTGAAGAAATTTAACCCCTATCTTTTCCTGGCAGAACGATTCGCTTGGTGAGAAAGAGAGAGGAGCTTCCATCAGCTTTTTTGACTAAACATTCGTTCATGAAGCGATAGACGTTACTGATGTAGATCTTACGATAATTTGACAAGTGCTTTAGGTGTGGCGAGTCTATGAAAAGGACCAAGTCTGCTCGCACTCCCCGCTTTGCTCGCTCATTAGCAAACTTCTCTACGTCCTGGAAATTTGAGAAGGATATTTATGTATGATAACTATTTAAATAATTTGAACTTAAATCAAACTATATAGTAGCAATTACGTGAATACTTACACCTGGATAAATGATAATATCACAACTAGAATAAATGAACATTTGTGGCCAAGAGTACGGTTCCGTGATGAGACGCATTGGATCAGTTGACACGAAGTTGGCCCCAATCAAATTAGCTATCGCCTGTCAAATAGATTAAAGTGGTATTTATAAATTCTTAACATATATTTTAATTTAGCTAAATTAATTAATTAAAAGCAACGGCGAACGAAGTTACCGGATACGCAAGTATGAATAGAAAGATTAGG
The DNA here is from genome assembly GCA_900480045.1 of Eurytoma adleriae. Taxonomy (NCBI): domain Eukaryota; kingdom Metazoa; phylum Arthropoda; class Insecta; order Hymenoptera; family Eurytomidae; genus Eurytoma; species Eurytoma adleriae. The sequence goes on from UXGC01000124.1 coordinate 242,591, forward strand.
ATCGTCTGTTATTCCACGCTAAAAAAGAGGGGATACGGAGACTCTCGTCTGGACTCTCACTTGCGTAACATGTACATAGGTGACCACGAAGACCCACGAACGAATTGACGCGCGCGTGTGGTATCCGTCGCACAGAATCACCAGGAATCGAATCAGGTACTCGGCACAAAGTAGCAACACATAGTACGTGTTATGTACTATATCTACAAAGGGTTGGCCAGCCACAGAATTGCGAGCGATCTTCGATCGAAATCTGGTGGGCGAATTGTATTTTGTCTTATTTATTGAATACGTGTCTGCCAAGTCCAAATTCGCGCCAATGATTTGTTTACTTTCATCGACCATCTTACTACCGAATTTCGCTATAGCGTATACGAAGTAACACCTCGGCAATTTAAACATGACATTTGTAGCAATATAAATAATTCCGCAGGTGGAAAATCGTCCCATTATAAATTAATTAACAAATGTCTAAATAAATCAATATTATTGAAATATAAATTACCTCAAGTAACCCACTCAATGTAAACAATAGTGTGTACACATATGTTAATGGCAAATGGAATAGGCGGTCCCTGGTGATAATTTTGAGTGCTGCATATGTACCTAAGAACCTCTTTTCCCCTGGACAGCTATCAAAGATAATTCCTTTGACCTAAATTTTATTGCGTTGAAATTCAACAATGATCAAACACTTCATTTTTATTACAAGTTTAATTGTAAAATTTTATCGTCTTTTAGGTAATGCATAATTGTTAGTTACCTTGAATGAATACTCAGCCTTTTGCATTGCTAGACTGATATGCTGATAGAAAATGGCCCCCCCATTGCTGAGGGCCACAAAAAATATGGGATGATCGTTCCAGCCTTTTTCCGTAATCATCTGTAGAACTTGACGGCTTACGCCAGGCAGCCTGCTTCTCCGTTGACCCAAATATTCCGTAGGAATCGAGCATCGCATTGTTATACAGCTATTAAATGCGATAAACGGATCAAATTTAATAAAAAATATTTCTTTGAAAATTATACCAAGGTCAACTTCAAGGTCACCAATCGATCGGGCGTCAAAAATCTTACAAATTTCGAATTGCATATTTTCTACGAAAATGCTTTCCTAATTCTAAGATGTTTTAACACTTGGTAACCCCATCAGTAAATTAAAACCTAAAACCCCTATAATGAGAAATAAAAAATTCACCTCTTCTCGTAGATATCGCTGAATTTGGTGACATACTTGTCCTGGGCACCAGTCCATCCTAGAACTACGACGATGGGACACTTCTTCCCCGCACAGCTGTCGTCCGGCTTCATTTCTGGGAATGTGATATTGCACTCCAGTCCTTCCCGTCTTCGCGTTGCTTGCAGTGTCTCATCCCCTTCGATTCTCCAGTACTTCTTTACTAGGGACCACACTGAAAAAAAATGAACGGTATGTAAAATATTTTCTGTATCACATGCAATTTTTCATGCCAACGTGTGAAAAAAATAATAATTCATCGATTTCTCTTATAAATGTTTTTCTTACTTGCTGAAGACTATTGATTTTAATTTATCCACTGTTAGGCGACTCTGAGAGGTTATTGTTATCTTTTCTCTGAAAAACTTAAAAATATTCTATCACAAAAAGAATAAAACCACAAAAAATCGTATTCATTAAAAAAATCGCGAAGAAATATCTTCCTCATTGAAACTCAACTGAATAGACAGATGAAGTATCGTTGCAATAGCACAATTCATGAATTATTTAAATTATTGTTAGTGCATATGCACTCTTAGCCCAAGGCTGGGGGCTGGTATCGACGAAGCTGATCGACGCAAGCTCCACGTGGCCTTTTATTTGCAGCGAAAGCGATAAGTCACGTGAAACAGATATCCGATCGCTCGCAGGTGCATAAAATAATTCGGAATAAAAGTAAAAATATTTACAGTCTGATAGACCATTGAAAAAAGTCCATTTTTACAGTCTGATAGAACATTGAAAACAGTCCATTTTTACAGTCTGATAGAACATTGAAAAAAGTCCATTTTTACAGTCTGATAGAACATTGAAAAATATTCCGCGCGTGTTTTTTCTTTTGCGATTAACAATGATATCGCCTGTTAAAATATTCATGACGGCACGACATAATTTTTACTTGCAATATCTTTGCCAATAAATATTGAATTCAAAAAAGAAAAAATACTTGTCAACTATGCTTTAATATTTTAATAGAATTTAAAAAAAGGAATCAGCGGATGATTGAAAACGCACCCTAGAGGCAACGACCTTAAAGTGACATTGGTAGCTAGTAATGTGTCGGTGCATACCGGCCTTAAACGGAGTAAATATGGTCCGTACGACCGATTGTGGGCCTGAGCACCTACCTGGTAGCACCGTGCGCCAAGAACATCATGTTAAAATGCAGAACCGGATTAGTAGGCACATAGTGCGATGGAGAATAGAATTCTCTCTTTTTTGACTATCCTTGGTGCAATTTACCCTAGAAGCATGCTTTTCTTAAAGAAGTATTCTAAAAACCCGACCTAATAATATAGATATCACATACATTTTTTTTTGTACTTGTGCGATTGACCTGTACGGTATTGAATTTGATAAGTAGCAGTTAGCTTTCCATACTTTCTTTCTAACAACCAATCACCAAAATCTAGCTGATTCAACCACAAATGAAAAGCCTTCCTCTTCTTAATTTATCGCGGACTGGAGCCTGCGTGGCGCAGCCAACCAGTCGAGTACGAGCGCACCGCCGTCGCCGGCAAATATATTCCAGCGTGCGAAAAGCCTTTGTGCCGCGGTCCCCGGATGTATTTGGCAAGAGTTATAAATATTAATACGGCTTATATAATCAGACGGCGGGACTTCCTTTTCCACACCCGAAGAGCGGCGCTCCTCCCTCCTTTTTGCTCCGAATCTCCGGAAGGGTCAACAGTCATCGAGCCGCCGGCTCCGCGAAAACATATTCCATGGAGATGCAAATGATACGGCTCCTTCGTGTTTACCTTAGTAATATTCAATCAGGGGCCTCCCCGGTGCAGCTGCGCGCCCGGTGTATAATGATTCGCCCTTATATTCTCCTCTTTCGCTTCGGCGCGGAGGAATGCGAGCATGCGGGTGGCGCGGAGTGCTCGCGGAGGAAGGGGGTCCGACCGTTTTTGCACAGCCACTGCTCGGACTCGTCGCGGCATCGTATTATAACTTTCGATGGAGTTTTAATGAAAACATCGATCGTTTCGTGCTCGCGCGGATTATTTTGCTCGCGGAGCTCGATTGTGCGATGGCCCGGAACATCGCGTGAGTCCTTTCTTCCTTTTTTTCGGCCTTTGCAATGTAAAGAAATATTACTGACACTGAAGCAGTTGGATTATGAACATCTAGCTGTTTAGCGCGGAGTCCTTGAATATTTAAAATATTTATAATACTCGTACTTTCAGGTTCCCCCAATAAGTAAAATGTTTTATGGTACCTCAATTTTAGAAGCGTCTAAGGGGTCTAAAAAGTTTATGTGTATAGGTTGTGGAATACAGTTTTGCGTTCACCAATAACACTCACGTGCGCATTAAGCCATGTGAAAAGAGGTTATCACCCAAATACCCAAAAAATCATTATTATGAGTTTTTTGATTATTGATTCTTTTTTCGATTATTGTGTAATGCGATTATTGGTTTATTAAATGGTTTTTGTCCTACTCATCTCAATATTTAAAAAAATACGTTTTTAAAGATACAGGTTGGACTTGAAGTATAGGAAAATGTTTATCCTAGTCGATATCTACCTGTCCAATGGAGAACCTAACTTTGACCTTGACTGTGACCTTGCAAGATGTTTCAACTTTATGTGATACGGGAACCCCTGCATTAGACTTTAGTCTCTAAAATAGTGGGAAAATTCACATTCAGGTATACATGCACAGTGTGTTCTAAAATTTCCGAAATGGTTTTATAACTTAAAAAATAAGATTCCGTTCCAAAAATTTTAGGACACTCTGTAAATACAAGAGGTCAATGATAATCAATAATTATTCTCAAAAAATATGTAATATATTGACATATTCATTTATAAAAATATCCTGCACCTGTAGTTACGAAATTTACTCGCCGACACTATAAGATCGACAAATCGCAAGCACCTAAAAGGTCGACAGCAGAGCTCTCGGAATCGAATTAAACTGTCGAGGGTATTGAGCCGCTCGCGGGACTTGTTTGCACCCCCTCGTGCGTCTGTACACGTCGCATTTAAGAGGAAAGGGTTGCACCGAGTGCTTCGGCATACACACTCGCTCCGCCGATCGCTCGCGTGCACTCGCGAGATAGGAGAAATAATGGCGCGCGAGAGAGGAAGAGCCGGGGGTACGCAGGCGTAGGCGTGGAGGCATCGAGAGCCGCGCTGGGATCGAGTGACCTTCGATGCGTCCCTCGCGTGCTTTGAACCTCCAGCCGAGTGATTTCGGCCGCCGTGGTAATAGATTACCGACAATGGACGCTCATTGTTCCACGGACGATGGAAACAGTAGCCATTGGACGAGTCGTCGACTGTTAGTGTCAACCTTTTTTCCAACCTGGGTTAATGTGGTTTTATGAAGTTCGCAATAGTTCTACATACAATTTTGCTGATTGCTAATTTTATTTGACTATAATTGAAAAAGTGGAAATTTAAAAGCTGAAATAACGAACTTGGGATACATAATAGTTCCTCCTGAATTGTAAATCAAAGGATGGTTCGAGTGAGTAGTTTCGAGCGAAACTGCAATTTTCGGACGTCTTCCCGTTCGGCGCGATAAACCCCGAGAATAAAGCAGCTCGAAAGCATCCGCGCGTCGCGATACAAAGGCGGAAGTGGCCAAGCAAGACGGTTTCTATACCTTCGTTACCCCGTTGAATGGAGAAAGGTGGCCGACGCAGAATCGATTCGCATCCGACGTCCAGATTTATCACCCGCATCACCACGCGATATAAACTTGCTCAATAATTCTCCCTGTTCGAAAACTTACTTTGTCGAAGAAATTTTCTAGAATTTTGACGAAGCAATTTTGATATGTTCTAAGATTACTTAATTCTGCACCTATAGACACGCATTTACAATTTGAAATAGTTGTGCATCCAGGTAATTTATGCACCGCATTTCATTTTAAAATTTCAAATATTATATAAGGTAATTAAACGCATTTTATTCCAACAGCAGTACCACTTCCAACGAAAAATGTTTCTATAAAACTTAAAAAAAGTCCTAAATTGATTATTACATATACGCAGCTCCATAAGTCTACCATTGGTATGCACGACATATGTTTTGAATCAAATATAAATAAATTGAACGGTCCAATAAATAAAGACGCAATCATGCAAAGATGGACTGATAGTGATTTTACGCCTGGAAGACCGGCCGCCTAACCAATCGCTCGGACAGCCGACCAACCCTTGATATTCATTCCCGCGTAACGTACACCGAGGCTTCTCGGCTTTCTTCCCGAGATAACTCGTTATCGGCGTATCTTCGGCTGCTTGACGAATGGCAGCTAAGTCACGCCACTTTACATGCGCGAGCCATTCTCATCTTTTCCGCCACATTTTTTTTCGGCCCTTGAGGTGACGGGGATGTAAGGCATTCGATTGTTTAAGGGCGACCAGCGCAGAGATAAATGCAGCGATTGAATGGATTGATTCTGGAAAAAGTTATACAGTTAATTCTGGTTGTTTGCTATTTTCCCAGTGATATTTATTTAAAAAGAACGGCAATCAGATTCGTTTTACGGCTTGGAAAATAGCAACAACTGTTGAAAGTCATTAGGACAATAATAATTGGGCATATTGAAAAATCTGGAGATATTTATAAGTATATAAATACATTTATATTTTTTTTATTTTGTTTTTATTTTTTCTTCATTAGAATATATAATCTTACTAATCATTATTTTGATGTTATTCAGAACTGAAATATTATTCTTAAATAAAAAATCTACATATCTTACTTTAAAACAGGAATCAGACAAATTACATTGCTTAACCAACGAGTACAAAATTGTCTCCTCGTCGTGGACGTAATTTTTCGATATAAAAGCGAGCACCTAATCCTGAACCCCTCTGCAATAGCGGCAAGAAAAAAAATTTCTTGCCTAGTAAACGCACGTGTGCCAATTGAATTTTAAGTGTCTTGCGAAACTGAAGAGGCTCTACAGAAAGACAACCCATTGCGTAAATGGCGTCAAGGTGGAGCGAGTGTATTCGAGGGGGAAGAACGAAATGAGGTAGCGCGATTCTCACGTGGCGCGCGATTATGTGAATAAAGTCGCCTACTGGGAATATCTACCACCGTCTGTGCAAATTAATTTTTTATTTTATTTTATTTCATCTTTTTTTCATTCATTTATTAAATTATTTTTCGATGGCTCGTACGGGCTCGCCTTCGACATATACTACATACTCCACACTCAGTTTAGAAAAGCTTACTTTACGCTCTAATTTTAACAAACTTAGTTAATTGCACAGCTACAAAATGCTACACGTGCATAGACGTGATGACTCATGCAAAAAAGATCTTACGTGCGTACGTGCTGGTGTACTATTTAAGAAACTCATTAATTGAGTACCGACGTCAATAGCAAAGCAAGTACCATGTAGAACAAAAAATACGGAGAGGTGATAAGAAAATTACATTGAAACTATTAGGAAATTGTAATGAGCATAATATAATAAAAAATTTGTATTATTGGTAACTGCGTAAATATCGGAAATCGAATGCTCATTTATGCTAATACATTATGTCAATATATACTCATTACAATATAATGTGCTTCTTTTATTATCTCAATTTCATTATCATCAACTGAATTAATTGAGTTTACAGTTCTTTATACATCATTTACCAAGAGATAGCAAGCGCGTGTCTCTTGGTTGAATATGTCTTATTCCTGCTATCCAACTGTTTCGTATGCTTCTCGAGTTTGACTACCAAAAAGCAAGGCATTCCATATACATATAGGTTCACCGGGTCATCTGGGTTTCAGGCGTCTATAGAGTGAAGGTTTAAGATTTACCGAGGAGTTTATTCCACCGGTCGACGATGAAATGCCTTGTTTTTTATAGCCGTCTTCTGGAAACCCAAGAAGATATGTACCGGAGGAAATAACGATTTTCAAATCAAGAGGTGTAACATTTTTAATAATACATTTAAGAAAAAATATAAGTACTTACTTTTTTAAAATATCTAAAACTACTAATGATCGCTTCATAAAAAATTATAAAAAATATTTGAAAATGTAAAGTACGTATAATGCTGTAGCCTCATTGAAGATTAGAGAGGGAGAGAGGGAAAGGGGGAACGGAGAACGACGTGAAATTGCCGATGTTGATTGAACTTCACACCTCGTTGACTGAACCCCTGAAAAGCCATTTGAACGCATGTGTCAGTGGCAAGACGCTGATTGGAAGCTTGATGAGCTCTTCGGACTCTTGTCTCGTTTGAGAGTTAATATTAACTTACTGACATTTCTAAGATATTACAAATTCCAGTTTCAAATAATTTAAACTCGAAATAATAAAAAGACATCGATCAAGTATTAATTTTTGTTAAAAATTCCCGAAATTGAATACTTTTTTCGGAAACCAGTAATTCCATATTTAATATTTGTACTATTTTTTTTTTATCAGCCAACTTTATTTATTTAGTAACATCTTACGGCGATTTTGAACTCAAATTTTAAAACATGTATCATTTTGCAGTTTATAATAGCTTTAGGCTACATTTTCTCATTTGCTCATTATTTTGGCTATTGCTCGCCGTGTTTTCGAGGAAGTACAAGTAAGAGACTCCTGGGATTAAAAGAAATGTTCATACTTCCGTTAGAAGAGACTGGAAACAACGTGCGCAGGAGTAGATCTCACGCGGCAGCATTACGGAGGGAGCCAAAGACTGTTAGAGCTGAATCTTCGTCTGTTTTCAGCGTACATTTCTTAGAAGAATAATGTCTATATTTCAGAGAATTTTCTTTAAATTAAAATTCTCTGGATTGTTAATGATTTCAGGATAAAGGAATCCTAGAATAGAAACGTGCTTCGATTTTTAAAATAAAAAAATTAAAGTAGAACGACACGAATTAATGAAACTTTTCGAATCCTCTCTTTAAAAAACGATGGCAGGATGTTATAATGCATTTAAAAACGCAATTTGATTAGTTCATGAGTATATCATCAGTTCAATAGTATTATAAAAATTTGACCTTTTTCAGTAACTCGCAAAGTAATGATAAAAATGCAAAAAATTAAATTGCACAGTAAGAGACTGGATGCAAAGGTGAGACTCTGCGATCTTTCTCGTATACGAGCACATTCTTGCGAGGAACCATCCAAACTCTACTTTCTGTTCCGATCATCCTTCTTCGAGTGAGCCACAGGCCCGCGTAGCGCGTAATCCCCCCGAGTTAATACTGTTTACGTTCCTCGATGTCGATTAATTATCCGAGGCTCCTTGCGGGGCGAAATCTCGGTGCACTCGCACATGCCTCTCTATTTATTTTCCTTGATTAGGACGCGAGACGAGAAACCGCAATCGCGTCGCGACGCGTCTTCGCCTCTACACGTCGACGTTCCCTTTTCCCGGCGCGGCCTAATTTCATTTAGCGCGTGCTCGACGCACGCACGGATGCTCCTCCGCCTTCCCTCGGCTCCCGTCACCTTTTTTCTCGACTGTCAAGCGCGTCGATTCTGTACCTCGCTCACTCTAAATGTTGCTTAAATTCATTTGGTGCGTTTTTTAAATCAATTTATTATTTTTGATTTCGTGGTAATGTTACGATGAAAATGAATGTAATTTGTGCCGATTGAACTGTTCAGTAAGGCTTGTACTCTGCACAGTATTTTTACTTGTTTAAAGTGTGAGAAAATAAAAAATCACCCAGAAATACACTGATTTTCTGTTTTTCACTGTTGTGAACATTGATGAAAGGAGGGATCGCCTTGTTTTTAATTGTAAGTGGTGGGAAATATTCATCACCAGTTAATTCATTGAATCAGATGATATATGATTAATTGAAATTAATCACAATAATTTATAGACCCTATATTATGATTGTTACCAGAAAGTTAATGTCAATGTTTTAGACTCAACTCTAAAGTACATTTGAATCTGGTAGGTAAAATATTGACGCTTTCTTGATGGCCTATACCTTTCAGGATAAAAAGAAAGTATATCAATTTTATCAGCAATTGTCAATAATTAAGCACGAAGATCTGGAATATATTTAAACCGGCACATTTTATTACACATTTTAATTATATTTTGGATCGTTATCTTTACTTTCAATAGCTTTTACAACCAAAGGTAATTAGTAAAACTTTGGAATGGTAAGAGACCATTCGTATGTATTAAACAAAAGGTTAATTACAAATTGTAAACGAGTATTATTTAGAACTTATCTAAAATTTGTATTTTTACCCATTCTTAAATTATCATTTACGATGAAAGATTTTGATCAGTGGTAAATACGCGGCATTAAATGCGATTTTCGCGCACAATTTGTCACATTTCGTGAAGCGGAGTTTCGTTCGAAATCAGATTTGGTAGCGCATCGCGTCAAAACCAACAAAGCCATGGCTTGATGAGGGTTTATGATGACGTTCGTTAGAAAATAATGAGCCATCAAGTTATCGGCCAATTTGGTACATCTGCTACGTTTCCGTAAGTTTTGTTCTATCCACCCTCTCGTTTAGTATCCTCAAAATCCATTCTGCAACTTTGCACTTCTGTCACTGTATACACTATCTTTATTGTTCTATTCTCTAAATCTTTACTTTCCATCGCCACCGGTAATAAAGTGGATCGCTACTTCGAAAACTTTCATTGAACATTTTCTTTTAGCAGTCGGTTAATTTTTCCAAAAGGATTTAGTATTATCTATTTTTTATCAGAAATTTTCGTTAAAATATCTGTTCCTCTACGTTTAGTTGAATTATTAAATTTAATTTTATCGTCTAAATATTTAAAACTTGATTTATATTCCTATTATTATTGTTCTTTATTTTATTTTAATGTACTTATTAATAAAGCTAATCAAAGAAGACGAAAGTAAAGAAAAAATTCGCCAATTTGCGCAATTCCCCAGAAAGAAGCTAGAAATTCACTTCTTTCGTTTTCTAATGTCACCACCGCTTTGGGCTCGAGATGGCGGGAATCGAATTTCCAACTCGTAGAACGGCAAACATCCAGCGGTGACCACGAGGAGACGACGGGGTCCACCTGAGGTACACTCTCTAATATTTTCCCCATCCAAACTTGGCCGTGTCGCCTCTGGTAATCGTCGCTTTTGATCGTAGGAACACAAAGGCGACCGGAAATAAGCGCCAAGGTCGAAGCGGCAGGAGCCTTAATTAGAGCGGCTCGTTTTCTCGCACTCCGCGATGATTCCACGTCAGTTTCACGGCTCGCTCGCGCGGTTAATAAGCGTGCAGTTAGTCAATGAACTCGTCGCCCGTCTAATTGCTGGGCTTCGTTAACGCTGCTCCCACTCCCCTTCTCATCCCTCTGTGTGCTTCCTTCTTTTTCTCTCCCTTTCTTTCCGGTAGGTTATATTTTCACGTGCACCAGTGGGTCTTATCCATGCATGGACAACCATTTTGAAAGTCAAAACTTTCGTTAGTTCAAACAATTAGGAATTGGGGAGTCATAATAAAAGATTTATAATGCAATTTCTTTAAAAAACATTAGTTTACAAATGGAACAAAGAACTTGGCATGCAGTGAATTGAATTAGACAACCGGTCAAATCGTCTTCAAATAGCCAGTTGTTCAATCATTCACTATATGCGTGGATCATTAGTGAAAACATTAGGCGAAGATTAAGAAAAATTTACGAGAATCGGACTATTCACCCCTTGTTGAGCAACTTACCTTTGCTACCAGTCACATTATTTTAATAGCTTTTTTCCTTCTAACGTGAGAACTTTTCCATGAATGATGCTTATAAAAATGTCATGCAGATGAATGAAGGCAGATGAATAATTTACATAAAAAGCTTTGTCTAGGCATTTGAAATTTTATACGTCTAAGCACGGATAACATTGGATCGGATTGACGTACATAACTATTTGTTCGATTGCTCAATCTAGGACGAAAACTAAAATTTACATATCTAGTTATGACGACAATTATAAGCATATTTAAAACATAATTACGACATCTATTTATGACGACAATTAAAGGTGAATAAGGGACATTACGATTAAATTTCAAAACAATATTTCCATTGAGAACACTTGTATTTGCAATCTTTATTGTTAGCTTCCTAACTTACATTTTTAAGATCCAATCAAGTAAAAAATCAGCAGATATATAAAGACAGATTTTCGAAGGCATTTTTATCAGTAGTCTAGAAGCAACCACAAGCACCAGTACGCAAACGAATTTATAATTAAACCAACAAAATGAAATTATTCGTAGCTTTGTTTGCCTTAATTTCTGTACTTGCAATCATGTTGCAAGAAACAACAGCTGGTAAGTTTCTTCCTAATTAAAATAATAATACACTAATTATTATTGCAGTCAAACTATGCAAAATTGTATTAAACTTTGCTAAAATTATTAAATTCGATAAAATATGTTTCTTTAATTATGAATTATCTAATTCGCTATACTGTTAATATATAATCAATCGATATTATCCAAAAACTTTTAGCTAGGCCATGGTATCCTCGAGATTCACGATGTAATACTCCGTTCCAAGGACAAATACGTCGCAAACGTAGTCCAAGACAGCATACTACAAACGAGAATACTTTCTACAAGTACAACGAACACAATAATAAATGCGAACCCTTCCACAACGTTGTACTACCTGAATATTGGGGATTTAAGACATGGTCAGAGTGCGAGGCGGCTTGCAGAGATATATGTAAGTTTATTTGCAGTTGAGAAAAACTAGAATTCAATTCACTTTGATTGAAGAAAGCGTTATTTGATTTTTGTTTGAAAAACATTGCTAAAACCAAATTGAGATACGGATAGCAAATTCCTCCAAACAAAAAATAAAATAACACTCTTCGGTTAAATTTAAATTGAAATCCTTCAATTGAACGTTCCTGTTTTAGATCACCCCTGAAGGAAGACTGGACGAAAGTGTTGAACCGACTCGGTTTCTGTTATTATTTATTCTATTTTCTTGTAAAACGAAATTAATTTAATAAAAGTATTATTACAAAATAAAAATATTGTATTTTCAAACTTCAAAATCAAAGCTCAGTCCTTCAAAATTTTAATTAGCCGTGCAAAAAAAAGTTAAAGAACATAAAAAGATCTTTTATTTGAAAAACTTTAATGTTCTTGTAGGCGTAATCCATACTCCCTCATAAATATTGTTAGAAAGAGACTGAATTCTTGATAGAGTCAAAAGATCATAATCATAAAAGACTGAATGCGGATCTGTCATTGAGATCTGACGAAACAAAAATCATCCAGCTTCTCATTTCAACATTCAGCATTCCCAAAGAATCATGTTCGAAGCAATTTTCCGGCTCTCGAGGTAAAAATTGCTGTTCGAAATTGGGGCGTAAGAGAATCTTTCCCTCACTCGACTTTTTCAAAAACATCTCGAGAGGGAAATAATCCGCTTCCGCCCCCGTTGGAAAATGTACCATTTAAGTTGTTTAAATATACACAATAGTAAAAAACAATTAATGATGAATAACAATAAAAAAATTTGTTTTGTCCCCAAAAACTAAGCGAATACTTTTTTTTATCGATCAATGCGTAAAGCATCATTACGAAAAAAGTTCAACGCGTGTCTGCTATCGCCACCTGCGTTTACTCATCGCTCACTGTTGCATCACACGCTGACTGTTGCGCGATAAGCGTGCGAGCACTTTGACGTAAGCGGATGGAAAACAAAAGGCGAAAAAGAGTTTAATGTATGCGCGCGAAGAAGCAAAAGCCTCTTCCTGCTTCCAGGTCTCGTTCCGCGCGTTCCCATGCAAATGTCGAGGACGAGCAGCGCGGGCCCGCGTAATGCGCATGTTAATGCTGGGCGCCCACCGCCGCCGCCGCCTCGTCACCGGCATAATTCGCTCAATTTACAAGTATTATCGCGACGCGTTGCATTTAATCGCGGGGACCGCGCGAATTGGGTTACTCTCCACGTCGACCTTTCGCTCCGCGAGCTGACACTGCGTTTGATTTTCGAACCCCCTCGAAATATCTCCTCGTTTTCTCTCATTCCCGCGGCTATTTTAATTTTACAAAGGAGCGAATGACTTCGAAGATTAAGATAATGATTAAATAACAAGTATTTTTTTAAATAATTATCGGAATCAACATTTTATAAAATAAAGAACAGATATCTATACTTAAATTTCATGTTGAAATTTGCAATTTCGTAGAATTCATTATTCATGATTCTTTATGAAGTTTTGTAAAAATAAAGTGTGGATAATATGATGTATTATAATTATGGACCTGATGATGGTGACAAAAATCACAAAAACGTCATCCTAGATATAGTAAATACATTGACTCACAAGGACAATCATCTTCAAATAATCATAATTTGAGTGTATACAGTCATATAACAATTTCGATTTTACACAAATGAATTTATTTAACAAGACTATAAATTTTTTCTTTTTAAAGAACAAGCTTCAGTTTTTACTTGATCCAATAGAAATTTAAAATCGATGATCGAGATTCATCGACATTCAGAACGTACTGAATTTTTAGCGACAAAAAAGCTCAGCCCGAAGACCTCGTGACTCTGAAAGTAGACATGCATTTTTCGGTAGATGCTCGGCAACCCCCGAAAGGGTAGAAAAAAAAATCGGAGGAGAGAGAAGAAAGGAGAGAAAATGTGACAGACGAGGACACGATCGTTGTCGTTGATGTATCTCGGAGCATTTGTCGGGGAGCTCGGCAGCTACTTTGCCCCCCGGACGAAATGTAGGTATGGAAATATTCACGCTCGCGTCAAGGCATTACGTATGTGCGGAATATCGTGCGAGCAGCTGGAGGCACTTCCTAGAAAAATGTATTTTACAACTAGGCGGCGGAGTGTGTGGTGTGCGTGGTGAAAATACGCCGTCTCCGCGAGTCTTTACGTCGTTAAGGAGTTTCTACGCGGAAGTAAAAAAAATCTTTTAAGAAAGAAAATATTACTACGAGGGGTTAAAGTCTAATAATTTGAAGAACTAGGTGCTGGAAAAATAGAAAATTTAGTAATAAATATCAGTACAGGAATTTCATAATTTATATCGATTTTTTTCGCAAATTTTTATATCTGAAAAATGGCTATTCCTGGTGTATTTTATTTTTTCTCTCTTAGAAAAAAAGATGGCAGGATTTTGTGAAGTATTTGTAGCAATTTAATTGGTTCATGAGTATATCCGATTGAATGGTACCAACAATTAAACAAGTTTTCGTATGAATTTTCTAAAAATTCATTAACATTCATAAAGTAACGAATTTCAGCACGCAAAGGACGTTAGATTTTGTTTTAATTCAAACATTAAATAACTTTAAAAGATTTTAATCGATAAACTCATTAAGAGCAATATATGAGCAATACTTACTAATTGACAATAGCTTAATTCGTCGTGTAGGTACAATATTCTAAAAAAACATTGTCCACTATGTAACAGTTTGTTATTTAAACAACAAATAAAGTTTCTGAATATAAAATTGATTTACTACAACATTTTCTCGTCAAATAGTAACTGAGAAAATTTTTATGCCCATAATTTTCGTCGCATCGGCACCTGGGCGCAATAGTTCGATGTGCGGCTCATCGCCAGCGCGGAGACATCGACATCGGAGCCTCCCCGTGTACAGATTTGCAGCGCGGCGGTGGCGGCATTCCCACGCGACTACCGACCCTCTTTCTCATTCATGTTTTATGCACGCGGTCTGACAATATTTCATGAGACGAGGAGCGGACGATGAACAGATCGAGCGCAGCCGCCAGGAATCCGACGAGATTTTTCGACGATGGAAAGCTGGGAGGCTCTAAAAGCGAATTTTTCCGCGAGCGCTTATGGGCAATTTAAATTTTAAAGTGTAAATAGCGAGAATCGTCGCGCCTTCCTCCTTTTTTTTCCTCTCTCTCCCTCTCTTTCGCTCTCTTGCTTCCCACCGAACGAGCGAAAAATGCCGCTGGTTTTTGGCACGCCTGCGGTCGGCTCATTGTGCAAAATGGTTTTCGCCCGGTGAAAATTTAATTCGACCGATATTTCTCACATCGCTTGTGAAACGCTTGCAGTTCGCCGACTCTTTTAGTGAAAAAGAGTTTCGGCGCTGCATTTATTTTAATGTAAAATTATTTTTTTATCTCGCATAAACGTTTTAATTGCTCGTGAACTTTACGAATTTTTACAAAAGATATAATTCAATGAAATGTTTTCATGGCTTCATAGTATTGTTGTAGTACGATAAAGATCTGTGTAGCAGATGCTTTGAATGAGAATAAAGTAGGAAGCTATCGATCATATTTGATAAATAAAACCGAGTCAATAAAAAAACTGTCACCAATTGTTTTCTGGAAATTAGCTTCCTGATACTTTATTCTTACGTATTTTTCATTCTAACTCACAGAATAAAATAAGTAAGTTAATTTATTTTCTTAAGCAAATATTAGAATGAATAAAGGTGAATAAAGGAGACTTGGATAAATTCATTTTGTAAATGCGAAGTACTTTTATTGTTTTGACATTTCAGGAACTTTCTTTTCCTATGTTGTACATTACATTTAGTACTGGGTATATCTTACTGTTATCTTGAAAATACATTATTTATTCATAAATAAATAACAGTTTTCAGTAAGCTTATAGTATTTTGCTGCTCCTTAACAAATTATTGATATTGTACATTTTTTAATTACTGTATTTTATAATTTTTTTTAAACTCAAACAGATCACCAATTACTTGAATTTTAAAGTAACTCAATTCATCCAGAACTAATACTATTTATGATGTTGTTCTGGGGTCCAACAGCAACATTACCGAGAGATCTAACAACCTCGAAGGCAAGCCTTACACCCTCGTGGAAAACCCGTTCTCCGATGATAATCAGTGGACAGTTCATTGCGACAGTGCCGTAAACTTTGGCGATTGTGTTTAAAATGATACGAATACTGTCAGCCGGATGTTCACTGCCGAGAGCAGTTTGAATAACGTCGCGCATACCGGTGCTGATGTCACTGGTGATGTTGAACATTGCTTGGAGATGTTGACGGGCCTCGCGCAGAGCCTCGGACACCCCAGGAATGTAAGGCCCATCGTTGACGTCGGGTAGTTGCGGAAAACTGGGTACGATGAAGTTGGTGCCGTTGGTGCTGTTGCCGTTCAAACCGGGGATTCGCGAGATCATACCTTCGATGTCGAAACCTGACTGAAAACCACCTGGGATGAAATTTCCTAATCCGGGGATTGCCGAGGCCAAGTTGTTTAAGTTGGGGAAACCCGGAATCCTGTTCGAGTTAGTGTCGTTATTGCCATTAGTACTGTTGCTGGTGCTGTTATTACTTCCATTTCTATTACTAGTGCCAGAGAAGAAATTGCTTATGACGGGAATGTTACTGAAGATGGAACCGATGCCGGAATTTGGGGAGCCGCTCTGTGGACTGTTGGTAGAACTGGATTGAGACGGCCGAGATCCGAACAGCGGTGAATTTATACCCGGGATACGTGGGAAAGTCACTTGACCACCAGCAGAAGCCTGGAGAAATAAAAACATTTTATATCGTTAATCACTGCATAGAAAAAAATTTTATTTTCTAGGAGCATCTTCGCCAGATTTTATCTATTTATTAGTCAGTTTTGCAGGAACTATCTAATCAAATGTCAGTATTCAAAAGATGTTTTCCATACCAAAAAATTTACAGAAATGCTATCAAGTAGAGCTTTTCTTCCCAGTAGAAAATATCTATGTGGATGGTCTTGGAGCCACATGGATTACACGTGGAATTTATACGGATAAGTCCAACCAGGTGGATATTTTCAACTGGGTTACCACCACCTACACAACTGCGCTAGCATAAAGTAAGCTCCACACCGGCTCGATGCCGATTTTAACACTTGAAGGTAATTTAGCCAGTTTCTCCTGATTTAGTTATTTAATATTTGGTTTAATAATCAACCACCATTTACGTTACCAAAGATGAATACAATAAAACAGAAAATTAAAAATATTAGAGACGACAAAAAGAATTGATTACCTGATTAAGATCTACAGAGGCCATTCCAGATATCGAAGCAGCAATGGAACTGGCCACGAGAGCAAGAACAACGTAGAGCACTTTTCCCTCCATGTTTCCTCGTCAGTAGCTAACTGCGCGAACTTGACTCTGACTTACTTCGACCTTACGTGTATTTTATACCGATCGCGAGGTAAATTGCACGCGACTGCATCGTCAATGCGACAATGGGAGGACGCATCTGTGTCAGCACAGCTTTCGCGCCATTCAATAATTCACTCGCAGGCATTTTCGAATTCCACGACTATTGCGTCACTTGCACCACTCGATAATTCATTAACCGCTCGCTTGTTAAGTCGCCATTATTGCAACATTTACGTGTTAATGGCGACAAGGCGCTGCATTATTTTTTCAAACGCAATAAAAGCCGCCAGTGAATCATCGAATTTCTGAAAAGGTACAAAATTGAAAGGACACGCAATTAAGTAGGACGTGATTCTTTTTCAGGACAGCCAAATGATTTCGATAAGGAAAGCCTCATCGTGCGAAAACGTATGAATACGTATTGGGTATAAGGGGAACGTAAAAGAAACTGAATAAATCTAAAGTATAAATTTAAACTTCCGTAAGCTGAAGAAAAATGTCTCCCCCTTATTACGAAGACCATACCTGCGCTGTATCCCTCGCTCTTTCTGCCGAGGAGAAATTCAAGCTCTGGCCGAATAAATTGTCAATCCATTGTTAAAATGGGCAGCGCACTTTATCGCGGCCGCTGTAAATTGACCTATAACCGACGTCCGTATCCACAATACAGTCGGGAAAAAGAAATAACGCTCCAAAGCATTTTTACTGCCGCATGAATTTATTCAAGAACTCCGCGATCGTCCCTTTTCGATATTTTATCAGCGAAAAACTGAAGCTTGAAATACACAAGGGATGGCCCAACTTTTCTTTCGACGTATCTTCTATGTTTCCCCTCTCTTTGTTTTCACTTGTAGCCAAGACACGTGCCTCCTCTGTTGAAAAAGATAGTGCACGAGCCTATATACTTCCAAATTTACGACTCACCAAAAATCTCATGATTAATGTGGAACTTTGCTAGTAACTTTTTCGAACATGTATGCACTAGAAACATATTTAAGAATTTGATATGGGTCTTAAAGTAACTTATTTAAAAACGCAAACAATAAACGTATATTGTTGTCGTAGAAAATTTATTTCAAAGTTTTGCATATGATAAAAACTTTGAGATACAATTAATATAAAAAGTATCAACCCTGTCATTACTCCTCCTCCTCCATTCTTCATTGGCGGAAAAGTTTCTGATAACCCATTTAAATGAACGCATTAAACACCTGCTCTCCGCAATCGTAAGCATAAAACTCGAAAATTCATCGGTAGTAAAAAATCAATCATATTGAAAAATGCCTGGATTCGAATTGCGCATCCGTCGCTTGTCTGGGCAAAGCGAATTCCAGAAATTTCTTCTCATCGCTCTTTTTCACCGACGAGGGGAGAAATCGCTCTTCCTCTCGACAAAGCAGAGCCGCGACCGAGCATAATAGTTCGTGTATAATATTCAGATTTCCGAGGGCTCGGGCGCGGAAAAGTTTCGCGAGGCTTTGCATCGCTTCCAACGCGAACTCCGCGGAATTTTGCAAATTTGTCGAGAGCTTGGCCGATTCTTTCCGCACGACTCGACTTTATTTACTGGTTCTTCAATGTTTCACTGCTCGATTGGATTTATTGTTTTATCAGCATTCAATCGCATCGCGAATACGATTTTTCACGGAAATTGCAATGCAATTGCTAGGGGTAATTTTATTTGCTTCTGTCAGTATGAAATTTATTAACTACTATAATGTTTTAACAATTTACAAAAGATTCTACATGTTTTACATGTAAATATATAAAAATGGAATGAAAAATAAATTTTTCTAAAAAATTTAATTAAAGTGTTTTTACAGAAATGGCAAAGTAGAGATTACTGTCTTAATTTATCTTGTTTTTAACACCTTCAAAGTTTTTTATTCTTTTAATCGGTTATTAAAATGTACTACGGTGCCATATAAGTGGTTGTTCCGCAACAATTAATTGTGGTCGAGTGTTCATACACATAATTATAGGTACAGAGATATATTTTGCATTTTTGCAATAACTTTTTTAGCAGTAAAGATAATTAAAAAAATTAGGAAAAAAATTGAAATTATATGTTTACCAGAAGACAGTTACAATATAAAATCATATTTTTATGATCGTTTTTATTGCATCTTTTAATGACCTCGTTCCTTTAGTGATTAGAATGAATCTTGATGAGATAAAGAGTACAACTTCATATTTAATTATTAGAAAAAAGTAATTTTAACATGTTTATTATCTTTAACGAACAACTCAAAGATGACACACCATCCCATAAATAAAAATAAATTGATTTATTTACTCAGATTCGTGTCAATCCAAATATAAAGCTACAACGAAAGCAAATCAAAATCTTGGCGAATTTTTGAAAAAGCGAAGCGCTCCGCCGCCTCCCATCCGTCAAAATCAGTTTTTCCGCTCGACGGGATTTCCAGCCCTCGAATCCGAGCGCCTCGCGAGCTATCGCTCGCCTAACTCTCGACTATTCCTCAGATCTTCATCCGAGCACAGACAAGAACGGCTGCGGAAGGGGTAGGAGCCGCCCGCCGCTCGGTTCGCGCTTGGCCGCGCACACGCCCGGGACTTTGCGCCGGAGCTATTTACTCGGGGCTGCCTCGGCTGGCGCTTCTTCCTCCGCTCGTTTAAACGACTGCGAGGCGCGCGCAAAGGGCGCCGCCGCTGCCTCCGGCTGGCTTTGCTTTTTTCTCCCCGCAAGTTTCTCGTTATTGATATTTATACGAGAAAACTTCTCGAGCCCTCTCGTTAAAACGTTAAAGGCGCAATCTAAATTTTCCACGTATCAGTTTACAAAGATTTTACTTTAATTTACCGGCAAAAGTCAACGCGCTTCGAGCGCTTAGGTGTTTTTTTTTTACTTATGATGCGTTATAATTTTTTGGGTTAGAAAGTGTATAAAATTTTGGGTTAGAATGTGTAAAAAAGCTTTTTGAATTTTGCCGTCACTTAACTGGATGTACTCATGAATCTATCAAATTGCCTTTTTAAGCTTCAGAACATGCCATCGATTTTTTGTGAGGATTGCAGACGTACGCAGAAAAAAGTGTAAGGTTGACAAAAATATTAATTTTAATTTGAATTTTAACATAATTTTAACAAAAAAGAAAAGTAAAGTAAAGAAAAAGGCTCTTATTTTGAGAGACTACATCGAAAAATATTCAGAGTATCTAAACATGAACGTCAATAACAACTTAAACAATAAAATGGAAATACAAATGGAAATATCGAATTTCGAATATCATTTTAGATAGCTGTTATTCAAATACTTGTAACTTTGGTAAAAAAACTGATTTAAACTTCTCATTACAGTGCATAAAGGTGGAATTTACAATTTAAAATAATATTGAAAATTATTAATCTTAATAAATTTAAAAATTCCAGGCAAACGAATTAAACAATGAGAAAACATTTTGAAATACACGCCATAAGCGTCTTGAGCAGCGGGTCGCGCTGTAAAGCGGCGAAAATCTCCCCCTCGCGTCGAGGGGCGGCCGAGGGAAAAAATTCGGCCGAGCTGAAAAAGAAGACGGAAATAATCTCGCGCGCATGCATGGAGCAGCGGGCGCGAAATTTATTAAAACAGTCTCTCACTTAGGGCTCAAATTAGCCTGGCGGGTGGTATCGCGCCATCGACGACGTCGGCTGGGGTGGAAGTTTTACGGCGCTCCGGGGGGATATCCAGACGCGTCGAGCAAGGCAATCAATGCCCGTCTGCTGTTTAAGCCCGCCTCATCCGTCGACCGACCCGAGATTTTTTGCGCGCGGGGTGTCTTTATCGCGCCGGGCTAACCGGGCTTTTTGTAACTGCGACAGGGAGTCGGCTTTGCGAGTTACGAGCTTGCATTGTGTAACTTGAGTAAATTTTCGTGGGTTGCGAGATTTTAAGTTTTAAAAACAAAAAATGTTTAGAAAATAAAATTCTGCGGTATATTTTGCTGATAACACTAATTATCTAAAGCTTAATATTTATACATCATTTATACAAAACTGCATAAATTTCGTGTTACCAGTAAGTAATTTATTTAAATTAACGACGTTTTAGTGTCTAACTTTGAATAAGCAAAATGAAAGTGTGATATATTTTTCACCATGTGCAGGATTACTTATACTAATTTTCTTTGCAGTAGTAGAACTGTCTTATTAGAAGTAAAGATACATAATCCTTTAAAATGATGAAATTTTGTTAAAATATAAATTGAAAGAAAATCAAGATTTTTTTAAAAGTAATTATTATTAAAAACAAAAAATATACATTAAAAAACTCAATACATTATAGATAAAAGGTAATTTCGTTAAATTTCTTTCGAAAAATTTCCCTATTTTTGCAGGATAGTTGATATCCTATCCTATCATTACGATTTCTGTTACTATAAATTGCATGTATTTACCAAAAGTATACCATTAGTTACTAACAGTAACTTATTATCGAATCATTGTTTTGTAAATTTTAGTAAAAAAACTGAAATAAAACCTAAATTTTTTCACCAAACCAGCGACGCAAAATCTGCAAAGTAAATTCAGTTCTGTAGACGCGAGTCGCGGTGCGAACGTGGCCCCGAGTACTTTTGCACGGAGTGGAAAAAAGAAGCTCTCGGACCCTCCTTTGATTTATGTCGTCTCGTCCAGCAGATGATCCGGAGCATCGATCATGCGAGGAGCGGAAACCCGCGCGGCCGAGGAGGTGGAGGAGAAAAAAGGAGGAGGCGAGAGAGGCCGTGCATCTTGGAACAGCCGGGGCACGCGACGCGCCAGAGAAAAGCCGTTGACTGGCCGAGAATTAATGGTCCCCGCTCGCCCGTCTCGCCGCTACCCTTTTTTTTACCCGCCGGGCTTCGTCGCCTCATTTGATTACGCGATTTCCGCGTTTCGCGTGACCGAAGATGCTGGGATAAAAGGTAACAATTTGTTATTGCTCTGTTCTCTGTTCAGAGTCACGCGGTAACAGAATTTTTATTGGTTTTGTTGTCGACAGAAATGATAACACCAATGTTAGGTCCATTGAATAAAATAGAAGAGTCATTTTCCGGAAAGCGCAAAAGCATTTGACGGTTCTTCATTGTAAAAACGTAATTGCAAATCGATCCTTACAATAAAGTCTTATTTAAATTGCAAAAAGTAGAAAAGGTGACCTCGACTGATTTAAAACCAATAATTAATATACAACAAAACTTTTCATGCTTGCGACAGGAACAGGTTTTTTGTATCTACTTAAAGGCAAGCCTTTTTATGAAAGTCTTACAGATTTTTGTGGATGGCTTTTTTTAAGGCAGCCAGAATTGTTCGATAGATGTTAGATTGGATGATCAGAGCACCTTCCATTCAAAACTCGAAGATGGAATTATAATGATTACATGAATCCATAATATCATACAAATTTTTTTTAACGATGCGTTACCTTTCACCTTCGTTATATTGAAAATTAGCATACAGAACATTGAAACGCACCGGTGAAATCCTAAACAGCGAACTAAACTAAATTCGCAACTGTCGATAAGCAAAATGGTCTTGGTGCGACATTCATCGAAGGCCCGCTCGCGACATTGTGTGTGAGTGACAGAAATTAATTTGGGCTCTCTCCCATGGCGAGCTTTTGTTACTACACTCGGTGTTTGTCATCATCGCGTCAGAGAGATATAGAAATGCCTTGAGTATCGGGCGCAGATGTGCACAGCCCCGAGATTGTCGGCCGCCTCCGTAATATAACCTCCAAGATACCGCGCTGGGTGCGAGCTTCCGTTCTATGGGGAAGGCACAATGGCGCGCTTGTTTACGTGCGTGGAATATGAGGCGTTTCGGTAGATTACAATTTTAAGGGGTAGATATGCAACTGATGTGAAAAACATGTCTTTTACTTCGCACACTGTAATAAAACTGTAAAAGGAAATATACCACCACCTCCTGAGGTTTATGAAAATTTGAAATATATTGAAATGTGAATAAAATGAAATCCGTGAATTGCAGTGGTTTATGTTGTTTTACCAAATTTAATTGTTTTTGCATGTACGAAGTTTTTACGAAAATAATCTTGTTTAAACTTAAGGATTTCGGACGTCACCATAATAATATTGTAACCATCTATTAATATATGTAAAAAAATAAATTGCAACGTTTAACGACGCGCGGAGCTTTTGCAAAAAAGCTACAAGTTTTACTTATGTACGTAAAACTAAGCGATAATAATAATTATTGAGTGTTTAGTACTCGGGATCTCAGACGAATCTCCAAAACTCACTTTTAAAATCAATTACTTCTGGATAATTATAACTTTATTAATGCACTTTAATTATATTTGAATAGTTATAATAATATTTATTATTTATCATACGATTTTCATCCTCGAAATTCCCGCCTGTACTCGTACCTTCAGTGTCACTCGTTCGGGAGCACAAAAGAATGCGGGTCGAATTTCCCAGGAGTCGAGGCGGCTTTTCATCAGCCAAATTCCCATTCGAAGCCTGCGATGCTTTTGACACCGATTCAGGGAATATCAATTTAATGGCCGGATGCGACGTCGACACTCGTCCTGGACCCGGGCCCGCGACGCAGCGCCACTGCGGATCTTTACATCTCGCAATCGGCAATTTGGGCGCCGCGAGGCGTTGCAAAAGTCTCTCTCAGCGGGTGTCCGAAGGGGGCGGGGTGCTCGGTGCAGCCTTAACCAGGGGCGTGATTTTGGCAGGGACTCCCAGCGGCTAGCTGATTTCAATTTTTGCGTGACGATCCAATCCCGGGGAGTGCGAGCTAGTTACCGTTTTGCCCGTAACGAACGGCGCTTTTTACGATGAGCTGGCATCGGAAAATTTAAATCTATCAGAATTACGTTAGAGCCGCGGGGATTGCATTCAAGTGGCAGTCGTGAACTGATATTTCAAATTTTATCGCTAAAATCTCAAAATTAGATATTAAAATTCATCTTACTTGATATCACTGAAAATATTAATATTTTTATTTTTAATAATCCATACTAACATCTTGAAGGCTTTGAAAATTCACTAATAAATTTACAACAAATTTATTCTAGAAAACGTCTATTACCATATAATTTGAAAATTTTCTATGAACATTTAAATTTTTTATATTTTTATCTTAAAAATTCGTTTTCGTGAATAAAAAAAGCAACTCATAATTATATTTACACATTTGGCATCATCGCGATCCCATTAAAAGAGCTCACACCTCGCTTCTCATCTTGGTCATATCACCATTTTTCCCGAGGAGCCTGCGGACTACCGGGAAGATCGGGGCTCGCGCGTCACCCCGGCAATTTCGAAGCGATTAAGCGGCCGATTAGCCGTGCAAACAAGCTCGGGCCCGTACCAAAATATTCATAGCTCAGCCCGGCTCCGCGCGTATACCTCGCCGGCGGCGCACCCGCGGATCTCCGGCCATCCGACCGCCCCCCGACCCTCCTCCCACCCCCTCAGCCACGGGGAAAGACCATTCGAGGTGAAAATGCAAACTAATCGGGTTTCCACGATGCCACGCGCATTTCGACCCGCAGGGCACATGCTCGAACAACGAAGGGAAGCGCGATGGTATCACCGGGAGTCGGTGATCCTCGCAATTATGAATCTGCTAATTAGTCTGGATTTTTTAGAGGTGGTATTTAAATATTACTCACAAGGAGAGGGTCAAACTTCTGAGAAATCAAATATACAGCATTACTATAGCAATGTTAAAAAAAAGTTATGTCTGATAAATAAAGACCTATAATATTAAACTAAAAGTGGTTTGTTTCATTATTCAGAGCTAGAAAACAATTTCCAGAGTTTCATATCAATTGGTGATCTAGATGGATTCACTCTCAGCTGTAACAATAATTTTCTTACAATCTTCTATTGCAACATGTGGTTGCACAATTGTACTTCCCAAACTAATGCAAACATTTTTTTGGACCGGATTTTCTTGTAAAAAATATAATGTAAGCATTTAATTGGTGGATAACAATTTTTTAACGAAGGAGCGGAGGTGGTTTGGGGGAAGAAGGGAGAGAGAGATGAAGGTGCGGGAGAGCGCTCAACGTAGCGATCTGCACCAAACAGCGGAGCGGTCGTAACGGGATAGCAGCAACCACAATACACCCTTCACTGATGCGGAAGAGAAACAAGGGAACGGCATTACCTCCTTCCAGCAGCCTTCCAAGTACGGGAGGAGGATGTATGGATAGACCTAGGCGAATTAAAATAATTTAACGCTAGTTAAGACTATTTTAATTGCACGACAATTTGTAATTTACTTGGTATCAAATTAATGAAGTAACACACTCTGGTAAACAATATCGTTTTATTGATGTGTAGCTAAATATATTATATACATTATGTCACAAATAATATTATTTTACTTAAATTGTACTTCCTAATGGCTCTGAATATTAATCCCAACTCATGGATTGTTATTTGGAATGCGAATGAAATAATAGAATTCAATTTATTAATAAAAATATCCAATCGTTCAATGGATTATCTCCTTCTTACCAATATTTCATTTTCATTTTCAAGTAAACTACTGGATTAAAAAGCTTTTATAATCGTAGCGGTTGTGCACAGCAACAGCAAATTTCCATAAATAAATCGAAGCAGCATCTACACACGAGATTTCTCGACCTCAATAGCCGAGCCCTCGCGGGCGAAAGCAAGCGAGCCTGAAGTACAGTACACAGAGAGAAACAGTCAGTGAGGCAGACAAGGACCGAGCGACGGCTGCGGAGGGTAGCCAAGTAACCAGCGGCCCGTAGGAGGATTTAGGCGTGTGATCCTTGATGAAGAGGCCATCGACGCTGACCGATCCTCTCGTTTGGCCTAAAGCTGCAGCGGCTCCCGGTGTGTGCGTGCGCCGGCACAGATACCCCGGGGCCCCTCGTCTGGCCGCCGTTGTATCGCCCGGCGGCTACTGCTACTTGGTTAGATGGCTTACGACGCAGCTACTAGGCCGTTACCATGTCGATGCCGCGCGCCGGGCACTTGTGTGCACTCCTCGAGAGCACCGCAGAACCGAGGGTACACACGAGATAGAGAGAGATGCGCCGAATGACGCCGGGACCGGGAACGAAGACGGCTCGTAGGTGGAGATGAAGAGGCGTGACTGCCGTGGACGACGCCGACGCCGCCTGTGACCTCGGCGTGCTTGCGGCCAATCAACCTGTAGACGCTCGGTTAACCTTGACTTCTGATACCCGACTGTGGCTTCTCACACTCAATCATCCTTTCGATCAATGAGGATGTTGCTTGTTTTCATCAAGTCTCTACCCTTGATTACTGATCAATTTTCGTTGTAGGTAGAGTCTGATGTAAATTACCGAATTCTGCTCAATAAAGATCCATCGAATTAACTTATTTTGAGAGAGAAAAAGAAAACTGTTATCTGGGCTTTTATAAGCAGAAATGGTAAAGGGGCCTTAAAAAGGTATTGCGATTTTCGGCGAAAGTTGATATCAAAATTGTCCAATACAAAGTTGTAGATAATGAAAAAATAATGCGCAGGTGATCATTATTTTCCTGGATATTTAAATGAAAGATAAGTAATTTTAATGTTTCCGGGCATCTTTGAAAAGAAGCAAAAATAAAATAGTGAAAAATATTAATTAAATACAAAGTTTATAGAATTTCAAGGAGCATGAACTGTGATGACTTCTAGTTTTATACAGCTCGCAACATTCATGGTTAATTATTGTCAGCTTTTACTTTTCAAATAATACTGTGATTAGTAAAAATAGAAATTTTTTTTATTTTATTTTTCATAGCAAAATCTAATGACCATGAAAGAAATAATTTCAATGTTAGGTACAGATAGATCTCTTTTAAAATATTGTTCACTGAATGAACGATAAATTCTCTTGTTTGCTTGAGTTTGCTTTTATTAGCTAATTGCATATGGCGCAATCATTCACGCAATTTATAGCTGTTGACTCTTCACCGACTATTATTCTTTATTGGCATTCGGCTGTTCAAAGAGTGGGTCTTTACACATTAATGTAATTTATTGACTCAACAAATTATATATCGTCATAAACTCTTATCATCAAAAGGTAATTTATTTAAATTTCGTAAAATAAATTTCAGTTCACAAAAATTATTACCGCTATATCCGTGATATCAGTAAATAACTTGCAATAAATTTTTCACTTACTTTTTGAAAAGTGCATCGTACTTCATTTCGAAATGTTTGCTGCCGTTATACTTCAATAATAAGCATATTAAAATTTGTTTTCGATGGTTTTAATTACTTGAGATTATGAGTAAAATTATGGATATTTCTTAATTGCGGATTATCTGCGCAAATAATTTTGCATAATGTAAAAATAAAATTTACTGTTTCATGTGCAGGGAGTTTTCGTAAGAGTTGTCCTAGTCTAAAATTAAAAAATGTTGAACATTACGAAAGTTTAATGGTACAAATAAAACATTTATCTTCATATGTTCATTTACAATTTTTTGCTGGTATTCCATATCAATAAAATAAAATGCGTTTGTTTGTACTGTGAATTTTCTCTTCCATAGATACGAGCACAGTATTATTTCCTTTTAAAGAGAAAAGACTATCACAATAAACTGTAATTAACAAGGTCTCCTTAATCGAGTGTCAGTTTCTACGGGGCGTCGGCAAACAAAGAGGCGGGAAAAATAAACGGGCGCAGCAAGTAATTGGAAGGTGCACATTATCGACGCGGCCGGAAGACGATTATAGTGGCGGCGCTGGTTGCAGGACCTCTCGAGGAGTCCAGACGGTCGCTGCACCTTGCAGATAAAGCTCCGCAGGAGGCAGGAGGCTACCGAAGGCGTCCGAGAGCGGGTTAAATGTAGAGTCGGCGAAAAGCCTCTTAAATCACGGCTAATCATTTCTGACCACTCGTTGCACCTATGCCCCGGCCAATCGTCTTTTTACTCCCATTTTCCTACTTCCCATTGGAGCGTGTTTTCGCTCCGAGGCTTGATGCTCACTTAGACGTTCGATTAATTTTCTATTAAACGAGTGTCCGACAACCAAGGTAATTTATATACTTTGCGGCTGATTCATGTTCTTTAGCGGTATTATCAGGAAGATGATAAAATTAATTGAACTTACATCTTCAAATTTAAAAAAAAAAATAATGACGAGCACAATTATAATAATTCCAAGATTTTATTGAGTAACGAGATGAAATATATTGTTTATACATCGACGCATGTAAAAAGGGACCTGAGTGCATTTAGAACAATTTTGAGAAATAGAACAAACTCTATCGATTCTCTTCCAATGATTCTTTTGCACAAATACAGCCAATAACTTCTGCAATAAGAAAAGACAATTAGTTTACCTTTAGTAATTAGTAAGGCGTTTTATTGATAACTAAAAATATGTAGGAAATGCTTTTATTTGGTATTTTATCATTGCATCTGATGGAGACTGCAAACCTGTTTCCCCCAAAATTTGACTGAGATTCCTTTTTGCACGCACTGTTCATACATTGTTTCTACGTTTTAAATTTGTCGTTTTGAATTTGTCGCTAGCACCTGTTTTAGTTACTGAATCTTCAAACTTGCGGCAACAACCCGATAATTTTGGGGACTCGTCCGGGATTGTTCAGATTACAATTTCCGAAAAATAAAACAACTTGTATAACAAAATATTTATTTAATTAAAGCGTTTTTTATTAATTCTTCAGTCATTTATTCACAACTTATCTTATTAATTACACAAACATTTCACCCTTCAGTATGGATCGCAGTATTCTTCAGCAACCGTAAAAAACATCTATTTTACATTTAATGCTGCACCTTTTCTTTATACAAAAAGTAGGTTTTGTCTTTTAAAATTTTCGAAAGAAACAACAATATTTTTTCGCGCAAATCCAATTAAAGCGGCAAAAGGCATTAAAGTCGCTCTCTCAAAATCGAGCCCTTTACGCGGACTACGGATTCTTCGCCATCCGAAAATCCTAATCGGATGAGCCCGGGCTCGGCTTGTTTATTTCCCGGGCGCGCGATACAAAGAGAGCGCGCGGCCGCTCGTTGTTTCGGCCAGTTTGATTCGCTTCCTTTGAGCGATCCGAGCGCCCGGCGTCCCTGCAGCGGCTCGGGGCGTCGGCCTCCTCCTTTTTTTGCGCCGGGCACGTAATTGTGACTCGTCTCTCGCGAGCATGACAAATGAATTGAGGTCCGCTTCTAACGCGGGATCTATTGGGACGCGGAGGTCGCGCAGCGGCGGCATCGGCGAACGATGTGTTCGTTATACGATCGACGTCATTTGCCCAGGGAATTACGACCCTCTGTCACTCTGACTAATCCACTTCGTTACAAGCGACAACGGCGCGCCCGCGAGTGAGGGAGAGGGACGGGGAATACGCCCGGCACCGCAGCGTCTCTCCGATCTCTCTATTTCCGCCGGCCGAGGCTATCTTTCTCGCGCGTATCCCGCTTTTCCCGCGCGCCGCGGCCCTTTTTATCTCGCTGCGCCGCCGACCGCTCGGCTCTTTTTTTTTTGTAAATTTTTTTCTACTTTTACGGCGCGACACACTTGTTACTTTTTTAAACGCCACGGGTTCCATTTGTTTTAAGGCGGAACGAGGGAAAAAAGTGGACAACCGGTTAGCAAAGATTACCGGAAATTTTTTGCTCGGGGGCTTCAGTTTTTTTTCGAGCGCTTTTATTTTTGCGTTCGGTAAAAGATGCTCTAAGCAAGGTTGTAAATTCTTTGACAAAAATAAATTACAATGTCAGTTTTTCAGTTACTGGTAATAAGAAAAGGTTAAAATAAAATAAAATGTTATTATAAATATTTCTTGTGATTTTATTACTTTAAATCATGATACTATATTATATTTTCTACATACAATTACCATTTTTCTTATACTTTTTAAAAATAATTAAAATATTCCAGATCCTGTAATGCTAATCTGTTTAACAAGTGTGCACTTTTGGAAACACATGCTTGAGAGAGAGAAATATCGGTCCTACATTAGTGGATTAAAAACTGATATGTCAAGGTGAGATATTTTAATTTAATTTTATATCATCCCACTTCCTTCTATTAAAATAAAAATTAGGGTAAGTCATTTTCTATAAAGAAATAAACAAAGAGAGATAGAAGAAATCAAGAACACACAGCACCAAATTCTCACAGAGTCTCAATCTGCCGGTTGAGGTCAATAGCCAGGAGACGGATAGTTTTAAAAAGGAAGACTGGAAACTGGCTGCGTCTATCAATACGAGTGCTAGGGTATGATGGGCGATGAGGTTCTCCAGAACTTGCAAATCGCTACAGTTGGATAGCATCTACCTGTTTTATTTAAAAGGTGGCAGAGCTGATTATCCAAACTGATTGACTTAATGAAGGTCAGACTTATATTTGATCATACCTTTGACTGTTACTTAGGTTAGTTGGTTACCAGTATCATGTTAGTACCTAAGGCATGGAGAAACCACTTTATGTCAATGGAGAATGTTAGACCGATGATTCATGTAAAAGATACAAAAGAAATTCATTTTTTAAACAGATGACCATGGATGTAATATCCACAGAAATTAAAGATAGGTATATCTGGTGCACAAAGGATGTGCTGAAGGACCCCTTAAATAGAAAATGATTCACATCATTGTTGTGAATTAATCTAACTAGATGGGTACATCGGCGTTCTTTTGTGAAAAGGTCAATTGATTCAGTGACAGCTCCAACAATTGGAAAGGTTAACACCAGATAAGGTCTGCAGACGGAAAATAGAATGATCTACAACATCCTAGACTAGAACTGCTAAATTTTTGAAGAGCAACAGTTTATTAGCCTTGTAGAATTCTGAAAAACAGCCCTCGGTATAGTGCTGAAGAAACATAGATCTCTTATCACATCATAGGTATCTGTCGAATACTTGGGAACAGGGGATGCAGCTTCACAGGCAAATCATTCCACCGAGGAGGGTGCTATATTCTATTATTTAAGTAGATAACGGGAATTTAAAAGAAGTTTCTAAACAACGCAAGGATATTTTCTGTAACAATAATTTATCAGAAGAATGTCCTGAAGATCTTTCTGTAAAATTCTGCTGAAATTTCTACTAGATTGTCATCCATCAAAAAGTATATCACAATTTTGTTTATACTACACTATTAAAAAAAACATTAAAGAATAGAAAGTATACTCTGGTCCAATAATGCGGCACCTTCAGCCAACCCGAAAGTCGAGCCCACGAAGCAATCAGACGTCGTCGGCGTCCGACCGAATCGGAGCGCGACGCGCTCAAGGGTGTCGGTGAAGAATCCTAATTTCTCACGGACCGACGCTTCCTCCGCGGCCCCGCAATCAGCGTTGGCCCTCGTCCCCCTCGGGCTCAGCCGAGACGAGGCCACCAGCATCCCCGAGACGCGGTGACTCCGAGGGCGGAAATCCTGCTGGCATCCGCTGAAATTTTCTCCCCGCCGGATTTATCCGCGGCGAGGAGCGTAAACAGGCGGCGCGGTCCCCGCGACCCTCCCCGGCCGGAATCAGTCTCGCCTTGCTGAATGCGGCTGAATCAGCTTGGCCCGACTCACCCGCGCCCGCGCGTCTTTCCCTTCGGAAGTGCGCGCGCTCACTTCGTCATGCGTATAGCGGAGGGGCGTACATGCCCGCCGCGCGAGTGTAAATCTCAATTAAACGGGCCGAGCGCACCGGCGGCTGCATCGATCGAGGCGCGCAATTTCCCTCGTTTTCGCCAGCCGCGGCTCTCTCCTACCGCCGAGAGGCCATTTGCATAATGCTTTTAAGTTCGAGGTTTCGAGCGATTTATTGTGATTCTCGCGCGGCGAACCGGTCGCCGGGCCGATGCACCATTTTCAAATTTCGACTACTTTCGATCTGCTCGTATTTGGATTAATTGAAAGAATCGATGGTATTTTCTTTAATCAATGCACTTGATTGTGATTAATACATGCTGAGAATTGGTTATGCTTTAATTTTGTATCCAGTTTCTCGTATATTTTCTCATACAATTTTTATTTTTAATATACCTTGATAAAATAATCTAAGTTAATTATTTAGACGATTATAGGCAGTACATTGCTTAACGATTGCGAATTCGCGAATTACATCGTCATAAATTCTATACGTTCGCTCAGCAGTCGATGAAGTTCATCTTCACGCCGACATGGGTATATAGGGTCCGTCTTCCCTCGTCCCGACGATTTAGCCTCTTTAATGCCGCATCAGCGTAATGGATTCGTCCGCAATCCCATCACGAATATCAGAAACGCGAACGGCCGTGGCAGCGCAAAAGTGCACAGGGAGAGAGCGAGTGAGTGAGTGAAAACGAGAGCGAGAGGGAAGTATGTGCGAGCAACGGATGGGGCTTAAAATAAGCAGAAAGTTGGATAGCCCCAGACGGAAAGTATTGTAATTATGCTAATAGCTTCGGCTCTCGTTCCTCTGTGATGCGGTTGCGTTAGTGCCGTTTCTCCGGGCCGCGCGGTTTCACTGATCAAACCAACTTTTCCTTCTACTTATTAATATTAGCCGAGACTCTTCTCCTTCTTCGCCTTCTTCCGGCTACTTTTCGCTCTCCTTTTTCTTGGCCCTCGTCGGCGCGGCCCGGATTTCGCCGAGGAAAGAAGAGGACCCTTCGCGAAAAATCTCACGGGCCGCGCGGTTTTCCCAGCGCTCGAGTTTTCTTCACCGGTGGGCGGGCTCGCGGTTCGGATGGAGGAGTAGCGCGCTGTGATGAAATGGCTTCTCAAACGTCACTTTTGAACTAACTTTTGGAGACTCCAGCCGCGGACTTTGTCGAGACCGCGCTAAAGTGTTGGAGAAATATGATGGTGCATCGTTTGCCGGAGAAAAACATTTTCGCCTGATTGTCGCTGCAATTCCTTGGAAAGATAATTCTTTTATGAAAAATGATTCTATTCGTCATTTTAAAAAAATAATGGATGTGAATTTTACTTTTTTTTCTTATTATATTAGAAACTGTAACGAACCTCGTTTGGAAATTACCAGGACTGACTCGATTACAAATCCTAATTCAGTAGATCTATAATGGATTTTTGAGATTCCGTGATAGTGACATATGTTCAGAATATGATCAAATGCTTAATCCGATTTCAATTCGTGTTTAAGTAATTGGAACCGATTCCATTTATCCTAAGTCTTTTCCACTTAATATGTTATAGACTTAACAAGAAAAAAAACCTGATCGTTAACAAACCTGTACTAATGACTATTCTTAAATGACAGTTTCCGTAAAACATATATATAAAATAATCTTACTTAAAATGAGAATTCCATGATCGGCAATTCGAGAAGCCGTGCCTTCTATAGTGAGGGGCAGTTACCCGTCGTCGTCGTAAATAAAATCCCGCACAGCAGCGGTTTATCGGCTCCCGCGCGAACCTCGTACCCTCGCGCGCCGCGATAATATTTCCGTGACGCCGTTACACTTAGCTGGAATGGCCGGTGACGCTCGCACGCCTCTACGGTTAATGCAGCGTGTTCGGCGCTTCTCAACGTTACCAGACACAAGCGTAATGCCCAGTTGGCGGCTTTGCGAAATTAGTAGCGCGTTTAAAGTTTATATCGCCGCTTATCTTCTATTTTTTAAAAGTATTCCCGCTGAAATTTTCATTTCAAATTAAATAGCCTTTGCAACGAAGCGTTTTTGCAAATTTTGACGAGAAGTAGTGCACTGGTCTTTTTCCAGCACAAAAAAATTACTTATTTTATTTTTACCGAGTAATCTCTAATTAACTCTAAAACTTCGGCGGACTAAACATTGACTACTACTACTTGGAAAATCCTATATATCGTATGCATTCGTCTCCAGAATGCTGCGTACTTCAAGTTACAGTTTCAATACAGAAACAATAAATCATAAATTAATGTATTACAGTTGATGCTATAACTGCTTACAAAAAACTTCGCTAGACTCAATATTGACTACTACTACTTGGAAAATCTTGAATATTACATGCTTTCGTTTGTAGAATAAGGCATACGTCAAGTTCAGTTTCTTTTCAATATACAAACAATAAATCATAAATTAATGTATTACTATTGATGCTACAACTGCTTATAAAACACTTCGGCAGACTAAATATCGACTACTACTACTTGGAAAATCCTATCTATCGCATGCATTCATCTGCAGAATAAGGCATACATCAAGTTACTTTTCTTTTCAATGTAGAAACAATAAATCATACATTAATATATTACTGTTGATGCTATAACTGCTTATAAAAACTTCGGCGGACTAAATATTGATTACTACTACTTGGAAAATCCTATATCGTATGTGTTCGTCTCCAGAATGCTGCGTACTTCAAGTTACAGTTTCTTTTCAATATAGAAACAATAAATCATGAATTAATATATTACTGTTGATGCTATAACGGCATATAAAAAACTTCGGCGGACTAAATATTGATTACTACTACTTGGAAAATTCTATATATCGCATTCGATTTGTCTGTAGAATAAAGCATACTTCAAATTACAGTTTCTATTTGATAATTAAATTTTTTATAATTATTGGCTTTATTAAACGCTCAACATCTGACTTTAATGACGTTTACACTCATTCATTTATGTAAAACTATAGTAATCCCTATCTTAACTTATCGATCACCAATCTGGTCTCTTACCTTAATCATATGAAAGAGAGTTGAATCTAGCTTTTTAAGATTTATTTCTTTTAAATTAAATTTATTTAATTACATTACTACTTTTAATCGTTTTACGATTGTAAATTTTAAGGGCTTATAAGCCTGTTGAATTTATTAAATAAACAAATAAATAAATTACATCTTCATAAAACTGAACAAATAAAAGTTACTTAAGTTAAAGTCCTTATAATCCGCGAGTGCGTTGCGAATTAAAAATCTAAAGCCCAAATTGAGAATATCGCTCGATTACTTTCAATCTCGAAAAATCTAATTACTACTGACTGTCCGGCGGCCGGACGCACGGCAATAAGCAGAAACGATATCGCGCCTATAAAACGCATAAAGGCGCGCGATTCGTATATCGGAAAGCCATTGCCGGCAGATTATGGATTCAATTAGAAGACAAACGCCTTAATTAGGATTGCGGTTTAATTCCGATCATGACCCTGCGATTTCCTCGCTCCTCCGCTTTTTCCGCCGGCGAACTTTATGAGCAGTCGATTCGTCGTCGTTCGCCGGTAATTCCGACGGATCTGGAAACGTGATCGGCGCGGAACGAGGAGATGAGCAGTCGAGAATGGATTGTAATTTGCGCACGAACCGACGATACAGCGAAAATGTGCGTGTCCCCCCGTTTTTTTCCTTTCGTCAGAGCCTTTTATCCTCCGCGCACGTGCAAAAAGTGAGGGTTTCGCAAAATAAGCGGAAAAGGACAAGTGGCCGATTCCGCTATCATAAAACATTCAATGATAACCCTGAAATAAAATTTTCAGTTACTCGAATAAGTTAATTAATTATACTACATTAAAATTATTACAATTACATTTTGAACAAACTACTTACGCATTTGTAACGACAAGAGTAAAATAGCTTCCAGTGAATTTCTCAAGCTACAATATTCCCGGGGAAAATCACTTCTAACATCATTTTAGCCCTTTGCCTTTCTCCCCCGACAAAGTCATCTTTCCATCCTCCTATGTACATAAAACTTTGCTCTCGCTGCAAGCGCGAGGATGGAGGGGCCATGCGGGCGGAAGAGACACGGCGTCTTGGGCGCGGGGGGCCGAATCGAAATGTTCGATCATACGCGAGATTGGCTCATTCTTTACCTTCCTGCAGCGCGCACCACTCTATTTTCACGGTTCGAACGACTAGAGATGGCTAGATAAAAGGCGTCGGGGATATAGTGCGGAAGAAACGGAGATAAATTGCGCGGCCATCCTGGGGATTTGCCTCTGAGCTCGCGTCGCGCTCGCATGCAGATTGAAGGCGATGCCTATAAGGCCGGCCCTTCAAGGCGTGCGCGGAAAATTTCAGAGGTATACGGCGACGCTCGCGCGTACTCTGATTGAATAGCGCGCGACGGGACGCATTCGAATTGTTGATTCTTTGCTATTGTTGCTCATTGTACCTGGAGACTGTACTTTTGTCGAATCAGCGCAAAAAATGTGACTGATTTATTTTCTAAATTTTATGATTATCGAGTCACAGAAGCATGTAGCGATGGATGACTTCAATCCCTCCGATAAATAGCATATCAACAATGTCTCCACAACGTACTTATTACACTGTCGACGGTGTAAAGGACCGGTATCTACACGGAGATGCTGATACTTGTAATCTTTGCATATCCCGCGTTATCCTATTTTAATTTGTCTTTTTTAAGCGCTAGAGAAAAGTAAACTCTATTAAAACCTGATAAACTTAAGGTGTCATACGAATGATACCTCAAATTCACCAGGTTCTGGAAGAGATCACTTTTCTCTAGTGCTTTAAAAATGGCAAATTAAAATTGGCCTTTTTTGAAATGTGCTTTTCTTCGTTACGAACGACGCAATGGTATTGGAGAAAATAAAATAATATTATTAACAAGCAGCGCGAGAGCCGTGAATACGCCCTCGGCGATTATACACTAAAAAAAAAGAAATTAAAAGATCAAATCGATCCACGCCAATCATCCTCTCGCCCGTCGAAAAAGCCCGGGGGCCACAAGGGATGCAAAAAAAAGTCGCTCAGCCAACATTGATATTTTGGCGCGGCAGCGAGGTAGAGGAATGAAAATAAAATCGTTTTCAGACCGGTCATTCGCGCGCACGCGTGATTGGACTCGAACGAGCCGCACCGCCGGACTCGCGCGGCCACGGAGCGAGCCAGCCGAGCAGAGAGGTATATATAGGCTCGGGCCGAGTGGCCGGACTGGCTTTTAGTGTGAAATGAATGCTTGTAATTACGGCTGCACGGCAGAGCGAGCACGCGGTCCGGCTGCCAGTCGGGGAAATACAAATCGCGATCATCAAAACGAAAGAGAGAATGATAGAGGGAGAGCGAGCGGGGGGATGGCGGGAAGGGGAGGGGGTGGGATCGATAAGCGAGAGAAAGCACGGGGGTACGTGATGGAGAGCGAACGAACTTTGAAAAATTAAGCTCGTTTGATTGATAACTTTTTTAAGGGCTGCTGCAAACTCGCGCTGACCCTTTTTTTCCGCGGAGTTGGTTAAATTTTTTTTTCAGCGCGCTATTAAATTCAGGTGTTTATGGTTTGCGATTTACTCGATTACAAAAAGTTCCCTTTGAATTTTTAATTTGATTCGGATAAAAAAGGGAATGCCAACTAAAAACTCCAATATTTCGATATGATGAAAAGCGTTTTAATTAAATTCAGTAAGTGGTATTTCCCAGAAATTGGTTGTTTTTTTTTAACTTCGTAAATCAACTTCTATTTGCTAAAACATTTGAAAATAAAATGGAAAAGAGTTTAATTTATTGCTGAATAAATGAAAAAGTAGTAACAACGCTCGACTGAATTACTCAAATAAAAACTAAAAACAATGGTTAAACACGAATTGACCTGTAGCTGTACTTTATCATCATTGTCAGTTAAGGTTGTTTAGTTAACTTGTTAAGTTGGGTCCACTATGATGCCGATTAATATTCCTATTCCTTCTGCCTTTTATTTAGAGACTATACATATCGATGATCGTTTGCTTGTTTTCGATAAAAAAATGTATTACATTTTTAAGAGACTAAGTCTGGAAAGGCAGCATTATTATTAAACTTTGTAATAAATTATAATTTGCGAGAGAGTTAGCTAAATAACGTAGACGCAGAAAAAAATTAAAAGCCAAAAAAAAGTCGTCGCTAAATGGGAAGGAATCGAATTTACAGGGGTAAATCAACTTCGACAATTCGATTCTGACTAATGATCCACCCGTCCTCTTTTTACGCCGATAGACGAAAACGAACGATTCGTTTTCTCGCCTCCGTGGCACTTCTTTTTTAATCCTCTATCACCCTCCCCTCCCTCCCCTCCTCCCTCTCCCTCTCTTGTTCGACAACGGACCGATAGAGTAATTTTAGGCGAGAGCCGGCGCTCCGCGTCACGTCGGTTAACGAACGGGGCAAAAAATTTTTTTCCACCGACGTGTACATCGGCGAACTGTCGCGCGGTTGAACTTGAAAATTACAGGTGAGAACTGCGCAGCTGAGCAGAGGAGAGAACGGCCGCGTTGAATGGGTCCGATTATAGGGAACTGCCGATCCTCCAATTACGCTGACGCTCCGGAGCTCCGGCCTCCGCCAGGTTAGACGACCCGACGAGCTTCTGTTCGATTTTAAGCACGCGTTCATTATTCGAATTTGCTACGGTGCGTTGAAAGGTTGTGGTCTGTGAATTTATGAAAAATTTGAAATGCTTTCAGTAAGTTTTGTTTTACTAAAGTCTAAATATGAATTGATTGTCAAAAAGTGTATTAAGAAGTTTATATATACACCCAAAAAAACATTTTGAAATATTTTTAAATCTTCAAAAAACAGAAGAATTTTTTCCATTTATTTTTATGTGGCGGACTAAAACTAATGCTGGCGCTTAAAATACTTTATTTTGAAAGAAAACTAGGAGAGGTTATTCAGCAAAAGTCGTTGCTTTCATAAATGAATTCTTTATACTTTAT
The DNA here is from genome assembly GCA_900480045.1 of Eurytoma adleriae. Taxonomy (NCBI): domain Eukaryota; kingdom Metazoa; phylum Arthropoda; class Insecta; order Hymenoptera; family Eurytomidae; genus Eurytoma; species Eurytoma adleriae. The sequence goes on from UXGC01000124.1 coordinate 281,456, forward strand.
GTCGACTTGAAAAATAGGTCAAGCTAAAAAACAATTTTTCCAACAAGTGAAAACGTATTATGACCTGGAAAAAGAGCACCACGCTGCATTTCTACTTTACAATTGTGCAAATATAGCACTTAAAACACACACGTTCAATAAAAATATTTCTTCTAAAGTTAAAATTCATCTATTCAAAACTTACCAAACCAATCTGACTGCTGAAAGACGTTCAATAATTTCATTATTTCAAGAATTCAACCTGGAATCTTAGCCATGTAAGCCCTCGGAGGACAAATCAAATATTGCTTTCGCATTCAGTAGCTCACGAATAAACATCGGATCGGTGTGCGCTTGGTGATCACTTGCCGGTAGCTCGCAGTAGCAATTGGCCGCGCCGATGTCAGACAGATATCCCACAAATTGATACTCGAGTCCCTTGCCCTCATCCCCTCGCACTTTCGCATCGGAATCGCGTCTGCGCCGCGGGGCGAAGAGTCAGCCCGGCGCATAACTACATCTCGTCTATGTGTATCCCTTATTATACAGGAGCGCGGGCGGGCCTCGAAGAGCCTCTTCATCCTTTCAAACAGCTCTGATCTCTCTCTCTCTCTTTCTCTCTCTCTCTCTCTCTTTCTCTCTCTTCCTCTGTCTCTCTCCCCCTCATCTCTCTCTTGTACACTCGCTACCCGTCTCTTTCTATCTTTCTGCGTTTCTGCGTATTTACGTTGAAAAGAGCGGCGAACGTGTATACGGCGAAGTGGCGCTCGTAGCAGGCTTACTCCCGAAGTGGATGCGATCATCATTACGCTGGGAAGCAAATTCAATCGCCAAGTGTTGGTGCGCTGACGTTATTATTAAAATTCGAGCGCCAGGCGCGTCGATTCGTGAATAGATCGGCGAGTTCGCGCGCGAGACTTGATGAGGATCCGCTCCGTACGGTTTCCAGGCGTTTTGCATTTTTTTTCAGCTCTATTCGCGATACGTGTTTTGAATGGGGAATTCGTGAAATCTAGTCGCGGCGGAAAGAAATCGCTTGACTAGTTCGTCGCACCGTTCCGTAGCGAGCTCAAAATCGCAAGTAGATTTTTTTTGTTGGAATTTTGGAATAACGAGAATTAGTTATTAAAAAAAAAAATAAATCATAAATTAATATATTACTTTTGATGCTATAGCTGCTAATAAAAAACTTCGACAGACTAAATATTGACTTCTACTACTTGGAAAATCTTGTATATCGCATGCATTCGTCTGTACAATAAAGCATACTTTAAGTTACAGCTTTTTTTCAATATAGAAATAATAGATCATAAATTAATTAATTCTGTTGATGCTATAACTGCTTATAGAAAACTGCGGCGAACTAAATATTGACTATTACTACTTGGAAAATCCTATATATCGCATGCATTCGTCTGTAGAATAAAACATACTTCAAGTTACAGTTTTTTTCAATATAGAAAAAATAAATCATAAATTAATTAATTCTGTTGATGCTATAACTGCTTATAAAAAACTTCGGCGGACTAAATATTGACTACTACTACTTGGAAAATCGTATATATATCGTATGCATTCGTCTGTAGAATGCTGCGTACTTCAAGTTACAGTTTTTTTTCAATATAGAAACAATAAATCATAAATTAATGTCTTACTATTGATACTATAACTGCTTACAAAAACTGCGGCGGACTAAATATTGACTACCACTACTTGGAAAATCTTGTATATCGCATGCATTCGTCTGTAGAATAAGGCATACGTCAAGTTGCAGTTTCTTTTCAATATAGAAACAATAAATCATAAATTAATATATTACTGTTTCAAAACGTACTACAGAAAATTTTAAATGAATTCATAGTGAAGGTTTGACGAAATATTGACTCATACTACTATATTTTGAGTTTCTCATGTTACAAAATATTGTAGAACAATTTCAGTGTTTAAAACCTCTAATCTACGAAACATTTTCTGCTCGATGCAAGCCCATTAAGCACACGCATGACGCACGCGGCCATTCGTCAAGGCCGTCGTCAATTAACCAAGCAATAACTGTTGTTTATCCATTAGCCATTTAATCCAGGGCAGTACAGGCAACTTTCACGGCGGGCACCCCGTTTCTACGAGCGCCTCCCCTTCCCGACGATTACAATTAGCGCGGAAGAGATGACGCCAGTGTATGCCGGGGCTCACGCCGCGCGGGCACATTAATTTGCCGATTCGGTGCGAGTTCGCCGGGGCGAAACGGCGGGCCCCGGTACACGCGGCGGATTTAATTAATAATCAAGGATTAGATATACGAGGGGACACGCGCCGAGACGGCCCGTAGTTCTTAGGTAGGCAGAACCGCGCGCCCGCGGGTAATTGGACCGATAGGAGCGCCGGCAAAACTTGAGATAGCTTGCGGCCGCGGGCCCCCGCGTCTAATCGGTAGCAACTATGCGCGAGCGGAAAAGTTATGGCGGCGCCAATTGCTGAGTTGCGCGCGAGGCGAGCGCGCCCCGCGCAATTAAAACTTACGCCCGGCGCGATGCCGACGCGGGGTCTGACTGCTCGCCGAGTCGAACTACTTATTTTTCATTTGCGGGGACGCCCGCGCTTTCCTCGGGCCCCCCGTGAGCCGCACCGCGCTAATGCCTCTCTTTCGCGCGGCTCGCCGCTGGTTTATCCGAAGGGGGGTTTATATACTGCAAATGAGAAGGCGAAAGGGAGAAACTCTGACTTAGTTTTGAAGCTTTGTTTCGCTTAAAGTTTACGGGGAGTCGACGGTGTACTTTAAATGCTTCCTTCTTTTTATTTGGTTATTGCAGCTTTATGGGAATTTGATTTTACTTATCTTCATTGCAATCTAGGTTAATATTAAGATACCAACGTTAAAACATATATATATATATATATAGAACGCATTGTATTAAAAAAATGGTCATAAAGAGTTTTAACATTTTTTTTTAAATGTATTTTTTAACATTAAATTTTATACAACTTTATAATAAAATAGGTATTTATGTTATACCATTATAAGTTAATGGCCCAGGAAAATTTAAAAATTTTAAAAAATTACATGTCTTCTTAAAAATATGTTTTGTAAAGAATTTATAAAACATACGTTCATTTTCTCATATTCATTTTATAAAATCCGTTCAAAATTTGTTCATGTTCGTACGAATTTTATTACCGAGATTATTTAAATAGGATCTTATTTCCTTTGGATAGAAATGGTTATTTTTTCGTTTTGAAAATTTTATAGTTGAAGTAATAAAAATCCATAACACGAAAAATGTTACGAAAGTACTTAGTTCACCCAGCAGTGTCAGCATTAAATATCATTTTAAATCTGAAGTTTCAATTTTTTTATAAAATTGGATCTTCTTTGGAAACAAGATATATTTTTAGATATCATTTTAAAAGAGTAATTTTAAAAATTAATAATATAGCGTTCGGTAAATTTCGATAATGGAAGAAAATTGGGTTGACATTTTAAGCGAGAATTTACAACGTACTTAAATCGTTTACAAACATAAAACGAAAAACTACCCTCTCATTACAATTTTACACGAAAATGGAACGCGACGTCACACTGTCCCCCAGCACTTGAAAAAGCAGCGAGCCAATTATGGTACAACATAAATCCTGCTTTCGTACAATTAACACTCACAGTGATACACTTATTCGGCGACCCTGATTTTCTCCCCCGTAAAAGTGAGACCCACGCGAGCAGATACGCGCCGCGGTCTTTCTCGTTCCGATCCGCTCACCTACAATTACCCTCAACCTTTATCGGAAGATCGGCGGCCGCGGGGGCGGGAGGGGTGAGGCGAGGGGGCGGGGGGAGGTGGGAAGGCGCGCAACCGATCCAGCGGAATCCCGTCGAATATAAGCGCGGCTCGCCGCGCTCGGGATGCCTCGAGGCATCCGGCTAATTGCCATCAGCCACAAACTGTTGCCCCCCGACCTCCCGACACCCGGCGCAGGCTTATCAAATTCTATACGGGCAATAATAGCGGCGCGCCGCGTTTTCATCCGCTTCGACGTGCGGCGCGCGCGCGAAGTCGGACTACCTTGAATTTCGATATTGTGCAACTTCGTCCCCGCCGGAACGCGACACCGCGAGCCGTCCACCAGATGGACGCCTCGATAAGCTGGAATTCGTTTCGTGATCCAATGATTTCTGAACTGGTGGATGCGATTGCGATGGTAGACTGGGGATTTGAATGATAAGAATTACTTTTCAAATGGACGTTTAATTTTCTTGGAATTAATTTTATAACATATTTATTTCGTACATTTGTAGTCTATTTTAGCTACAATTTAAAACTTCGAGTAATTTTTTTAAAACACAGCGTTTCAGCTTAAAAGATGCAAAAGCTGAAGAGCTTCTTGTGCAAAAAATAGTAAGGCTAAAAGTGAAATCGACCTAGTTCACTATAAGACTTGTCTTTAAAAAGATTTTTCATACAAAATAATGCATGTAAACGTCTTAACGATTCACTGCAGTGAATACGAGCCCATGCAATTAGAAAATTGCGCTTGAAAAAACATTCATTCTAAAGGCACATGCACTTTTATTAAAAAAAAGTTTCCATTACTGCAAACTGTACCAAAATTTTACATCTTCAAAAATATCATATTTTTATTTTTGTGCATTAATTTGATTTGCTTGATTTATTTACTATTCTTGGTCTTCTATTTAGAATGATTAACATGGAGAGTTTCCTTAACTGATATAAAAAGTTGAAAATATAATCAAAAAGAGATCTTTAATAATTTAAAAAGTAAACTTTTTAACAATAAAATTACCTGCTCAATCTAACAAAAAGCACCGTCGCGAAAAATCCAGATAAAAACATAAAAAATTCGTACGCACATGCAGTTACAACCAAATGGTGAGACGGGGTCAGTCTACCGCGAAAAAAAGGCAACTGCGCGAGCTGCACAGAACAAAATGGCGCCCGGCGCTTTAATTAAAAGCCGGCGTTGCAAGACGATATTAAAAGAATAAATCTCGCCATCGCGCGCGCACAATTATCGCGAGTTTCTATTTCTCCCCCCTCCACCCCTCCCCCGTCGGTACGCGGCATCGACGCCTAGTCCGGGCGGCTCTCCCGCGCGTTTGATCTTTTTCACCTCGCAATTTATATTTCGCCGGAGCCGCGTCGAGCGTCGGCCGGGGGGGGGGAGGGCAGTCGCGCGACCGCACGCTGGAACTTGTCACGGGCACGTGCGCGCGCGCCGCAACACGGCTCAGCGGAAATGACGTAATAATTAATGGCCGCGTATCAATTAGCTCGGCGGCGGAATTCGCAGGCGCGTTTTAAATCGCGCGCGAGCGCGTTAACCCCGTTACGCCGCGCGGCCGGACCTCCTATTAATTACCAAAGGCTCCATCAATTACACACGCCCACGGTTCGAGCCCCTCGCGCGCTCGCCAGCGCCGGGGCCTCGCGATTTTTGACGCGCGCCGCGGTAACGTATCGTTCGCCCAGATGTCGTCCGACCGGACGCTTCTATAGCGAGGCCGCCCGCGTTGTACCGTGTTGCCCTCTTTTTTTTTGGCGCTGCCTCTTCGGTTTCTTTACGCACCGACCGAGCGTTCGAATATTTTAATGGATGGGTAGATAGATCGTTCGTTTTAAGTGGGACAATTCGAATCGTTATGCAGTTAATATTTGACCACCTCCAGTTGAACGGAGTCTCACTAAAATTATCGAAGTAATGATGAAATTAAAATTTACTTATTAGAGAGGATTTCATCACGTGAAGATGATCTCATTATTAATAAACTTCAATAACCCTTTTGATAGAATTGGTCTTGTACAAGTCTTGAGGAAAAAGTATCGTCTTTTTCTTGTACAAGTGTTGAGGAAAAAGTATCGTCTTGGCTTTGCACAAGTCTTGAAGAAAAAGTATTGTCTTAGCCTTGGTCCAGGTATTGCCTTGGTCGTCTAGGTATTCTCTTGGTCTTGGTATTGTTTTGATCTTGACGAAGAAAATCTTGATTAATATTGGTATTGTTGTGGTATTAGGGTGAAGATTTTGGTCTTGGTCTTGGTCTTAATCTAGAAAATTTAAAAGAATCTCAACTTGGAATCGTCTTGTTTTGATCTTGTTTGAAACTTTTCAATTTCCAGATCTTCATATATCATTAAAAAGAAATGATCTAGGGAAGGAAAACTTGATTTTTAGTTTAATTCGAAAAATAACAAAACTGCAACAACGACAAAGATGCGGACGTCAGGACTTGGCGATGGTAAGGGGACGAGAAGGGGGCATCGCCAACAGGCTATCTGCACGCTCAAATCCATCGTAATTAAATATTGATTCGCATAACTAGGCTCGCGTACTCGACATATATATAAACATAAGAGGATTACCGGAGATTTCTCCCTTCGTTTCATTTTCCCAGGGAATCTCGTGTCATCGGCGCTCGCAGATGTAGCAAGAGGCGCGTTGTCAGTTTCATCTAAGATTACTCGTGCGCACCCGACTTCTTATCTCTCTCTCCCTCTCTCTTTCATTTTCTTTCATGCTCCCATCAGAGGAAGAAGATTGAATTTCTGTAGTGTTATTAAAATGCGGTTGCATCGTAATATTGATGTACCGATCGTGGAAACGATTCCTCTTGATTATTGATTTTTTGTGAAATAAACACAGTTTAATTTGCAATTATCAGATAATATACGATAACGAATTATAATATATAATGAAGAATATTTTGCATTCAGTATATTCAAATATACTGGATGCAAAGTATTCTTCATTCAGTAACTTGTATTCTAATTGCAGAAGAAAATGCGTAAATTCAATTTAATATTAAATTCTGCGTTTAAATATCGCGCGCAATTTTGTACTGACGCCGACGCGCTAGGGGCGGAAGCCCGCTGGCAAACTACCTGCAGCAGGAGTAGCGCATTTTTCAATGACTGCGATTCAAGTTTAGGGATAATTAACCATATTAAAAGAAATGTACAAAAAGCTTCTTAAACTCACAGTTGTTCTAAAAAATAATAAATCATAAGTTAATATATTACTTTTGATGCTACAACTGCGTATAAAAAACTTCGGCAGACTAAATATTGACTATTACTACTTGGAAAATCCTATATAGCGCATGCATTCGTCTGCAGAATGCTCCGTACTTCAAGTTACAGCTTCTTTTCAATATAGAAACAATAAATCATAAATTAATGTATTACTATTGATGCTATAACGGCTATTAAAAAACTTCGGCAGACTAAATATTGACTACTACTACTTGGAAAATCTTGTATATACCATACATTCGTAGGGGATGTATTCTAGGGGCGGAGGCCTGCTGGCAAACTATACCTGCAACAGGAGTAGCGTATTTTTCAATGACTGCGATTCAAGTTTAGAGATAATTAACCAGATTAAAAAAAATATACAAAAAGCTTCTCATTCTCACAGCTGTTCTAAAAATCCGCCACCAAACGATCGGGTAAGACGCACGTGGCTGTAAGACATAAAGCACTCGGCGTGCGAAGGTGTCTGCGGTCTCGGGAAACGCTACGCACGGACAGTCGCGCCTCGAAATACGTTCGGGGGATGCGTAAATTTTCGCCAGAGCGGTTGCCGGGCCTCGTTATTACGGCGCGCTGCACTGGCGCCCAAGCTCTGCGGATGCAATTTGGCTTTTGTCGAGGGGTGTAGCAAATTTCGGCGGGAGGGTCGCTTGTAAATTACCCGCTACTGAAAATTATATTTCGAGACGATGTTAAAGGTGCGTTTATGGATCGAGAGGAAAAATGACCGATTTATGATTTCTTATTTAATTTTTTTTCTAGCATAATTATTAATACTATTTTTCATTGAAAAAATAAGGAGAAGCACACGGTAGGTAAGATAGACTAGAATAGAATAGAATAGAAGAGAATAAACAGTTCATTATTGTCATTACATAAAAACTAGTTAATACTGCTAAGTTAGACAACAAAAATTGTAAAACTAATATCACAATGAAAGGATTTAAAATTACTAGTTATCGAGAAGGGCTTGAACAAAACTATTTCCATCAGAAAGATAAGAAACGTGAGTAGAAGATTCAAAAAGATTCTGTGCCCCGCGACATCCTTTTTTCATGTTTTCTATATAAAATCATGATTTTGTAACACACACAGTTCGTGTAAACCCTCATCACTGGTCCAGACGCTGGACACACTGAGGCCTTACACATGCATCGAATTCAAATTTGCCATGCTCTCGCTGATCGATGCAGGCAGCATCGGGCCAGCTAAGGATCGGGCACACGTACGCGAGGCGAATCTCCATAACTTAGCGGGAGCAGCGCGGCAGACGGGAGGCGAAAGATGGGGAAGGGACCGGCGCCGAGCCTCGGACAATATGGACAATCAGGCTCGTTCACGCTAGAGCGAGTCGGGGCAGCTCCTGCGCTGCGCGATCGGGTAATGCGGACCGAAATCAGAGCGAGCCAGATGGGGGGAACCAGCGTGGGAGAGAGAGAGGGGGAGAGCAGGCAGAGGTGCGGTCAAGACGTGACCGGCAGGCGAAAGCGACTGCGACAGTTTTCATCGTCTTCGCCAAAATCGTTATACACGAGGAGAGTGGCCAGATTAAGTCGTTGGGGCTATCGTTGGCTTGCGGTCAGTAGCCCCCTTCGTGTGTAAACTCGGTTCTGCTCCAACTGCGAGTCGATATGGGAGAATAAAAGTTTCCTTTATCCTATCAAAACATTGAATTTTTTGTTCACTTCTTGTGATACCTGAGTATAGTAAATCACAAATTTGTAATCAACTGTTGATAGAAAATAGTGATGATAATCGTCTTATAAAAGAATCCAATCAGCCGCCCTTGCATTAGCGAGGGAGGAATCGCTGCTATTTATAAATTATTTCAAAGTAATCCATAGAAAAATATATAATAAAACTTCAGAAGATCATAAATCTAAAATATACTGTAAAAAACTATATTATGTACATAATATCTTTATTTAAAATCTTCAATCGTCTTTCAAAAGAATCCTATCGACAGGCTGAGCGTTAACGATGGAGGAATCGCTGCTATTAGAAAACTATATAGTTTTTACATGAAAAATTACTCAAAAATATTATTCACATAAAACCACGATTTGTGTAAAAAATGTATTAACAAATAATACACTAGATGTAACTAAAAATAAGACAGAGCAAAGAAATCCAGTTTTGTAAAATAAATGCTTGCAAAACTGGCGAAACATACTTTCACGCGCGGAAAATTTTCTTTCTCCAAACGACGTCCACGTAAATTCCCAGCCCTCCGCTCGAAATTCCACGGACGCGTGCGTAGATCTTGAAGAGGAAAGGGCCAGACTCGACTTAATTCGCTCCGCGCGGGGAATTTCATAAAAGGGTCGAGAGGATCTCCGGCAAGGGGGATCCTCGGTAGGGGGCTTAAGGGCAGAAACGAATGTGTGCGTTTATGAGAGGGGCCAAGCGCTGCGGCTCGACACGCGTAAACGTTAATTATATCGCGGGAGCCCCGCGTCGACACGTGTAAATGCGACGGAGAGAGAGAGGAAAAGGGACCGGAGATAATTTTTGTCGCTGAATAATTATTAGGATGATGGGAGGAGTAAAAGGTGAATTATCTCGTTAAACGACGCTCGTGTCGAATTAACGTTCGCTACCCTTTTGTATCGTATAAGCGACAACATCAATAATACATAGAATTTGTTACAGATTTAATAAAAAAAAAATTTGAATTGCATTATAATTATAAAAAAGAACTTTTAACTTCACTGTACTACTCGTAGAAAAAAAAACTTAAAAATAAAAAGTTGCCAAATGTTTACATTCTTTAGGGGAAAAATTTGTTTCAAAAGGAAACGTCCTCGTCAAAATTCAGAAGCGTGGGAGTATAAAAATTTCATTGCCGCGAGACAAAGTAAAACGAATGTGGCAGCAAAACGGTTGAACAAGTTACGGATGAATCCGGGGCCCGGACAAAGGGAGGAAATGGCAGGTCGCGGGTGGGAAGAGTCGTAATTATTTTTGCGCGCGCGCGCGGGAGCGATTAATTTGAGCGACGTCTAGCCACGACCCTCACCTTCGCTCCTGCACCGCGAAAAGCCACGCAGCAGCCCCGAGCTCCCTTTAACTGTGGCTTGTTTGAGCCGCGGCGCCTGCGCGAGTGCATCTCGTGGTTGGAATAAAAAATTTTCGCTGAACACAGTAACGAGGCGGAAGTATTTTCTAGTCTATAACAAGAATGTTATCTTTTTAAAAACTGTTCGTTAATTCTTCATTTTTCATGATTAGTCAGAAAAGTACAATTATATTAGTATAGCTGACTAATTTTTCATAAAAATTTATAAGCATTTAAAAAAGAATCACTTGAATGATTTTTATCCAGTGTGTACCTTATCATACAGTGCAGATTAGAGATTATCACAATTTAACTAAAATTAAAATCAGACTTCAAGACGACCTTTTATTAAAAAAGAAAATCCTTTACTAAACCGGAAGAATTATAAAAATTAAACAGTTGAAGCAAAGAAGCGTGGGAGCTTATACCCTTTTTCACGGCGATATGATCCCCCCGATAATTAGATCGGCCAATCAGCCGAGAGAGCCGAGGCCCGTCCCGGACTTTTGTCTACCGTGCAGTCCCCTTAATCCCGATTACGGAAGACGCGCCGCCGACTGCATTATTACTCGTGCGTGCGTGATCGGCTTTATCAAACTTTTGACGAGTAAATTACCATCGATCGCTTCTACGAACTCGATCAATGTCAATGTCGCGCTCCCTCTACCCCTTGAACTTTCACGCGAGTGTCTGATGCAGCTTGCTATTCGTTATTAACTTTTTTCTAATTAAATAATACGTTCGTAACAGTCAATCCTCATTGTCATAATTAATATTCATTAAAAACATTTATGGAAACCGACAGGTGTATAAACTATTAAATGAATAAATACTGCCTCCTTTGCATGTCAAATTTGAATTTCAGTGTTTTAAATCTTTTGCAATATACCAGTTTTAAACAATCAAATATGCTTTTTGTATGTTATTTATACAGAGTGTCTCAAAAAGTACAACCCCCAATAACTCTTCTGGATGAAATCCTATCAAAACAACTTTAACGTAAAATTTGTAGGGTTTCAAAAACTGAATTTAACGATGATCTTGATTATGACCTTTATGATGACCTTTAGTGTCATTTCATGAATATTTGTTTTGCCAAAATTGTTTTTTTTTTCAAATAGTAACTTATATTTTTGACTTCAGATTGAGAAAGAGTAAGAAATTTTACGTTCAGATTTTGATAAAACGAATTTTGGTGCACTATACCTAAAATAGGAGCTCCCATGTCAATTTAATGTTTTTGTCTGTTGTTTTTATCCCTACGATTCCTAATGAGTCATTTTCCTCCCTATTCCTTTTTTCTCTCCTTAATAAGTAGGTATCTGACCATAAAACTTCCCGCAGTTTCAAAGTCTGAAGGCAAATATAAGGTTTTCTATTTGAAAATCCCAGTTGATCTAGAAATGACAGTGAAGGTCATCGTTAAGGTCAAACTCGAGATCACCACTAAATTTAGTTTTTTAAATCCTACAATTTTTACCTTAAACGATAATTATTTATTGAGCTTTTTACATAACTATTAATGAACACATTTATTACAACTTGTTTCCAAGCTCGAAGTTCTTGAAGGTCGCGCTAAAAAATTACCCATTGCATAAAATTACAATTGCGCCCTTTAAACGCAACATTTCTCCGACGCGTTGCTCGCTTAATGATCATTTCGTGCAATTTGACACGCTTGTGACTCCGGTGGCGGGCTCGAAAAGTTTCGGACAAGTTCGAGGAGCGCTCGATTTGCTCCGCGGGGGTGAGAAAGAGTAGCCTAGCGCTGATGGAGAAAGACTAAAGGGGCAGGGGGGCAGGAAGGAAGGCACCGAGTCGCGCGAACAATGGTCCGAGCGACACGCTTCGATGCTCGCTAATATAAATGCAAATTAGCCGTTACACGCGCTTTCGAGTGGCGCGTAAACCAAATGCCGCGACGCCCCCTTGGAGCGCTGGCACTCGACTCCCGATGACTGCGCCATTGTGCCCCGAGTGACGCGCGCGCGGGCTCGCTTCCAAATCCATCGGGCCGTTCATAAATCGCGAGAGGCTTAATTAACGGCCGTTTCGCTGATTCGCGCGAGAGCCGCGCGCATCGGGGATTAACTGAGAGTTGCTTAAAGTATTGAGTTTCTAATTACGGGATATGTCAAATATTTGGCTTGATCTTCAACGCCGAACGCGGGAGGCCGAATTGCAAAGTTTGGATTAAACAAATTTGACCGGTCGCTAATTAGCGATTAATTCAAATTAAAACTAGGTTTCATGAAGTAGCCTTGAAAAAGGACTATATTTATGTGTTATCGAGTTATGCACCAACTACGTTGAATTTTTACATATTTAATTTCTGTCAGTCATCACCTTTTTAAAAAAGCATATTAAATTGTTAATGAAAATCCAAAATAAAATGTGTTGTTTAATTATAGATAATTTTTTTAAATCAATTTGCAATTTCCATTAAAAGGAAGAATTAAAAAATAAAGAATTTTATTAAACAAAATTATTTCATTGAAAAATGACAAAGTCACTTTAATTATCTATTGAGATTACTTCTTTGCTGAGATCAGTACGCGAATGTAAAAAGGAAAAGAGGAATCGAAGAAAAAGCCCGGGAGTTTAATTAACGAGACCGAGCTGACATCATTGTTCTTCCGTCGAAGAAACAATGGGCCAAGGAACTCTGTTTGATCGAAATTCGCTTTTTCACGACCTCGTCTCGATCTCTGTCTTGTTGCCCCGCTCTTCTTTCACACTTATATATGTATAGATGAACGAACGGACCTCGACTTCAGAGCGTTAATCAAGCTTTAAAACGGGTCTCTTTTATTTGGCTCGAGCTATTTGTTTTTGTCAGCTATGATACAGCTTCTACTTCGTTTTGGACAAGACAAATGAGTGGTTGCTTTAAAGTTTTCCTGTGAAGATCAATTAATTCTTTTGTATGGAAAATTTTGTTCAACTTCAAGGTAAATGCAACTCTTGCAACTCAACAAATATTAATTTTGTATAAATTAACCATTTAATTAATTTTGAAAATTATTAAGCTGTATTTCAACCTGAAATCCGTGTTGTTGAATTAAAGTGTTCATCGTTGTGCATCGCTTCCTCCCTCAACGGCAAAATAGTAAAGACTCGACCAAAATAAGTATACTGTCCGGCAAGAATTTTCCAATCTCTTTACCTAAAACAAAACACGCGTTCCTCGCGTAATAGCCTCGGAGTCCCCGCCAGAGACAATTTCATCCACGCGGCAGCTCAATTTTCGTCGCAGTCGCGACTATAAGCCGAAAGAAAAGAAAGAGCAGGGGGCGGAAAAAAACGCGACCGCCGCATCGGAGTGAAAATTCGCCTTCGCCCCGTCGTAGGCGCGAGAGATGAGAAAGAACCGGGACGACTTTCTCCAGGAATTGTCTTTCGCAATAAGAGGCTTGTCGGGATAAAAAGAAAAGTTTTTCGGTTACGCGTCTGCCCTGCCGCTCGAAATTGTGTCTCCCCCCGCCCCTATCCCCCTCTACAACCACTTTTTTTCCACCCTCGATCTGTCTTCATCCTCGTTCTTCGACCTGCGGCTCGTGCATTTCCAAGTCTTTTTTTCCCTTGCCAGTCTTCCGGTTTGTATAAACAAGCGGATTTCAAGATTACGCGAGTCTTGAAGCAATTCACCTTTTTACCGTACACGCATGGTGCAAGTAAGTTTTCTCGTTTTCTTACTTTTTACATTTTACTGTTCAAATTGGTGTTTAATGTTTTCATTCGTGGTTTTTATGAATCGCTTGGATGGAAAATAATATTTTCTTGATTAAAGTACACTCTTATTGCTGATCGTCTACTACCTAGCAGATTTCATCTATAATCGATCAGTAAAATGCATCAGAGCTGAAGAAAAATTCTGATATTTTTCTGTAACATCTTCTAGATATAATATTTGTGTTGCAGGTACAACAATATATTATTCAGAATTTAAAGGTTTTGTTACTTTGATAAAGATGAACTTTTGAATAATTATTTTCTTACTTACCATGTTACACTGTAGATTAATTGCATTTTTACGAAGTCATCTACATGAAAAATAAAATTTTGAGATTTTTGCAGCTATGGTGTATAACAGGATGTCAGATTAAATTAAGTTTCATTACATTAAGAAAATTGAACCTCCTTGATCACTGATTAACTCTGTCAATATTTCTAAAAGTTGAGAATGCAAATTTTAAAGAAAAATAGCGCATATCGCGCAGATACGTCGGTGGATGTAAGAAAAGATGGCTTTATTGCCGTTTCCGCACACAGAACTTCATCAAACAGTGAAAACTTCGGCTGGCATCGAGGGGAAGCGGTGGCTCGCGCCGGCGATATCGGGTTCGCCGAGGCGCTCTCCAAATCTCGTTTTGAAATGTTTAATTTATAACCCTCCGCGACCCTCGCATATCGCCGGCTACGATCTTTTGAAGTTATGCGCAGGTGTAGGGGAGCGCGATGCGTCTGTAAAATGTCAAGCCGAGCGTCGCAGAGTCTAGGCCTCTGATCGAAACTTTCCGGAGACTTTCTTCGTTTGCTCGCTGTCCCCCGATATCTATAGACGTCTGATTGCTTCGTTCGCATACACGATTAGCGAAACTTGGTATTATATTTTCAGTTTTCACAGTCCTATTTTAGAAGATTTCTTCTTTGTATTCTGTGTTTTACGATATTTTAAATATAGTTTGGTTTTGTTATATTAACAATCTTGAATCTACAGGATTTTCAAAATATTCAGGCCCACTTCCTCGTTCCCTTACCTTGGAAAGTAAGAACATTCACAGAAGTTTCCACCTGCAACAAATTCCTACTATACACTTTCCATTTAAAGTTTAGTCTGGTCTAAAAATTGATAGAAAAGCGATTTTTACTGATTCTAAATAGGCCAATTTCTTCCATTACAGGTTAAAGATTATTCTACCCCACAATTCTCTCAAACCTATGGAAGACCATAGCGTGAACTTATTAGTTCATCGCCTGGAGCATTTTTAGTACCATAGTCTTTTAATTGAAAATTTGACTTTATTTTTAAGAATTTAAACCTTCTAAATGAGACAGAACTAGATTTTAATTTTTTAAATTTTTGTTTGACCATGGTCATTAATGGAACAAAATTTAAAAATGTTATAACTATATTTTGGTCAGATCACTAACAAATCCAAGCATTTTTATTTAAAAATTAATTCTCAATAAACTATTTAATTTTAATCTCAGGCACTTACCTTTTCCATTTATTTCAATAAAAAGTCTATCGAAAGTAACAGTCGCCTTAATCGGTCTGACGCAATATAGACTCGTACTACTGCTTAAACCTCAATCAACCGAAATCTCTCGAAAAATCGATCGAGGCAATCGCACGTAAAAGAAAGACCGAGAGAGGGAGAAAAAAAGGTATCGCCGGAGGCTGCGGCCGGGCCGACGCGAGTCGCGTCGGCTCGGCGCCAAGCCGCCGTCGAATGTCACACGTGGCGCACCGGGGCTCGAGCTTGGCGCGCGATCGTTGCCTCCGTTCGCATTGTGCGCGATCGGATGGAATACGGGGGTAGGCGGCGCCAGCCTTTGCGGCGAGCTAATGGCGGAAACTTATTACGCGCGCGCGCCCCCCGCGGAGTAACGAGGGTCGCTCTCCCGCTTTATTATATACCTGCGAGAGAACTGCGCGAAATTTCCAGCCCCGGGTTAAGGGGGAGGAGATACGCGGTCTACGCGTTTGCTTTTTGAAATGTGGCGAGGAGAAAGAGGCGAATTTGGGGTCATAGTCTTCGGATATGGACCGCGATAGTAATAGCTTCGCGCCGAATTAAGCACTCGTTGCGTGATAATTGTTTGTTTACTTAATATTTTGCTTTGAATGGATTTGCTTAAAATAAGACATTGATACTTTCTTGAAAAATTACAGATTTATGAAGTGCCCTGAAATGAAAAAGCTCATTTCTTATTTGAAATTAAGAGATTATCAGTGATAGACGCGATAGAGCGTTTGTACGAATTTTAAGTAGTATTAATGCGTAAGTAGTAATGGTCGCTAATTAGTCAGACGAGGTTGATTCTTTGCAGTTATGCGTATATTCTGTAATGTTATATAATATTACTGTTTTATAAACTTTTATTCGGAATTTTTCTTTAGGCTTTATTCCATCTATGAAAAGTAAAGTACATTTTTTTAATTATTCTGAATTTTTATGTATATCAACGGAATGGTGCTACAATTATTATAAAACATGTGCATCTTGTATCGTATCTTTTAATCCTGTTTCTTTAAAATATGTAAATTAGTAATTATTGTTATTTACAAATATAATGATTTATTTTAAGATAAATTTAAAAAAACAATAAATAAAGTTAATAAAATAAATAATAAATTGTCCATTTTATTGAAATCGTAATTAAATTTTCGCTCCACCTAATTAAATTGTAATAGTGCAAACAGAAATAATATATCGCGGAGTATATAGTGGTGGCAATAAGGAAGTACAAGCTGGGCACGGCCAAATGTCAAAATTTATGCGGCCACGCGTTCCAGATACGGTGGGAGCCGGTATATACGCTTATCACTTATTTGATCCTGGCATTTTGCACGGAGGCGACGTCTGCACTTGGCAGAAATTCCCGTGGAGCCGATCGCGAATTAGGGAGCGCCGTGGCCCGCGCGGAAATCGTTAGACGCAAATTGCGACAGGTTCCCGCGCTCCCGGGGACTATCAAAACTGACAAATTGTGAGCGAAAATGACCCCGGCAGACTGTTAATGGGATAGCTTGATTTATGCGCCTACAATAATTTCACCTCATTTTAATTTCTACAGGTAATTGTACAACACTTTAATTTATCGCTCTGTATTTATTTCTTTATTGAATTAAAAAAAATTCTGCTATAAAACTTTTATAAATTAATTTTTTTATGTGAATGTATACTGATAAAATGATAATAAAAATGAAAAATCAATTGAATTAGTAACACAAATAAAAATGATATTTTATTTCGTATGATTGTTTAAATTGATACCTTGTTTATTCTTACATTTACGATTAATTTTTAGCGTTGACTTTTTATAAATAATTTGATAACAAGACGATCATTTAATTTCCCATACTACTCTCACAGTGGTACCCCTGTCCTGGTCAATTATAGTGAATAAAACAATAAAGCGGCCATCGAGGGCCGTCGGCCAGTATGCGGATCGATTTTTAATGGCCGCTGTAAAAACGAAGTTAAGCTCCGTCTCTGCGGCTGACGCTGAGTTGGCGGCTGGCAGTGTTTCTGCTCCTCGTTAGCAGTCGTCATAGCCGTTCTTCTCGCCCCTCGCGTCCAGAATCGGAATCGTCGAAAAGAGGGTCGCTTCCGACGACACATCGACCCACCCCCTCGCCCTCTCCTTATCTCTCGCTCGCTCCAAAGGACCATCATCAAACTCCCGCGCCGATAAATGTATTCTCTCCTTTTTTTCTCAACTCCCCGGTCTCTTTTACTTTTCTTTCTTTTTTTTGCGACCCGCTTGCCAACGCATCAGTCGACGCGTCGAACAATCGCTCCGTAATTCATCCCAATCAAGCGATTGTGGAGCCTAAAACTATTGTGTCTAGTCGTTGAGAGAATCTTCAAAGTGTCATCCTGAAAATGGTCTGCAGCTGAATTTATCTATAATGTCTAATTATTTGACAATAGTTGAAATGTTATTTTAATGAATTATTTACTTTTTTGAATCGTCACTTTGTTTATTATTTAATTATGTTCTATATTTCCACAATTCTTTTGAAAAATGTTATCTTTCCTGGTAAAAAATGAACTATGAGTTGACTAGAATGATTGATTTTATGATAATTAGTCAACTTATGGTAAAAATGCTGACCAGAAACCTTGCGTACTGGAGTCAGTTTCTAATAAAAAAATGATCAATTTCAAATCAACACTGCTGGTAACCTTCACTAACCAAGCAGTTTTTCTTCAAAAAAACCAATCAATTAATTGCAAATATAAGCTTCTCACCGCAGATTTTTCCTACGATGCTTGGAGTCATTTTGCAGGGGTAGCGGGGGGCTAAAGTGTCTCATCGGCGACATCCGGCGGACGAGACATGCGAGGGGTTCTCCGGCACTCCGGGGCCGCCGGACTGGAAAAGAAAGAAAATGCGCGGTCAATCGAGCGGTACAAAGCGTCGCCCATTGTGCTCGCGTGTGTCTGCGCGACGGTCGGGGTGACGGACGAGTCGCGGAACGAGAGCGACTGCGAAACCGGAAGAGGCGACGAGGACCTCCTCGAGTGGACCTTGAGTGGCTTTCTTCTCGAACCAGTTTAGCGTCAGGGGTGATAAAGGACGGGGCTTTTTTTCTTTCATTAGAGAATTATCGCGACTGAGTGCGAAATTTGTCGCTTATGACAAAATGAATCGTTTATGCAATCCTGCTGGCATAAACTTTTAGCTTTCTTCTAAAAAATTTGTTTTTTAGTCTGACGTAAAAGTACATATTCAGAAAGTTCAAAAAATTTAATTTTTTTTAAATGTCTGTATATTTAAGCGAATTTACGAACTTCAAAAAACAACCGGAGTATAGAAACAGAAAAGAAATTTTTTTAATGGTACACCTACTGAACAAGATTTTTCAGGTTCAATTGTTTTATGAAGTTCGTAGATTCGTACATCTACCTATCTGTTTTATTCCCCTATAGCTACTTTAAAACTATATGAATCCCTTTCAAATTTTACTCATACCTAAGTAAAACTCTATTATCCTGCATTGCTTAATAAATTTGTACACACCTTAAAACGCTACTCTTTTGACAAGCATTTAAAGAATTGCTAATTTTTCAAATTATCCAAATCAGAACTAACAATAATTTTCATTCAATTCCTACTACTTCACTGAAGTTCCGCAGTTAATAAACTTCTACAAGCAGAGCTAGAGGGACAATTTCCCCGTCGGACAACTGCATATTCTAAATCATCGCGACTGCATCGAAGCAAGCTCAAAAGTCCATTTGAAAAATCAATCCGCGGCAGAAAACTTGGCGGGCGCAGCCGTAAATCAACGTCGCGCTCGCCGCCCCAAAAATTCGAGCCCCCGCGAAAACTGCGATCGCTGCATCGCGCGAAGGAGGGGCGGGCCGCGACGCATCGGCCGCGTCCGCGCGGAAGATATATATCGCGCGCCGGCGTCCGATAATTCGGGCGATCCATCAGCGTCGCGACCCGTCCGTCACGCGGGCGCGCGGCAAAGCTGCCGGAGCCCCGTGCGCCCCGGATGATATATCCATCGGCACCTGTTAGACGACGGAGCATCTTTAGCAGGCCGGAATGGACGGGCCGTGCCGCCCGTTAACGAGATGTGAAAGTCGATTACGCGGTCGAGCTGCCGCAAGGCTGACCCTTGCGTTTATTTGCCGGCGCTCCGTGAACGCGGCCACTCGGACTGTCTGATTTACTTCGTTAAATTAGGGTTGCTTTGACTTTTTTTTCACGAGCCACGGACTTTGGAGGGATAAAAATTAAATCAGAATGGATTAATGGATTTAGGTAATGAAAGATGACGTAGATTGGTCTAACAAGATTTCCTATTTTATAAACGTTTGAGGGTACTTCAAAAACAGCTTTGTTTCTAGAAATACAGTAGATTCTGCCTTGTGGTAAAAAAGGTATTTTAGGAATTTTTTCAGATTTTAATCTTTTTATTGTTGTCATGAATTTGAATCGAGAAAAAATGAACTAATATCAAATAACCTTATAGTAAGTGCAAGTTAAAAAAAAATAAAAAACACTTTCTAAGTGTTGACTTATAAATTCAAAATGATCGAATTATTGAGTTTGTTGTTAAAATTTCTAGTTTAACTCAAAAAAGATAAAAAATATTTGCTATTTATTAACAAGAAAGCAAGCGAAAACTTAAAGAATTCGTCGAGTTTGTAGGCTGCAGAACTAAGCATACGATGAGAGGGGTACCCGGCGATGAGAGAGGGAATAACTCCCTTTCGACGCCTCGAAGAAAAATTGTAGCAAACGTCCTTAAAAGCAATTTCAATTTTATATCTTTTAAAATACTTCATGCAGCTTTTAAGCTTTTTCACTTCAACATATTGTATTGTAACAGTTGACTTCATTTTATAAGGTTATTTTTTTTCTAGGGTAATGGCCATAAGTTTACTATCATATTAAACGTAAAAACTTTAATTATCATTTTTATCTAAAACACATTTAAAAAGAAATATCCTAACTGAAGAATATGTTTAAAGTAGGATATAACAAAACAAATGCTGAATTTGGACCCACAAATTTTATTTTTTAATTAAATAAAACTGAATGTTATAATAATAAATGGTTGCATGTATTTTACTGGTAGAATTTAATTCCGCTCAACGATATTATTGCATGACTTAGAAAACACCAGTATGAAGTGCATTCTTATCTTCGGATTTTCTAGAGGGATTCAAGTTACAAACCAAGTTTACGTGACCTAAAATCATAAAACTGGAAGCACGCGAAAGTCTCTTATTACCGACTAAACGATACCAACCATATGAAGAAAACAAATGTTTTAATATTATATGCAAAGGAAGAACTCTTGAAACTTAAAACGTATTTTACGCTACGAATAAAAAAATTCACAATATAATTATAGCACTACAACGCTGTATTTTTATTTTATTCAACGCACACCGCAATTCAATCTTTTAAAGCTGGAAATTCGGGAAAAGCATTGCGCCCGAACTTTTCGAACAATTCAAACGAAAGCTCGGCAAAAAAATTTTTGCGCATCGCAGATTCATAGCCGCAAATTTCCCAACAACAATTATGAACCACCGGGCACTTTCTCAATCGGAAACAAAGAGAGAGAGAGAGAGAAAAAAAAGGTGGGGTACGGTTCAAACGGAGCCGGGGCGAAGCAGCGACGAGAGCCGCGATAAATTCGCGCCTCGAAGACGAGACGGCTTAATGAGTGTTCGCGCGCGCGCGCCCGTCGCAGGCACTCGGCTCGTTAACGGCCTTGTTTTACAACTGCTATGAATTATAACGCGGGCCGCGATATGCGCGGCCTGCATTATTTATAATGCGTAAACACGCGTATTAAAGGCTTCGGGCTTAAATGGCCCGGCTGCTACGCGGCCGCCCGTGGAACTTGTCCGGAGTGGGTTATTAATGATTTTTCGTAGGCTCGCGCGCGCTCGTTACTGAATTTTGTTTTAATTGCCACCGGGCTCGTATGCAGCGCCACTCTTGTTTTACGTCTTTCGGAACTTCAAAGATGCTGAGTAGAGAAACGAAATTTATTGTTTGATATTCCGATACTTCGGCGAAGTTTAACGCCCGCGAACAAACTTATAATTGCTTTTGTTTTTCCGGTGCAAGTGTCAATTATTTTAAAAAATCTGTTGTTCCTATAGTCAGCACAATGATTGTTGATAAAAGATTAGGCATAATGGTTAGTAATTATTAGTGATGAAAAGGATGACACCTAATAGTAACCTTAGATTTAACCTGCAAATGGGTTATCTTAATAACTCTCTGGAGATCAAGTTGGACCACAACATGGGTTTATTTCTGAATATTAAATTTATTGATATTCCAGAACTTGAGATTGAAAATAGGGATTTCTAATTATAGAGTAATAGTTGATCTTCAAATGGCTTACTTTTGTGACACCCTGTATGATTCTGTCTAATCGTATGAAAGTACCTATTCTCAACAATTGGAACCTTTGTTACATCAAGTAATGACCAAATTAATTTTTTAATGTAATAAATCTTAAATTATAGTTCAATTTTTAATTTAAATTCTGTTCAATTTTTTAAATTCTTGGTACTGAAATGCTGCTTTTAAATATATTATTACATGCTCAAAATTATTACCCATACTTACAGCCTAATTCAATATCTCTTGTAGTAGTATAATTAAATTTTTTCATTCACATGGTTTTTATTTGAGTTACTTAATTCTATTTAAGTTTCTTCAAATTTAATATTAAAATAACAGGTCAGTTTCTGTATTCTCAGAAATTCTTTTCTGATATTTCTACCGCAGATCCTGTATCTGTTTAAAAAGTCCTCTAGACACTGATGTATGCGTGCGCATTATCTTTGTACGCAATATAAACTGTGAGGTTTGGGGAAAACGGACTAGAGGCAAGTATTAAATCTCATTTTAAACGACTCCCAGAAAGCTGTCATTCCCCGTGTTTCCACAGATGTTGCCTGTACCCTTCCTTCGCAAACCTACAATTCGGGAGTTTGCCCCTTCTTTAACGCACGGGGCCGATACAGGGGACGCCTCGCAATACGGCGCAGCCGTTTTACTTACAACGCACTTTTTCGACGTTGCCCTTTGCCGGATATCGGGGATTCACGATTCGAGAAGGCCGTCGTTTTTCACAATTTAAAGTCAAGGGTCGTTCGAAAAATGTAGTATTACATCGCGAGGGAACCAGTTATGTGAATTACTAAAATAAATATTGTGATTTTTTTTAATTGATCAAGTTTTCGTAGTAAATCCAAATAAACAATTTGTAAAATATAAAAGGTATGCACAGATTACTTTACTACAAAAATATCCTTTCCGGAGTTATATCTTCAGTGCACAATGGAGAACATTTTGTAGAGTGAAAATCAACTTCCTAATGGGAATTATTTAGTTTTCTTTTGAGGATATTTTTTTCAAGCTAGCATAATCCAAACTTGTCATGGGATGGGCGAAAAGTAATTTCATCGATAGGGTGAAACTACAGGATTTCCACCAAAGTTCACGAACAGAACATCTGCCGAATATTACGATGAATGAATTTTCGAATAAAATGACTAATTCTGACATTTCGTGCAATAATTTAAAGCTTTCGCATTTATTCCCAAGCAACTAAATCGTAAACTACTTAACTGCGCAGCAGCAGCGCGCGGAAGTACATTTCAATATTCAATAAACAGTCGTAATATTCGCGCAGCGCATCGAGCGTCCGCGCAGGAAACTTTTCACGCAGAAGCCGATCTGTCCCGTCGCGACGCTCGAAAGGCTCTCGAATTTCGCGAACAATTAATCGCCGCGAAATTCTCGCATCAACTACCCCCGAATTGGAAATGAACGGCTAATTAGAGGAACTCACACGCGAGATGAAGCGAGGCGCGAGGGCCGGAGTTTCGCGGTAGTTGGCCCGTCGTCCCTGCGAGCCGCTCTAATAACGAGAAACAAGTCGCGCCGGCCGATTCGCGACAAGGGCTAGTTAGGCGGCCCGACGACAATGGCGGCAAATTTCGCGCATTATACAGTTTTGCCGGAAGCCGGGGGGCCGCCGCCGGGGTGCGGCTCTTCGGCGCGAAGGTTTTCAAGGGACCTCGAGTGTCGGCGCATCCGCGTCGGAGAGACAGTAATGACGGCTAATTCGCGGCGTTTGTTTGGACGCCCGCGGCAATTGCGCCGACGCGCGCGACCCTCCCTGATGGAGCGTATCAATTTGTCATGCGAATATTTCGAGGGAATTACGCGCGATTAATGTGCGTTACAGTTTTAACATTTTAAATGTAGAAAGAAATGTTTCAGAAATATTTTATGACAAGAAATTTTTTTAAAATACATTCATTCGACAGAATGTAGTTGTGTAGAGTTCAATAAAAGAGTTCAATAAATTTTAGTGTGGTATTTTGATCACAGACTGTGTTTGTGAAATTTTTGTGAAAATTTGTGAAATTTTTACCATACTATTTCGTAATTTTTACTAAACTTTTTGTAAAAATTAATAAATCATTTCTTACAGTGCATAGTAAGTCAGTAAACTTTTCTACGTTATGCGTAGGAAACTTGTACTTATTATAACTAAAGCGTTTATGATTTATAAATTATTGTTAAAGTTTCTAAAATAAACAAAAAATTTAGTTCAAATCAGGGAAACTTTTCTAATTTCATATTTCTTATACTC
This sequence comes from Eurytoma adleriae, assembly GCA_900480045.1. Classification (NCBI taxonomy): domain Eukaryota; kingdom Metazoa; phylum Arthropoda; class Insecta; order Hymenoptera; family Eurytomidae; genus Eurytoma; species Eurytoma adleriae. The sequence goes on from UXGC01000124.1 coordinate 305,421, forward strand.
TACAACAAAGTATTCATTATGTCATTTTGAATAGAAATTCATGAATTTATTTTACTTTACGAAATTTAATTTTGACTATATAACAGAAAAATAAAATTTATATTTGATATATTTCCAGGGAATAATGCTAAATCATTTCGTAAAATGAACAAAATTCACTTCCAAATCCTGTCAAAAATTTATGTACCATTCAATGTCAAACTGAAATTTACATTCCACCAAGTCTTCGCAACCAGTAGAAAAGCGTGTCGACGAAAATCGAAGTTCGTGCAATCGGCGCCTCTCAACTCTGCGTCTTCGAGGAAAAAGCAAGAATAAAAAAATGTCACGCCAAAGGTAAGAAAAAAAAGGGGGAGCACGAGAGGCGCCCGACCTCATATAAATAATGGGCGCGAGGCGTGCCTCGACGCGCGGCGCACTCCGAGCCCGGCGAAAAAAAAAAGAGAAAACTTCCGATGAAGTCCTTTCGGGGGCGATATTACGACAAGGAATTCACCCGGTGTAAGGCACTCGAGGCTTTGACTGACAAGTTTGATTTCCGGCTCTGCCGCTGGCATTAGCACGGCGTGCCCCGCCGCTCTAGGAAATAATTTCGACGCGGCGACAGCGGCGGAAATTTCCGGGGAGCGCGCGATACTAAGGTTAAATGATTTCCATCGACGAGCTTGGAAAAATTCATTTATCCCAGGTGAAAGCGGCGCCGTCGGCTCCGTCCTCTCCCTCCCCCTTCGCCGCGGGAATAAGGAGCCCGAGACGAGATTTGCAATAAAATCGAGCGAGAAAATTGGAGAAAGCGCGAGGGAGAAAAAGGGACTTGTTGCAATTCGCGACCTGCCCGGGTGAAAAGGAGATTTTGGAAGGAGGCAGGTATTGCGATCTTACGCAGAAGCTTATGAATCTGATGTATTATTGTAAAATTGAATGTTAAATTGAATTTATTCAAAGGTCTTTACGAACTTTTTCACGTTTAGTTACTAAAAGAAAATACTTAGTGCATTTAATATGCTTCTGTCAGCATACACGCTGATTTTTCGACAGAAAGTCACGTAATGTACCATCGGTCTAAAAGAAAGCCGCATTGACAGTCCGACGGTTTCCCCTTGACATATCAGGAGCCGGGCCGTCGGAGGACGAGCACTTCTGGCGAGTTTCTAATATACAGGGCTTCAGGGTGGTTGCAGCAGCAGGATCCAGGCGGAGGTTGTAACCCACCGCAATTATCGTCCCCTGGCTGGCCGCCTCACTTACCAACGGTTATTGTCTTCTCTCAGCGGAATCCAGCCGCGTCCGTACCCTCGGGACTGATTCATGACTCGCTGTCGACCTTGACGTCGGCGGACCCCAGTTTTATTCCACTAGTAATGCAGTGTACGTTTTTGTAAAATCTTTTTTTAATTTTATTTACTTTTGTATTCTCATCTTCGTTAAAATATTATTCTTCTGCTACAGGAAGCTTTGCAATAAAAAATTTGGAGTTGATTTTGCGACATTTTCAAATGTGTGTTAGTGTACTTACCTATTTGTGTATGCACGAGTGTGTTATTACTCAATTACGTCCGCGATTTTACGATCAAATTTCATAACAGTGCTCAAAATCTTCTTCTATCTGACGATTATCTTTCGATCTTTTGATCTAAAGGGAATCAAAAAGAATTATTACCTTTTAAAATTTTATCTGTTTCTATATTTTTCTTTTGTTTTGACTTTTAATTATTTTAGAAATCAAACGAGACTAAAGTAACAATGAGATTTATGTTTACTACTTTGGTGTAATATACACTTTGTCTTCTTGGTATAGAATTTTCCTAATAGATTAGTCTGACGTTACGTCTGTTCTTTCACTTAATTTAACCTCATTCTCGTATTTATCCACATTAGGGTAAACCAACGTATTAACACTTAAGCTCGGTAAAGTCTACGATTCGCCAGAGTTTATACTTCGCAAGAGGTTCAAATTTACGCACCCTAAATCTAACTGGCAATTGAGCGATAAATACGCTTAATTTAGTTATAATAAGCGACAAATAAATGAAGCGGTATCACGGCTGTAGAGGCAAAGCAATAATTCAGACACTCTATGGGCAAAAAGCCACAAAGCAATACAAATAACTAAAGTAGAAAGGGTCGGCGGTAAGGAAAAGGGGGGAGGCAGTAGAGCGAGTCCGGGTACGGTCGGCCGAGGGTATATCGCGCCGGGCGGTGCATTTAGAATAACTTACGGCATCGCGAGATTACAAGTCGAGGCCAACGTAAGCCCAACCTTGTCTGGCGCCATTCATTAGGAGCTTCCAAGAGGACCCCGTCGTCCTACCCCCGGTGTCGTCGTTGCCGTCCTTTTCGCCGCCTTTACGAGCTCGCCGTGTGTACTCACGACCGGAGAGCGAGCTCCTTATCAAGTGCTTCGTTCGGATAATAAAATCTTACGGAGTTACCTCCCCGTTAATAAGTCGTTGCCAAATAAAGTAGAGTACGTGCTTTAGTGATGGCGATGGTGTTGACTTTGTTTTATATTTTGACCTTATCCACATTGATCTTACGGTTTTCGGCATCTTCATCGAACTGACTACTCTTCCATCTTTCTTTTCGTCGTAGGCATCGATGCCGATTTCTTACTTTTTTAATAACGTAGAATTTACTTTCCTACTAAACAGTAACAGTACTTTTCTCTTGATATTACATTAGTGCATGAGTAAAAAATTTTATAATCATCAAGGTTAGAACTGTTAGTATAAACGAATAACGTCTTACTGTATAATCGTAAAGCTCTAAACGAATTTATCTTACCCAAACCTAATATGTACATAAAGTGCTTGACGTCAGAATTATAACTTTATCGAACTTATTCCTAACTTAGATGATTACCCTTCGAATACATTTTAAATACACAGTAAGTTGCATAGGTGTTATTAGCATTTTTCGAAAGTCATGGTAGTTCACCTGTCTGGCCAAGGTTTAAAAACTGTTTCGAACACAGTTCTCACAAGTAATGCACTCGTTCGCGTGGACAGAAAAATTTTATTGGAACAATGATAAGATTAAATACCATAACCATGAACACTTTGTTAATCAACTCCATGACATTTTTTGCCACTTACCCTATGTGTAACGATCATTTAAAATATCGAACGCTTTTACAACGAGCTTTATGGTGGTTTTATTTAATCAGTCACATGTTTCACATGTTCCTCACAATTGATGCCTTTTCCAAAACGACAAATACAACCTTAAAAATATATGTATGGACCGAAATAATGGGATGCATAGAAGCCATGACGATCTTAATAAATTTGAGATTGCAAGAGTCTCGTTTTAAGGTAGGAATAAAAATTTTTAAAATTTTAAAAATACTCATAGTCTCTAATAACTCTTCAAATTTCTTCCAGACTTTGATTATTGCTGCGAAAAGCCAGTTCAGCAGTAAAGAACGATTAACTTCTTTGGACAATTCTTATGTTTATCTAGTTGTATCGGTGATTATAATATTTTTTTACATCACTATTATGTACACGTACATTACCTACAAGCCGAAACTGATGGAGCATCGATACTTTATTACCAGCACTCGTTACACTTTTCAAATTGAAACATTGATGAAGATTCTTCTCTACGGTAATCAGATTGTTGCTTTCATGCTATCTCCCATCATACTCGCCACGGATGGGCTTATTGTATTGTTCATTTACGTATGTGCATTGCGAATAAAAATTTTAGAAGAACATTTCAAGGGAGCAAACGATGAGAATGAATTCAAAGAATGTATTAAAGAACACCAACAAATTTTTCTGTAAACGATTATTGTTTAATTCTGGGTTTAATAATGTTCTTACAATTTAAGTAAAATTTTTAAAATTATATTTTTACAGATTGATAAAAGAAACAAATGCTTTAGTTGCAGTAATGATTCTAAAAACTGTTATCGGTTTCATGGGCTATGCAATAGGTGCTGGGTTACTATTGTTTGATGTAAGTTCTAGATTAAGAATGGGTACAATGAATTATCGGGTTTTAATGAACCACAACGTAAAAACGATTTATCATTTTCTTAATATAATGAAATTTCTTTGAATTTCATTGAAAATTAAATGTTTCTACTGACTGGCACATTATTTCCATCTTTCCCTTGCGTATCTAAAAAGAAACCATCAAATTCTCTAAAAAATGTTTAATTTAAGAAGGGTGCAACCACTAAACTAGACGTACTGCATCAACTACTTATTCTTGTCACATCGTTTCTAAGAATATACATGTGCGCTGAAAGTGCGGACAATATGATGTCGCTAGTAAGAACACGATAAAAGTAATTAAATTTTTAATTCTAAACATGAATAATAACGTTTGGATTATTTTTAGAGCAGCAAATTAGAATTTACAATATATTCGACAATGTGGTACACAGAAAGTCGGAAAACTATTTTTTCGAAAATTATAACAATCCACAGGTGTCAAAGATTACCGAAAATATACATCAGTGGAATGATGTCATCCATCAATAGACGTTATTTAGGAAATGTAAGTTTGAAAATGAAATTTTTAAACATTTAAATAATATGAAAAATTCTAACTTTTAAAAATATTTATATTCCAGATATTGTATGCTACCTATTCCTACTTCATGGCAATTCGAACTATTTTAAGTAAAATATAGATTACTTGCAAAGTTTTTAAGATATAATTTAATAAAATATGATGATCTTATTTGCATTTGGCCTAGCCCTACTGCATTTTGTTACAAAATTTTAACAAATTGTGTACCTTCATCTTTGACTGTCGATAATTTTGTTATTATATAAATAAATATATTTATTTAACATTTATTTAATCTAAAATAATTTTCTCTATAATTTTATTACACGCTTGACATTCTGCTTGACAGAGTGTTCAATATAGTTATTTAACAGAAACTACTTACATAAAATATTAATTCTGTCTAAATTGTTATATTTATCTTGACATTACGTTAATATACAATTTTAATATTAAAAATTTTGGATTTAATTCTAATGTTACTATTTATCATGCATTGGACAGTCAATCAAATAGATATCAAGGTCAGAACAATAAGTGTCAATTAAAAACTTCTTGTATAAATATAAAGCTAAAAGCAAATGTTAAATTACCGTAAGACAACATCTATATAAATTGCAATGATATCAAGGTTTTTCTGGGTTATCGTGTCATGGTCAGAGATCACGGTATATATTTTAAAGAACTTATTCCTAACTCAGATTATTACTATTTGAATGCATTTTAAATACATAGTAAGATGCATAGCTCATTCAATATGAGAAAGTTAGCAGTACCATGACTGCCACCAGTATGACCACGGTATAAGAGCTACTTCAGACGAAGTTGACGCGAGTAATGCACTCGTTTGTACATTTTTGCTGAAGCTATGGAAAGATTTAACCTTCCGACTACCGGGATTTGAGGTTTCTCTACTTCCTTTAAAAGCGCCCAAATTTTATGTCTAGTAATATAATGCATCAGATATATATAAAGTTCATATCACAAGTCGAGTCAATATATCGGTTTTCCTGTAGGCTAAAGGTTAATGCAATAACTACAAACAGTTTTTTAACCATCTGCATGAAATTTTTGGCCACCTATCCTGTGTTTAACGATCATTCAAAATGTAGAAAACTTTTTCAACGATCTGTGTGGTGGTTTTATTTACTCAACTACGTGTTTCTTCTTATCTTCACGAGTGATACGTTTTACAGAATGCCGAAAAGTATAATCCTCAAAACCAATATATGGGCCGAAATAATGGCATACTTAGAATCCGTTTGTGTTTTAATAAACTTGAGATTCCAAGAGCCTCGTTTGAAGGTACGAATAAAAAATGTTTTTAAATTATTCATAATTAATTCTAATATCTCTTTACCATTTACCAGGCTTTGCTTATTGCTGCGAAAAGGCAGCTAGCCAGAAAAGATCGATTGACTGTTACATACGATACTCGTATTTATGTACTTGTATCAGTGATGTTAATATTTTTATACCTCATTCTTCTGTATATGTATATTATGCACAAGCCGAAAGTTTTAGAGGGCAGCTTAATTACGACAACTCGTTACCCTTTCCAAACTGAAACAATCGTGATTAAGATTTTTCTTTATGCTAATCAGATCACTGCTTCGTCACATACTGCTGTTGTATTCATCACAGATGGGCTTGTTGTAATGTTTATTTACTTATGTGCATTGCGAATTAAAATTTTAGGAGAAAAGTTCAAGAGCACATACGGTGGGTATGAATTTAAACAGTGTATTATAGAACATCAAGAAATTCTTCTGTAAGTTATTATTGTTTAACACTGACAAGATTTGTGGATCCTTGACTTTTCCCAATTTGATCCAAAATATTGAACACTATTTCCTAAGAGGATCTAGGGTCTTTTAAAGTTTCCTATTTGCGTGACTAGGCTCTATTTTGGATCAATAAATTATTCTACACATATTGAGCGAAATCCAGGATCGACAAGTCAGGTCATCTACTTGAATTCCCAGTTTCAAAAAGATTTTTTAAATAATATCTTTGCAGATTTATAAAAGAAACAAATGCATTAGTTGCTGCATTGATTCTAAAAACTGTAATCAGTTTTATGGGTTATGCAATAGGTATGGGGATACAATTATTTAACGTAAGTTTTACATTACATTACATATTTTTATTTATTAAAGAGCAGGATATATAATGGACCACAAGGTAAAAAATGCTTAAATTATTGTCAATCAAATTTGAGAAAAATTTGTTTAGTTATATCTCATGTTTAAGAGGTTTCAAATCAATTTAAAGCCAGTTTAACAAAGAAAAAATGAAATCAACTATCTTCATTTTTCTCAAATAGATTTTATTTAACATAAACTATTTCTACGGCTTAACCCTTTATATTCCGCTCTCCCTTGCGCATGTAAAAAGAAACCATGAAAAATTCATTAAAAAATTATTTTAACTTATAGAACTATGCAATCTCTAAAGCAGATATACTACATCAACTAACTACTCTAACAATGGTGTATCTAAGAATATACATTTGTGCTGAAAGTGCGGAGAATCTGATATCACTAGTAAGAACCACAAAAAGTAATTGAACGTATCGTTTTCAACATGAATGTTAATGAACACTGGATTACTTTTCAGAACAGTAAATTAGAATTTACAATATATTCGACAATGTGGTACACAGAAAGTCGTAAAATTATTCTTTCGAAGATTATGATTATCCACAGGTGTCAAAAATTACCGAAAATATACATCAATGGAATGATGTCATCTATTAATAGACGGTATTTAGGAGGTGTAAGTTAAAAAATGCATTTTTTAAACATTTAAATAATATGAAAAATTCTACTTTTTAAAAATATTTATATTCCAGATATTGTATGCTACCTATTCATACTTCATGGCAATTCGAACTATTATAAGTAAAATATAGATTACTTGCAAAGTTTTTAAGATACCTAATTTAAAAGACTAGGCGATTCACATGATCATTATAATTTTATAGCTTAAGTTGTAGACTTGCACCATTATAGAACATTAATTAATTTATAAATAAGTGTTTAGCTTAACGTAAATTTCACATTCCCAATTTATTTTTAAAACGCTCACCGTTATTTTACTAATTAGGAGTGTATCAGACATCTGAATCACGGATTTCGTTGAAACTATGCCAGATATTTTCGTACATGTAGAATTGAAAGTAACAAAGGTTTAGGCAAAAATTTAGCGCTCAATAGTTTTGAAGTTATAAAATTTTAGGATTTAATTTTAATGTTATTATTTATCATGATAAATAATATGAATTGGACAGTCTTTCGAACAGATATCAAGGTCAGATCAATAAGAGTCAATTAAAAACTTCTTATTGTGTAAATGTAAAGTTCAAAGCGAATGTTATTTACCCTGAGACAATATGTATATATATTGCAATGATATCAAGGTTATTGAGGGTTATCGTGTCATGTCAAGGTTCACGATATATATATTAAGAACTTATTCCTAACTCAGATGATCACTTTTTGAATGCATTTTAAATACATAGTAAGTTGCATAGTTGTCTTTCATTGTTAGAAAGTTAGCAGTACCATGATTGCATCCAGCATGGCCACGGTATAATAACTATTTCAGACGAAGTTGGCGCGAGTAATGCACTAGTTTGCACATTTTTATTGAAGCTATGGAAAGATTTAATCCTCCGACTGCCGAGATTTGAGTTTTCTCTGCTTCCTTTAAAGCTCCCAAATTTGTGTCTATAGGAATATGATGTATCAGATGTATACAAAGTTCATATCACAAGTTGATTCAATATATCGGCTCTCCTGTAGGCTAAAGGTTAATGCAATAACTACAAACAGTTTTTTAACCATCTGCATGAAATGTTTGGCCATCTATCCTGTGCTTAACGATCGTTCAAAATATAGAAAGCTTTTACAACGATCTTTGTGGTGGTTTTATTTACTCAACTATGTGTTTCTTCTTATCTTCACTAGTGATACGTTTTGCAGAATGCCGAAAAGTATAATCCTCAAAACCAATATATGGGCCGAAATAGTGGCATACTTAGAATCTGTCTTTATTTTAGTAAACTTGAGATTCCAAGAGCCTCGTTTGAAGGTACGAATAAAATTTTTTTAAAATATTCATAGTTAATTCTAATAACTCTTTAACATTTACCAGGCTTTGCTTATAGCTGCGAAAAGGCAGCTAGCCAGAAAAGATCGATTGACTGTTACATGCGATACTCGCATTTATGTACTTGTATCAGTGATGTTAATATTTTTATACCTCATTCTTCTGTATATGTATATTATGCCTAAGCCGAAAGTTTTAGAGGACATCTTATTTACGACAACTCGTTACCCTTTTCAAACTGAAACAGTCGTGATTAAGATTTTTCTTTATGCCAATCAGATCACTGCTACATCACATACTGGTGTCATATTTATCACAGATGGGCTTGTTGTAATGTTGATTTACGTATGTGCATTACGAATAAAAATGTTAGAAGAAAAGTTCAGGAGCACAAACGATGGGAATGAATTTAAACAGTGTATTGTAGAACATCAACAAATTCTTCTGTAAGTTTTTATTATTTAATACAACAAGTAATGAACAGATTTGTGGATCCTTGACTTTTCCAAATTTGGTCCAAAATATTAAAGACATATCTTGGGATTTCTTTCAATGGAGCCTAGAAACGAAAATAGAGATTTCTTCAATGGAGTCTAGAGACGTTTTTAAACAATCTGGGGGAAATATAAAATTACGAAAATTAATTACTTTTTTGCAAATACATATTTCCTAAGAGAATCTAGGATTTTTTAAAGTCTCTTTTTTGCGTTACTAGGCTCTATTTTGGGTCAATAAATCATTCTACAGAGATTCAGCGAAATCTAGGATCGACAAGTTAATTAGTCATTGTATTCCCCGTTTCAAAAAGATTTTTTCAGATTTATAGGAGAAACCAATGCATTAGTTGCTGCATTGATTCTAAAAACTGTAATCAGTTTTATGGGTTATGCAATAGGTATCGGGATACAATTATTTAACGTAAGTTTTATATTAGGGGAGAGCGGGGCATAGCGGGCCGTGGGGCAATGTGAACCTTCGGGGCGTAGTGGGCCACCCCATTAAATATGTTCCATTTGCTATGAAA